>JALMQS010000099.1:68330518-68677386 GCA_024734495.1 Forficula auricularia
TAGAGGGCAAAAACAACCCTTCTGTCATATAATTGCCAAATAATCCATCTCGTGTCTAATAGATGACAATCTCTTATGAAATGTAAAGTCTATTTCTATTGGTAATTTGATCTATTCCATTATTATTTATACTACCTGCAAGGTCCACCTTCGGCGAACCTCTTGTTGCCCCTGGACCCGTGAACCGCGACCTAATATGCTGTACACCTACTTCCACTTGTACTTCCAAATATTTCCAAGTACTTCCAAATACATATTTCCGAGTATTCCAAATATTTCCAAGCAATTCCAAATATTTCCAAGTACTTCCAAATATTTCCAAGTACTTCCAAATATTTCATTTGCCAAATATTTTCAAGAATTTCAAATATTCCCAAGTACTTCCAAATATTTACAAGCACTTCAAATACTTTATAAGTATTTCCAAAATACTTCCAAAGAGGTATACACCTACTTCCAATCGCGGATCACCCCTCGGTACATACAGAGCAGGCAGTAGTATAGGATTTTTAAAATGTATGGATTTAAATTATAACAAGTTAAACCAAGAGGGTGTAGATTTTGAATAGTTCATTATAGTAGTTAGCTGGATATCATAGGTCTCTCTCCTGGCCAGACCATCTGCAAAATTTGCGAGGAGCGTATCTTTTTCCTCTATTTCCATCAATTCTTTCAAATAAGTGTTTTTTGGAGTTAATCGATTGACTAATAAGTGGCTCATATATTGGAAGGATTATCCTCTTCGATTGAATTTTCTTCTTCATGCTTTAGAAATATCGATAAGGAATTCTGATCGAAAATATTTCTCTCTTGAGTTGAGAAGCTGATTTCATTAGAATCGATCGATTGGATTACCATAAAATCAGAAAGATTTTTCAGCTGAGAAGGAATAACATTGGAAGAATCCATGAATTATTTAGAGAAATTGAAGCCGAGTGGCTGGGACGGGGACCAGGACGATGTCTCGCCCCGCCATCGCTTGTCACGTCGCTCTTAATTTAGAAAGACTCTGCATTCCCAGGAATAAAACTCAGGCTCGTTGATGTTAGATGTTGGAGACAAATGAATGATAGATGTTTGGAGAAGGCGCGGGTGCGGTGGCTACGGGGTGCATCCTCAAAGGCCGGGTCGACGCCGAGCGGAAAAGCCTTGCTGCTTCGGCGACGACGACAACGACGTGGAGCGAGAACCAACGCCGAGCGTTCTCCAGCAAAAAATGCTCAACGATCGGCGGCGAAGGTGGGGAAGTGCGTCGCGTGGGAGGGAGGGAGAAGGGCTCACTCCAGCGGAGAGACGGAGGAGGGTACACAGGGTGTTCCAGCGACACGTCGACGACGCCGGGCCGCCACGCCGCCCACCTAGCAAATGAGCTTTATAATTTGAATAATGCAATTGTTATGTTTTGTTGCTGTTTTATGACAGTTACCATTAGTACTTGAGAAGCATTTACAAAAATACCAACAAAACCTAACAGTTGCATAACCTAAAAATTATAAAACTGCTTTGCGCGCCCAGAACCGGTTGCATTAACCAAGAAAAATTACCTTGTATGCGTTTAAAATGGATCTAAGATAAACAATAAGAGTGGCGATTTACTAGCTCTTGGAGGAGGTCCTAGATCAGTGATGGCGAACCTATGACACGCGTGTCAATTGTGACACGTTAAGACATTTTGGGTGACACGGATCGTTTTAAGGACGGTCTTCGCTCAAGAAGAGTCAACGGAAGTTGCGCTTAAGTCACTAATGTAAAGAATAATTAAGTTTTGTTTTTGAATAAATAAATATATCAAAAATATATTTGTTTTTTGTTTTTTTATTAGGGCTGAAACTATCACAAAATTATGAATATTTCTAGATGTGACACGACACCCGAGTTAAGTAAGGGTTTTTTCCGAATTTTGACACACCAAACTCAAAAGGTTCGACATCAGTGCGCTAGACGAACAATCTTTTTATCAAAAATGTTTGAGTCAATCATTATTGACCGTCTAGGACAGGGGTGTCCAACCTTTTGGCTTACACGGGCCACATTTGACGAAAAAAATTGTCTCGGACCTCGGATAAAATATAATAATTCTATTGATATTTATTATTCAATAAAGATAGTTAATAATGTAGAAATAAGAACTTATTACTTTTTTAGCTCATAGTGAGACTTCTAATTTTACTTTTCATAAATTTTATACTTGAAGATAGTTCTCGCATATGTGAATACATAGGTACCTACATACTTACAAAAAGTGATATTATTTATTAGTACTTTGTATTGGACGACGGGTTAGACAGACCCCGCTTTAAATCGAATGGGATTAAAGAAGGATATGAGGAATGATAATTTATTTTTTAAAAGGGTCACGGATATAATAATCCCTGACTATCCATTATCTATTGACATGTAAGAACGTGCAACGATTTAAAAGACAAGTCCTGACAAGTTTTAGTCCTGGAGAGAAATTATCAATTAATTGTGATTGTTCTAGAATACCCCAATTCCTTGTCTCCTTGTACTAGAATGATAAATAATTATAGACTTGGTTAGTGTCGTAGCATATAAATTACTGAAATAATAAATATTTTAGAAATTGAAAATATGAGAAGAAGAAAATTTTTAAATATTCGAAACTTCATTATTTTTTTTATCTTAATACCTAGTTGAGCTTATAATTTTGATTTTAGTGAGTTTCATTCTTGAAAAAAGCTTCGCGTATTGTACAAATTGTACATTCATATTTCGAAAAAGGGAATAAATATATCTCTACATATAAATCTCAATGTTTTAAGGAAGTTTACGATTTTATGTTGGGCCACACTCATTGCAGTGATGGGCCGCATGCGGCCCGCGGATTGGACAGCTCTGGTCTATAGGAATCCGTTTGATTCTTGAGTCAATTATTGACGATGTTTGATTGACTCAAATGATTGAAGAGGCGCATATCCGTCTAGAAGGGTTTTGATCAATCTTTCCCAAATTACACACTCGCCAGCAAACATGGAGAATTCTCCACCAGCTAATCAAAACTTCACTACGAATGAGTTTTGATCAAAAGATTTAGGTTGATTGAGGGGATGAGTGAAGCTCGCGTCAATGATTGACTCAATATTTTGATCAAAATGATCTAGGGTCTATTTTAGATATAATGTAATGAGAAATCAATGAGGGTTGGTGCAAATTAACATAATACCTTTATAAAAGTGGATATTCTTTTGTGAGATGACCAGCTCACTAATTTCACAAGACAAATTTCCATAAATACAATAAGTGCGATGATTTACTAGCTTTTATAAAGAGAAATCAATGAGGTTGACCTCTGCTTGATGAAAATAAACGTATACCTATATAAAAGTGGATATTCTCTTTTAAGTTGACCAGTTTACTAATTTAACAAAACGAATTTATATAAATCCAATCGAGGTATTGAACCCATTAGAAATAACAGATAGAATATTTCAAATTTATAATACTGATGATGAAAGTCAAACCTTGGAAACAATAGTCTCTAACAAATAAATTATATATAAAAGCCAAGTTTTAGGAAAATAATTTCAACTAAAAATGTGAAATCAATCAAAAATATAGAGGGACATGTGAAATGAAAAACATTCGTTTGAATTGAAGTTACTATTATATTCTCGACTCATTTAATAAATTGATGATTTTGAACTTGGCAGCACATTAGATCTCACTACTTTTTGGCAAACGGATTTTATTAATCGAACTTGGCCTTTTTTTACACAAATGTTTTTGTTGAGATTTATTTGAAACAAGCTGAGTACAACCTCAGTGATTTTTTCTTAAAAATCAATTACTCTGCTATACTCCCCCAAACTAAATTTTATCAATTTTGTTAGATATTCCCTTTGAATATCTTTAGCAAAATGGTGGATACCTTTTTCAGGTGTTTTAAAAAATAACATTTATTATTTACAATTTATTTATAGAAATATATATGTACAAATTCAATAAAAACGTTTATCAGCCCGAATAACAATTCATAAATCATTTAACTAACAGGCAAAGTTAAAATATGGCAAAATCTATAGTTTATCTTAAATAACTATAATAAGAATATCCTAAAATTAATTGCTTGCACAAGATAGTTAACTATTAGTTGTACAAGCTTATTTAACTGTAGTTTACTGAATATAAAAAGTATAAAAAGTATCTAACTCAATAAGAATACATTTCTTATTCATAAGGAGAAATCAATGAAGTTGCCCTCCTGCTAGATGCAAATAAACATTTACCTATATATAGTGGATATATATAATTTATTTGTTAGATATATTTATATTCATTATACAGGGTGTCCCAAAAGTCAAGGATCAAACGTGAACACGAGATAGGTGAGTTCAGGATTGTCCAAAATAAAAAAAAATTAATAAAACTCTCTTAGTTTTCAAGTTATAGGCACTTTTTGAAAACCTTGAAAATCGCTACCCTGTTCTAAATATTTGAATGCGTGCATGGCTACGAATTTTCATATTTTATAATTCTAATTTTTGTTAACGAAATCCTGAATAATACTGCTATCGATCACAAAACAGAAAATAACCAAGAGTATTATACTTTTAGAGAAAAAAAATATTTTTTGTCAGATTCATGTGTCAAAAATTTTGATCAGCAAATTCTTTGACTCTCCGATAATCTTAAAAAAACTGTATCAAACAATTGACGCGCAAATTATATAAAAAATTGACGCATTTAATCAAGATTTCAAAATGGTATAAAACATTCCACTTTTTTTAAAAAACAAAAAAATAATATTTGCATTTTTTATGCAGAAGAAACTAATTTCAAAACATCAATTCTGTAAATTGGCTAAAGGGTAGAATTTAAACATGAAAAACAGATGTATCAAACAATTTTAATTTTAATTTGTAATTTTAAATATTATTAGATGTTTAATATAAAAACAAATTATTTATTGTTTTGAGCATTTACATTTAATTGAATAAAAATAGCTCTTAGCAAGTAAATTAAAGTTTTCCTGTATACCATTTTGAAATCTTGATTAAATGCGTCAATTTTTTAGATAATTTGCCATTATTGTTTGATACAGTTTTTTTAAGATATCAAGAGTCAAAGTTAGCTGATTAAAAATTTTTGACACATGAATCTGATAAAAATATTTTTTTTTCTCAAAAAGTATAATACTCTTAGTTATTTTCTGTTTTGTGATCGATAGCAGTATTATTCAGGATTCCGTAACAAAAATTAGAATGATAAAATATGAAAATTCGTAGCCACAGCATTCAAATATTTAGAGTATGGTAGCGATTTTCACGATTTTCAAAAAAATGCCCATAACTCTAAAACTAAGAGAGTTTTATTAAAATTTTTTTTTATTTTGGACAATCCTGAACTCACCTATCTCGTGTTCACGTTTGATCCTTGACTTTCGGGACACCCTGTATAAAAATGTATTTGTTTATTTGCGGACAATACAACCTCATTGATCTCCTTATGAATCATCAATCTCGACATACTAAATTTTTTCAATTATATTTATTATTAATTAATATTTTATAAAAGGGGACAAAATCAAAATATGCTTTTATTTGGAAGCGTTAATTTAGAGCACAGGATGAGTAACTTTTCGTCGAAAATATATGTTTAGGTCGATATAATCCCCTTGATTCAAAAGGGAAAGAATTAAAAACATTTCAATTCAAAATTGTTTATTGAATCAATATTTATACCGAGAATTTAGTAATGAATATAAAAAATAAATATTATGCAATTGGATGTTGATGAAAGCAGTCCACGTTGGTTGTAAAAAAATAGAGACTATAGAGGTTTTATTATTTTACATTTATTTGTTAAACCGACGTTTCGGAGATTTATTCTCTCCTTCTTCAGGGTAACAAAAAGTCAATGAAAGTAGTTCAAAACATAATTACTTTCTGTCTCCTTTGACAATGCCAATTGATTAACATATTGATCATCAATTGCTTGTTACTTTATTTTCTATTCGAGATGAAAAAAAATTTTATAATGTTTTTTTGGCATTGTCAAAGGAGACAGAAAGTAATTATGTTTTGAACTACTTTCATTGACTTTTTGTTACCCTGAAGAAGGAGAGAATAAATCTCCGAAACGTCGGTTTAACAAATAAATGTAAAATAATAAAACCTCTATAGTCTTATTTTTTTACAACCACCGTGGACTGCTTTCATCAACATCCAATTGCATATTTATACCAGTCCGTCTCCTAAAAGAAAATCTCTATCAAATAAATATTATACAGGGTGGGGCATAAAGATCTCCCATATTTTGAAGAGGTACAAAAAATGAAAAAATAAACAAGAAAAAAAACTGAAAATATCTTTGAAAAGGACATAAAATAAATATATTTTTTAAAATGTGTTTTAAACATTATATCCGACAAAAAGGGAGGGGTAAAAAATGAAAGTTCTAGCCCTTTCGACTAAACTCAACCAAATTTTGTATACATATTCTGTGGACCCTCAGAAAGCTAGAAATTCAAAAACTAGACACCTAAAATGGAGGGAGGGTCAAAAATGAAAATTCTAGCCCTTTCGACCAAACTATGTATACAAAATTTGGTTGAGTTTGATCTAAAGGACTACAATTTTCATTTTTGACACTCCCCTTTTTTTGTCTGATATAATGTTAACTCATTAAAAAAAATTATTTTATGTTCTTTTCAAAAATATATTCATTTTTTTTCTAGTTAAATTTTTTCATTTTTTATACCTCTTCAAAATGTGGGAGATCTTTATGCCCCACCATGTAAATGATAAAATTTATATTAAAAAAACAAACAAATAAAAAATAAACTGCATGAAGTAAAAAATAAATCAGCTAAGTGAGAATCACATACTGAGGGTTAGAAAATATATGGGGTAACAATTCGTTATCTGATGCTCATGATAATTCAACCCTCCTAAAATAATTGCACCATTAAAATATAAACACAATTTTGATTTAGGGGAAAATTTACCTACATCCTATCGAGTATTTGAACTTCTGAGAAATAACAGTTAAAATATTTCTTATTATAATGAATGATGATGAAAGTCAAACTTTCGAAACTACTTAGCTTTATATGTAGATATATATTATGTTTATTTGAATCAGGCAAAGATTGATTTCTCCTTATCAAAATAAATACATTAACTTGTAAAATTACATCTTGTATCTTATTTATTTTGGCTACAATAGCATTAGCTCTGATAGTCGAGCCGATTGACATACGAGACTGACAAATAGGGTGCCGTTTTACTTTAACTGAAGCCTAAAAATAAGATAATAGAGAAAATTAAGAAAATTTTCAATATAAAACAATATAATTTCATTGTAACATTTTTGTCTTTCTGTATTGGAGAAATTGTAAATTTATAATTTTCTCATTAATATATTGAAGAATAATTAACACATTAATGAGAATTGTTTTGATCACGCTTTTTGAACAAGATATATGGTATATCGCGAGACTCCGGCTGGTTGAAGCTATTGGAGTCTGCTGAGTCTTAAGTCTGGACCATGAGAATGAAAAAAGATATGATCCATTTAGCTATAATCCAACGTCATTATTGCGTTTAGCCCGCATGACACTTGGATGGATCATCCAAATGAATTTGAAATCTGAGATGTTATACTATTATTCAGGTTGAAGCTATTGGAGTCTGCTGAGTCTTAAGTCTGGACCATGAGAATGAAAAAAGATATGATCCATTTAGCTATAATCCAACGTCATTATTGCGTTTAGCCCGCATGACACTTGGGTGGATCATCAAATGAATTTGAAATTTGAGATGTTATACTATTATTCAATTTCCCAGTCCAGAGCGCCCGATCTGCTAGTATAGCACTTAGGTTAGGTGCTTGCCATTAATTAATCGTATGTTTCCTACATTTGATTCAATCGCGAATCGAATGCAGGTGATTTAGCTAAATGGATCATATCTTTTTTCATTCTCTCTTGGTCCAGACTTAAGACTCAGCAGACTCCAATAGCTTCAACCAGCCGTATTCTCGCGATATATATCTTGTTCAAAAAGGGCGATCAAACAATTCTCATTAATGTTTTAATTATTCTTCAATATATTAATGAGAAAATTATAAATTTATTTAACTTCATTATTTCTAGTTAGCAATTCAGATATTATTTTCACTAATATTTGACAAAAATCACCTGCATTCGATTCGCGATTGAATCAAATGGAGAAATTATGTTGTTTCTTTTTTGATATAATAATATAAAAATTCAGATTTTGATGTAAGTGGAGTTTTGATTACTGTTTTCTGGATTTGATCGATTTCTGTGGATTTTTATTTAATTAATAAGTTACATGTATAGAGTTAATTTTTATTCAAAACTAAAAAACTATTTCTTTTACTACATATAATTCCTTTTAAAATACTCTACCATATATAATTATTCTAATACAGCTTTAAGTCAGTAAGGAATGTTAATTTGCTGTCGCTGCCGGTGTAAGATGCCTAGGCGGCCATTTGCTTCCTACCGCTTACTACTCTTGCCTTGAGGTAGTAGCAACATTCCCTGAGCACTAATAGGAATTCACTTAACGATTTTACTTACCGTTCATCAACTTGTAGAATTGTGTTTTTTCACTTGAAACAACAATCACGTATTGTGTTAAACAAATTTTTCTGTAAGCCTGAATGTCAACTTTTGATTTGCCAAATGAAAACGCCACGCCGTTAGCTTCGGCATTCATTCATGATTCAATTTCATTTTGTTCCATGTTATGATTTCTTTGAATCATTATCTTCCTAAAGTCTTTGAACAATATTTATTACTTGAGCTAATAATAAGAATTATATTTAAAAAAACTAAAAAACACGCTTCTAAAAGAATAAAATAATGTAATACTTAATCAAAAAGTGTGGGGCGCAGAAACATGTACTTTTAATTAATTTCGACCAATTGCCCCACTCTTTTTGATTAAGTAGGTAAGTATTACATTATTTTGTACTTTTTACGGTTTTTTTTAAATTATAATTTATTTTTATACTTTTTAGTCTTAATTAGTTTTATAGAGAAAAGTATGCGGAATTTAACAGAATGAAATGTATTTATTTTTTACTTTATCCAATGCAAAGCATGGGTAAAGTATTGTAATCACTCTCGGGGCAAGCGTGGCTTCAAAGGGTCCTCAGGTAAAGACTACGGAACCCATGGACTCAATTAAAGTCACAAATTGTAGTATTCAATTAGGTTGAATTTTAGCACGTGCCGGTTTTGCCAAAAATTACATGAGGTCTCGTCGAGAGGCCAAAAAGTGCGATTTTTACTTTATCCAATGCAAAGCATGGGTAAAGTATTGTAATCGCTCTCGGGGCAAGCGTGGCTTCAAAGGGTCCTCAGGTAAAGACTACGGAACCCATGGACTCAATTAAAGTCACAAATTGTAGTATTCAATTAGGTTGAATATTAGCACGTGACGGTTTTGCCAAAAATTACATGGGGTCTCGTCGAGAGGCCAAAAAGTGCGATTTTTTCATTTAGTGCGTGCGGATGATGATGTATGTATGGATGTATGTATGGATGTATGTTATCGCTTTTTTGGCCCACGATTTTTTCCACACCGTTGCACCGATTGAAATGAAATTGAAAACCTACCATTAGTTTAACAAAATGAAGCGCTGATTAGTTTTTGGTACATATCGGCCCACAAACATTAGTACTTTATTTCAGTACTTTTTTAGTTTTTTCTAAATATCTTGAAAATGACTTAACCAATTTTGATGAAATTTAATATCCTAATTAAGTACCTTGGGGACCACAAAAAAGGTTAAATAAAGTTTTTAGTAAAATTATATTTTAAAGTACTTTACTCTAGAGTAAGATGGTACTTTTTTAATTTTTTAAATTCTTTAAAATTTATTCATTTGAAAGTTTTAATATAGCTCATTTAGCCTTGCTTAAGTAAGAATGGATAGGCTTCTCTCTGTGAAATGCTAAAAATTTGGGAGGAATTTTTATGAGTAACCATAGCAACTGCGTTGTTTTCTTATCCGTTACCTTTGCTGAAGACAGAGAAATCGATTTTAAACCAAAAATAGCGATTGATTCTCATCTAGTACTTGAGGAATAATCATTCTATATTGGATTTTTGACGTTTCGGTTTTTATTAGTAACCATTGCTGAAGACATAGAGAAATCGATTTTAAACCAAAAATAGCGATTGATTCTCATCTAGTTCTTGAGGAATAATCATTCTATATTGGATTTTTGACGTTTCGGTTTTTATTAGTAACCATTGCTGAAGACATAGAGAAATCGACTTTAAACCAAAAATAGCGATTGATTCTCATCTAGTACTTGAGGAATAATCATTCTATATTGGATTTTTGACGTTTCGGTTTTATTAGTAACCATTGCTGAAGACATAGAGAAATCAACTTTAAACCAAAAATAGCGATTGATTCTCATCTAGTACTTGAGGAATAATCATTCTATATTGGATTTTTGACGTTTCGGTTTTTATTGGTAACCATTGCTGAAGACATAGAGGAATCGACTTAAAATCAAAAATAGCGATTGATTTTCATCTAATACTTGAGGAATAACAATTCTACATTAGGTATTTGACGTTTCGATTATTATTGGTAACCATTGCTGAAGACATGGAGGAATCGACTTAAAATCAAAAATAGCGATTGATTCTTATCTAATACTAGAGGAATAACCTTATTGAATTCCATTTTTGATGTTTTGACTATTAATGGAAACCTCTACTGAAAATGTAGAAGAATCGACTTAAAATCAAAAGACTAAATTCTTTTATGGCAAACAACTCAAGCTTGAGTTGTTTACCAAAAAAGAATTTAGTCTTTTTGATTTTAAGTCGATTCTTCTACATTTTCAGTAGAGGTTTCCATTAATAGTCAAAACATCAAAAATGGAATTCAATAAGGTTATTCCTCTAGTATTAGATAAGAATCGATCGTTATTTTTGATTTTAAGTCGATTCCTCCATGTCTTCAGCAATGGTTACCAATAATAATCGAAACGTCAAAAACCTAATGTAGAATTGTTATTCCTCAAGTATTAGATGAGAATCGATGGCTATTTTTGATTTTAAGTCGATTCCTCTATGTCTTCAGCAATGGTTACCAATAAAAACCGAAACGTCAAAAATCCAATGTAGAATGGTTATTCCTCGACTCTTAAATGAGAATTATTTTTGAATTATTTTCAATATGAACTACAAATTGCAAGTGATATCTGATTAATAATAAAGGAACAAACATATTAATATTTCAAATGAATTTGGATAAAGTTTAGCAACGATCCGTTGCTGTTTATTTTATTTTTATATAATTTCATTTAAATTGAGTAGGTAAACAATTATTTTTATAGACAAATGTTTGCGGAATTTAACAGAACAAAAAGTCAGATTGATACATAGATAAATACATAGATAGATATATACATTCATACAAATGAACCTAATGTAAAGCGTGTAAAAACAGTTTAGAATTTACTTTTGTTGTAGGATAACTACCAACCAAACAAATAAATAAATAAATACACATACGTGTATATTGCATTTTAATAAAGATTTCTATATACATATTTAAATAATTAATTAATTTTTAAAACACCGGAAGGGCAGGCTCTGATTTGCTCTAAGAAAGACATTGGGTTGCATATTCTTCAGGATTTACAAATTTCTTCTTTAATAAACTTCATCAATTTCCAGTTTATTAAAATTTAAAAAAAATTAACGCGACTTGACCTTCAGTACACTACTTGATTTGATAATAGTTATAATTTATAATACATCAGCCCTTGTCAAATATAATTTTATTTTCATTCTACATATATTTCTATCTTATGTATATTTATTGAAATTGTGTATTTGTGAAAATCATCAATGCCGAATTTTTTCAGATCTTTACATTGTCCTTGAGTCCAAAAAAGTGCTTTTGAATAAATCTATGAAATTCAGTGTCTATTTATTATTCTTGATCATAGAAGTTTTTACTATGACGATGCTCCTGGCATCATCAAGGCATCGCTAGGTGCAAACTATTAAACTTAATTACAATTCAAAATTAAATTAGAAAAGGTTCCTTAGTTGACTTTTTTAAACACTGAAGAAGGAAGGACGATCCTCCGATCCGTCAAGTTTTTCAAGAGGATGAAAATGACGTTCTAATAGATTCTTTTATTCGGACTTTCTTATTTTCATTACCGATGGACTGCCTTTGTATCAATTCAGCATTGAATTTTACCACTCCGTATTCAATAGAAAATACAGTAGGCGCTCTTTAATCTTCGGTTCAGAACATTCTTTAATCCGACAATGACAGGACCAGGGGGCTTTATCTGCTTCCCATTGGATAAAGTAAAAATGGAGAAATGGCTTACGCCTTTTTTTGCAAGGTCATACCCTTAACTGATCAGACAATTAAGTTGTCTAAATCGCAGGGGCTCCCATTTTGCGAGGACCGGAGTGATGCTGCTGGTGGCAAATAGTGAATGTGCCGCGACAGGTTTGAAAATGAGTGTATCTGGTTATGCTTCCCTCACCTCTGCTCGCAAGACAAGTCTGTGCTTTGTCTGTAGCAATCGTCCACAGCGACGCGTCGGAAAAATGCCAAGTGGTCAGATGGGGAAACGGGTTAACCTCAGGAAGACGAGATGTGAAAAAATTTTAAAATAATTTTTCTTAATAACTTTAAAAATTTTAATCTAAAAGAAATAAGGAACAAATTTATTTCTGAAATTAAGACAATTTCAATTCAGCTACACGCGTCTCTTATTTTAAAAGAATCACATTTTCAACGTCTTTTAAATTCACCCTTATTACGTTACTACATAATATATGAGGTATGATAAAATGTTATATTCATTAGAATGCATTAAATGTATTTATTATTATTTTTTTTTTTATTTGTATTTTCGAAATATCTCAAAAACGTCTGAAAACTATTTATTATTCGCCCTTTTAGTTCATTTTGTAAAAAAAAAAAACACATTGAAACGTGAAAAAAATCTTGTGGCTGCAGTAATTTGGGCTCAGTGCATATAAAGGCACCAATCACTATTTCGCACGATTGCCCAAAAGGGACTTAGCGCCTCCGTGTATACAAGAATCAATTATTTTTTAAGTAGAATACGAACAAAATTTGACAATAAACAGACACACAGCTAATTTTTAAACACACAGAACAACATTTAAAAGAAAATATCTGAAAAATATCTTATTTTTTTACAATTTTATTCTATTGAAAGAAACCATTGCAATCAAATTTTGGAAAAATTTCTTTGAATATACATATTTACTAGTTAGCTACATGCTTTATAGTTTGTTAAAAATAATAATAATAAGTGGGATTAATCGAATGTTTTCTACATTTGATTCAATCTCGAATCAAATGTAGGAATTTTTGTCAAATATTGAGTGAAAATAATATTTGAACCTATATATTTCTAACTTGAAATAATGATCTTAAATAAATTATTCTAATTTTTCTAATTAATATAACAAAGAATAATTGCTATATCAATGAGAATTGTTTTTGACCGCGCTTATTTGAAAAAGATATTTATCGCGAGACTACTGCGGATTACGCTATTGAAGTCTGCGGAGTCTTAAGTCTGGACCAAGAGAGAAAAAGATGTGATCCACTTAGCTACAATCCAACGTCATTTCGCGTATAGCCCGCTAGACATTCGGATGGATCACCAAGTGAATTTGAAATCTCAGATGTTATATATTTAATCTCCCAGTCCAGAGCGCTCGGTCTATTAGCATGTATGTTAGATGCTTGCCATAAATTAATCGAATGTTTTATACATTTGATTCAATAAGCGCGGTCAAAAACAATTCTCATTGATATAGCAATTATTCTTTGTTATATTAATTAGAAAAATTATAAAAATTTATTTAAGATCATTATTTCAAGTTAGAAATATATAAGTTCAAATATTATTTTCACTCAATATTTGACAAAAATTCCCTACATTTGATTCACGATTGAATCAAATGTAGAAAACATTCGATTAATTTATGGCAAGCATCTAACATACATGCTAATAGACCGAGCGCTCTGGACTGGGAGATTAAATATATAACATCTGAGATTTCAAATTCACTTGGTGATCCATCCGAATGTCTAGCGGGCTATACACGAAATGACGTTGGATTGTAGCTAAATGGATCACATCTTTTTCTCTCTTGGTCCAGACTTAAGACTCCGCAGATTTCAATAGCGTAATCCGCAGTAGTCTCGCGATAAATATCTTTTTCAAATCAGCGCGGTCAAAAACAATTCTCATTGATATAGCAATTATTCTTTGTTATGTTAATTAGAAAAATTATAAAAATTTAAATAAGTGGGATTGTCTTAAATTTGATATACGGATTTCATTTTGTTTTTTACAATTCGAATAAAGTCTGAGATGAGTCATCCATCCGTCTATTGGAAACTGGAAAAATGGACGTCAATTAAGTTTTTATAATCATAATTATGTAATAAAGTAAGAAGCGATTAGTGATAAAAGCTTAAGAGTAAAATCTCTAATTAGAATGCATTTCTATGAGGATGAAGATGAAAGAGACGTTTTTATCTTTCACTGTCTCTATCTCCATTTAACTAACCTAATCTATCCCTTTTAAATATAAAATTGAATTTTTTCAGTAAATTTATAATTTAGATATATTTATTTGATTTAATATTCTGCTATTAAACTTCACAATTAAATAACTATATTAAATGTTTCATTTATGACATTTATTAATTCAATATATCTAAAAGGAAAATTGTAAGTTAGTTAGTAATTGAACTCTTTTAAATTAATTTAATATCAAAGCTGTTTTATTTGATACAGAAAATAATATCAAACCACAATTCAGAGGTTAACATTGGATTTAAATTACTTTTGACGTAAATACAGGCCAGATATAATCTGTTAACATTGAATTATATTTAATTCAATACTTTTTTTTGACTTTTCGACCTTTCTAGCCATCAGCCAATTTGCGATACTATTATATTTTAAAATTTTGTCTTCTATCTAGGGATCAGATTCTAGCCGGTTGCCGCGAGTTGGACTCGAACCCGGGTCCACTTGATTAGCAGGCTGATACGCTATCCCCTCGGCCAACCCAACCCCAAATTCAATACTTTTAAAATTTAATTTAATTCCGGCATAAATTATTATTTTCTTGTTTATAGGGTTTCATCCATAAAAATATCCAACTGTTTTATCACGTTGGAAGTTCCCAAATTAAATATTATTTAGAAGTTCTTAGGCGCAGATACTGCATATTGATGAAGGAACCATCTATCTCAGTCAGTTAATATCTAATTTAATTGCCCAATGAGTGTTTATTGTTTGAAAGTTATGTCTTTTGTACAAATGAACCTTTTGATAGGATGATTGATTTTGTCTCATCAGGGCAGACGTTATTGTAGGAACTATAAAAAAATGGGGGAATTTGAGCATTTTAAAGAATAAGAAGTTGAGTGGAGATGAAAAAAGGCAAAAGCTGGTTTATACTCATAAACATATACATATATCACGACTTTTGTATATTTGAAGCGCTAGATACCATTGATTTCAGAAATTAAGCAACATAATACCCTGTTAGTTCTTATAGATAAGTATTCTTCTAATACGATGTGAGCCGATTTAAGCCCACTTGATGTGCTACTTGCATCTCAGTGTAATTGTTTAGGGAAGCCTAAGGAGTTCTCTGGTAATTGCAGCTCTTTATCTCCTCTTTAATTACAACTACCTACCTACTATTCCATTTAAGACACTGGTTTTCAAACTGTGGGCCGCGCCTCCCTAATTCATATACAATATTGATAAATACCATATATTTAGAGTTACATCAAGAAAGCAAAAGTGAAATTTTTTGTAAGCAGTTGATAAAAAAGCATAAAAGACTTCAAAAATATGTCACAAGAAGAAAAGCAAAAATTGAATTCAATTTTAGTAGAGATGCTGTACAAATTTTTTTCAGAACTGGCAAAAGTGGTTTATTCAAAGTATGCACCATCGGATTCTACACATTTTGACCAACGATCCGGCAAATTATGTATCCCCTCCCAGTAGAATTTCTCCCTTTCTAGGCGAGCCAAGATTCGAGCCATTTTGCCACTTCTTCGTAATTAGCGAAGTGCTGGTCAGCCAATCCGTGTGCCATTGACCTAAAGAGGTGGTAATCCGATGGAGCGAGGTCTGGAGAGTAGGGCGGGTGGGGTAGGGCCTCCCATTCGAGCGCTTTGACGGTTTCTTTCGTCGATTTGGCGGTGTTCGACGAAGCGTTGTCGTGGAGCAAAATGACACGTCCATGTCTTCGAGCCCATTGCGGCCGTTTTTCGATCAATGCATGATTCAAATTGATCAATTGATAAACTCTGAAAGTTAGCATGATTGAGTTATTGGTAGAATGAATAAGGGTGTAAAATTAGGAATTAAGTTTGTTATTTCTTGATAATAAACGAATCTATTTTTTCTTCCCTTATTTTTAAATTATTTTCAAATGATTCGAAAGTATTCGCCTGATGTTATTTCATTATACCCATTCTAAGATGCTTTTAAAGAATTTATTATTAATTTCAAATACAATTCCAGGTGATTTATTAACTCATCTGTTTTTGTTAGTGTATCTACTAATTAAGACTATTATGAAAATTGAGAGGTGCAACAATTTATTATTATGAAAGGAAAGGAAGAGGAGATATCTAAAGTTTGGAAATCACTAATTTAAGGACAGGCAGATATACATGTAGGGCATTCCATGCCAAATCGGACGGTTTGAAAAATTTTAATTTTTGATTTCCTTCATTTTTTTACATTTTTTAGTATCTATCAAAAAAACTCTTCTTGGTAAATTTTGAAATTTTTTTGATCACCTGTTTAAAAGATATCGAATTTCGGTTTTTTGTTCATAACTTCTTCAAAAATGGTCCAAATTCAAGTTTTTTTCTACATACTTACTTTAAAAAAAAAATACAAAAAATTATTTAAAGTGTTTTTATATGCGATTTTTGAGTTTGAAAATTTTAATCTTGTTTTTGAAACTGTATGTACTCTTCGATTTTATTGATAATTTTTTATTTTAAACTTCTATTCATTTTACAAATTTTAAGCCCGGGTTGATAGTGGGCCAATGATAATTACTATTTTTTCGATTTTCGATTTTTGATTTTGATTTTCTTTCAACAAACTAAAATACTAATTATTTATTTAAAATATTTCACCAAGAACCCACACCCTTCTCCCTTAATAAAATTTATTTTAAACATAACGATAAAAATCAATTCAAAATAACTAAAAAAAGAGAACTCAATACCAAAAAGTGGTTTTAATAATGGTTAATAGCGAATAAATTTTTTTTCAAATTTTCAAAAATCGAAAAAAATAGTAATTATCATAGGCCCTATCAACCAGGTCTTAAAATAAAAAATTATCAAAAAAATCGAAGAGTATATACAGTTTCAAGAACAAGATTACAATTTTCAAACGCAAAAATCGCATATAAAAACACTTTAAATAATTAATTATTCCAGCGCCTCCCAATCGATCGCAGACCCCAAAGATCGAAAATAATTTTTTCTTCACCCGGGGCGCGACCACAACGAGGCCGTGTAAAGACAATTAATATCTTTGGGGTCTGCGATCGATTGGGAGGCGCTGGAATAATTAATTGTTTAATTAATGAATCAAGGCCTACGCTGCGAAAAATGAACGAGGAGAGGATTAAAAAAGAAATTCCATAATTCATATAGACAAAAGGTATTAGTTTGGGTTCGGGGATCAGTAGCTTAGTGGATATAGGAGGTAAACCTCTTATGACAAAGCATTGCAGTACATATGCAAAGATCCCGGGTTCGAGCCCCGGCTGATCCTTTTGTCTGTAATAAAAATAATCTTTTCTTCGTTCCCTAAATTTGAATTTGTTATTAATTGTCTTTACACGGCCTCGTTGTGGTCGCGCCCCGGGTGAAGGAAAAATTATTTTCGATCTTTGGGGTCTGCGATCGATTGGGAGGCGCTGGAATAATTAATTGTTCAATTAATGAATCAAGGCCTACGCTGCGAAAAATGAACGAGGAGAGGATTAAAAAAGAAATTCCATAATTCATATAGACAAAAGGTATGTAAAAAAAAATTGAATTTGGACCATTTTTGAAGAAGTTATGAGCAAAAAACCGAAATTCGATATCTTTTAAGCCGATGATCAAAAATATTTCAAAATTTACCAGGAATAGTTTTTTGATGGATACTAAAAAATGTCAAAAATGAAAGAAATCAAAAGTTAAATTTTTTCTAACCGTCCGATTTGGCGTGGACTGCCCCATATATAATATTAGGTGGTATAATCTGGACAATAATTTAGAAAGGAATACTTGTACTATACTATTTATTTAGTGTGGCAGAAAATCCACATAGCTAGAATACAATTTGACATTTAGAGAATGCAACTCTTTTTGCTTTCATCTTTCCCGAGACTTACCATACATTCTTCAATTCATGAAACCCCGGGTTCGTAGATTCTGTCTTAAATCCAAAACCACGAATATTTCCATTTTTCTTTCTGAGATGAGAGAGGCGATCTTGACTTGACGATCCTTACAAGAGCACCAAAAGGATTCTTTGTACCTATGGAGTCCTTTTAATGGATATTAAAGTTGTAAAAATTTCCTCCCATGATATTCCATTTAGGCCCTATTCTAGTTTTACTAGACTCTTTTTTTAATGCTATTTTTTTCCATTTTATTTCTTATTCTAATTTTTCCTTTTTAATATTGATCATATATTGCTGTATTCTTTTTCTATCTATACTTATAGTGCACACCGAGGGGTAAACCGCGACCTAAAATTGTGTACACCTACTTCCAAATAGAAGACAATAGATAAGGTAATCTAATGAATTTCAAAGTAATTCCAAATAATTCCAAAGATGGTGTACACCTAATTCCAATTGCAGTTCACCCCTTGGTGCACACCAATCCCCACTCAATTCTAGTTGGATGCAAGCAATTCAATTGCAGCTAAGATGACGGTCATTAGCGCACAGCGTTCTTTGTTGGCCATCGATCCACGACATGACCGAGTCACATACCATACATCCTCAACTTCTGAAATTTATTGAACCAGAGGTCGTTAATGCAGAATTTACTATTAAATCATTATCAGAAGAGGCCTGCTTTTAGGAGTAGACGACACAAAACTGAAAAAGAAAAAGATATATATTAATCATTAATGACATTTTATACAGTAATTTTAGTATTCATGACTTGGTACGCTGACTGCCGGGGGGCCTTCAGTTCATTCAGGAAGAAAATAAAAATTCATTAAACTTAAAAAACGTCTGAAACGTGAAGGAAAATCATCTTTCAAGGTGATTTGTTTTATGTACGTCGATATGCCTGTTCATCTCTGTGTCTGGATTCCGATACCCACAATAGCTCAAGATCGAAGATTGTAGAAAGCTTTTTCTTGTGCCAATTTTTTTTTTTATGTTTTTGATGCGGAGAATTGATTAGATTTTGGGCTCTATAGTTAATATAGAACTTCTAGGTCAAAACAGCATAAAACATCATTTATTTGATTGATTTCATTGAGATTTTAAGGCTAGGCCATAATATAGGTTTAAAAGAGGGTACCGAGTCTTAGAAAAGATATTATTTTTCCTCCATATTATTATTATAATAATGCTTGTATTATTATTATTTCGAACTACAGGAAACCTATAAACTCAAATATACAATACTATAAGACATATAATAATTTTTTAATAATCATCTAAGTTTTAACTGCAAGCTGGTGTTAGCATAAGTCCTTTGGCTCCTGAGTCCAGAATTTCAAAAATTTCAGAAATTCAAAATTGTTTTTTTTTTTAGTATAGTTTAGATATTTATCATCATTTAATTAAAATCACATTAGTTTTTTTTTAATTTGACTTATTTTTACTTTGTGGAAAAATATTGTATTTAATATTTTTCATTTTAATTGATATAGGCATTGGGACCAATTTGATATTTTGGTTATGTGTTCAAAATTTCTAGCTACACCACGCAGTAACTTGTTTAACTAAATAATTTAATGATTTGATAAGTCCAGCGATATTATTTGAGAGGAAATCAATGAAGTTGTCCGCTGCTTGATACGATTAAACAGATATACTTATATTCAGATATAATTTATTTCTGAGAATATAAGTTTCGAAAGTTTGACCTTCATCATCTATCCTAGAAATATTCGATCTGTTGTTTCTCATGGATTCAAATACCCGATTGGATATAGGCAAATTCATTTTTGTTGTAATAGTAAGCTGGTGACTTCACAACTGAAGAAATGACCAGCTTATTATGACAACAAAACGCATTCGCTTACACCCAATCGGGTATTTAAACCCATCAGAAACAACAGATTGTTTATTTTTAGGACTGATAATGAAGGTCAAATCTTCGAAACTATAGTCTCAAATAAATAAATTATATATATAGACAGGGCCTATCAGGAGGAGGCGGGCAAGAGGAGCAGCTGCCCCGGGCCTCACAATTTTAGGGATCTTATTAGCTGCAAGGCCGCCTTCGGCGGCCCTCTTGCTAGGCAGGGGGCTCGCCCACTGGACCTCCACCCCGAAGCCTACTCTATCACCACCACCCAAATGTACAGACAAAACCTTAATTTATATATATATATTTCATTTAAATTTAGTAACCATGAAGACCCCTGGACTTCCCCTCTGAACCTCCCCTCTAGAACCTCCCCCTCCCGAAACCCAGTCCATGCACCTCCACCCCACATGTACGGGCGAAACTCTTAACTTTATATATATAGATAATTTCATCTAAATTGGTAACCATGATGACTGTTTTTGTTGGGGGACGGACATACCGTAGATACATAGATAGATAGGTACATAGATATGTAGATACTTACAGAGGAAGGCACAAATGCGCTTTAGTAGTATATAATAAATGAATTTGTAATGTTAAAGTTTCTGTGAAATAAATAAATGATATAGGTAAGTTATAAAATATAAAATAAAATTGTTTTTATTTTCTTGTCCAGAGTTTTATTTTAAATTTTGAGGGCTCTCAAAATATTGTCCCGAGCCACGCATTTACTGAAAAGTCCCTTATATAAATGTATAATATGTATATTTCAATCAGCTATAGGAAAGTCTCAATGATGTTTCTTTAAGAATCAAACACTCTCCTACTATTGTCGTCATTCAAAATTTTTCGATTTTCCTAGAATTAACTGCAAAAAGTCAAGTCAAACTTCATACTTCAAACTACCGCATTGGTTTATGAACACCCTGTCTTTGTTACAAAAGAGGAGGAAAAAAGAGATGGGGAACATTTTAGAAGCGCTGCAACGAAGAAAAAAAGCGGATGGTCCAAATCGAAGGTGTGGGGGACATGCTGCTAAGTATGAAGGGCCGAATAAAAAACGAATGAAGAGAGAAAGAGAACGAAAAAGAACCGGCCGAATGACCCGGCGAATAAATGCGTCTAGAAAAGAGAACGGAATAGCTTAACGAGAGAGACAGAGTAGAAGTAGGGCTGATATTCCAAACGAATTCTTACCCTAACGATTTTGAGACAAATGACCCAACATGATCATGTCCTAAGGGCCATGTCGCGAACCGCTCATCTTCCTCTTCTTTCACTAATTTCTTTCATTCCTAAAAAAGAAAAGAAAAAAGAAAAGCAGATTAATTTGGAAAGAGAATGAAGATAAAATGGTCAACAATATATATTCAAAAAGTTCAAATGAGAATTAAGAATTGGTAAATAAAATTTTAATTTTGGTACAAAAACTCGTAACTCGGGATTTCAATTTATTTTAATGTTCTACTTCCAGGTAAGGAAAGAAGTGCTATTCATCTTCTCATTCTTCATAAAAATACCAGGTCCGACGTGTTTTTTTTGGACCAGAAGAGCAACTAGAACCAGTTTCACGTGCAGTTTTCCAGTGGTGTTGTCAAAGTCAAAAATCAAATCAAATTATTTTTCTGCCTATTATACTATATATTACAATAATTTGAAAAAGTTCTAGATGGCGTAAAATGAGATTACAAATTAGTATCCATCCTCTGAAAGATAATTTCAATCTTATAAATAGAAAGCACTGAGGTTGCCTCGGATAATTGGAAATAGATACATTTTATATAAAAGTTATTTGATATTATTTGAGAGACTATAGTTTCGAGAGTTTGACATCATCATCACTCTTTTTAATTATAAATATTTTATCTAATATTGACCCTTTGAAGAAGCACTTGATTCCTAATACTTTATCTGCTTCCGCATTGGATAAAGTATAAATAATTCCTTGTCAAACTTGGAAATTGTCTGAAACATGGGGAAAGATCATTCATTTTCAATTATGATTTGTTTAAGTCTGACTGTATTCCTGGATTTCGATACAAACTATTAACTCAAGAACGAAAGTGGTAGAAAGTTGGTTCTTGTACCAAAATGTTTGTATTTTCAATGCGATAGATTTTATCTTCAGAACTTTCACTTGGAACGTGTAGTTTTCTCATTGGTTTTATTGTTTTTTTAAGGCCTTATTATAATATAGTATAATACAGGGTATGGTCGAGCATTGTAATCATGCATGAAAAAAGTAGTTTTTTTTGCTTCTTTATTCGAAATATCTTAAACTGACTGAAACTATTTTGATTAAAAAAAATTGGGCGAAACCATGGCATTTCGGTCTACAAAAAAGGCCTCAATAAGTGAACATCGAGAAAATTATATTTTTCGAGATTATAACTGTTTTGTCAAAATGTCTGTGTTAGTTATGCGTTACCAAATTTTTGTGGACGAGCTATAGAAGAGAGAATATTCTAAATAAGCATCTTATATTGAAATATATTTATTTTTCTAATAAACTTTAACTCTGATAATTAAGTAAGTTTCACTTCATAAGTAGAAGTTCGAAAGATCGGTGCGACATTTAAACTAAACTATTTCCAAAATTATTAAAAATAATTACCCACTCCTTCAATAGACTATAGTAACATTTATCTAATATGAGAAAGAACAGAAATCAATGCTACTTACACTTGAGCGTTCGGATTGGATAGAGAAAGGGTATTCCGCTAAAATATCAAGACAAGAAATATCAAGAATTCTTGAATCAAGACAAGAAATACATTGCAAGAGATAAGCAAGTCAAGAAATTTTTATTTTCTTGACTTGAAAATCAAGACAAGACAAGATTTCTTGTCTTGATGAAACACTATTTATGTTTTGAACTACTAAAAAAAGGAGTACAGCAAGCTTTTTGGCTGAAATCGGAACACCGGAAGTTGACATTTACATGAAAGAGTTTTCGTTTTTTTTTTTTTTTTTTCTCAAAAACGGCACAAAAATTGGTGTAGTTATCAAGTGTCATGAGTTATTGAATCGCGTATATTCTTAATCGTTCATATCTCGTCTTCGATAAGTCGCAGAGTCTTGAAATTTAAAACTTAAGCTATTTAGAGGCAAAAAGTTACCGAGCATCCCTCGGTGCTCCAGGCACTAAATATAATAGAGCGTATTGGATCTTTGAAATTTTTTTTAAGAACCTATTGAAAATGTTTTGAAAGTAGTTTTTTTAACGCATAATTATAATTTATGACAATAATTAAAAACAGATAAGAATGGATTAATGGTTAATTTCTTCAAACAGCAAGACCGCTTTCCAATAAAGGTCCAAAGATAATCATCGCGAATTCAAAAAATACTTCTGAAAAATTCCATTGTCTCTCGATTTACCTTTAATTTGATACAGCTCTTCTATGACGCAACAATAATCCAAATCGATTTCGATTAAACTCAAACCAGAATTCAATCAATCTTTTTCGGACAAATTCTAAGATTTTAGTAGAAATATTGTAATCCAAAATAAATTTGCCGCGGTTATACTCGGGAGCCTAGTGTCTGAACAGAGAATTAGTCGAGTGGGTGATGACTCAATAAACATGTGGCAGAAGAGAATGATCATATGTGTCGGGTTGGCAAGGTGTCAAGTGAAGTGAAGGATCCGTTTTCGTTTATTTTATCGTTATCGCCTATCGTGGGGTTATTATTGATCAATTATCGTTCCGTGTGATTTGGTGTCGTTGTTGTTGAGAATACTCAACAATAAAATTGATATATATATATATATCTTATATCTTAAATATCAATAAATATTTAAGTTTATTTATTTAAAGAAATGGCTCTTTGCCGAGCACAAAATATTGTTTCAATATCATTATTTGTTGTTTAATTTTAAACTGTATAACTTCATTTAATTAATAAAACCCAAGCTTGTTAACTAGATTGTTATTACATATATACAAGACCCGGTTTGAATAATTATAATATTTTAAACAACAAACATTTTATTTTATTTATTTTTGCCTTCTAGGGCAAAGTGGATTATTGGTGAATTTTCCAGCCAGTACAATATTATTAAATTGCGATATCAGAGGGGATTCATCCCCTCAGGAGCTGATTTTTTGAAAAAACTTCCATTTTCAAAAAAAGATGCTCAAAACTTTTGTTTTATATCTAAACAGAATGGTTCGTTTTTCTACTAGGGTTCTACTAGGGTTCATAAATATTTTTTTTTAATCTTATTGTATTGACAGATGAATTTAAATAATTGTAATGAGAATATTCTAAATATGCATCTTATATTGAAATATATTTATTTTTCTACAGAATGGTTCGTTTTTCTACTAGGGTACTCAATTATATACAAGTACACCAGACATTTCAAAAGCGGTTTTGAATTTTAAAACTTTTCATAAAATATAGCCATCATCAAAGAGCATCTGAAATGACCGGTATTCAGTCTCGCGATGACAAAGAGATTCCTGGATTCTTTAGTTTCTTGTCCGACCTCTTAAGCGAAAAACAGTGTGCAAGGGTTATAATTTCGAAGTGTGTAATTGATTTAGCAAGCACACTCACACTTGGATGGGACAAAAGCGAAAAATTGAAGGGGGAAATAGATGGATTTCGTTTATTAGATTCTTCTTTTGATTGTATAATTATAATGAGACTTATTAGAGTGTACCTGTATGTGATTATGAGGAGAAAAATGTAATAATTATAATTTTAAAATCAATAAAATTAATTAAAAATATTTTGTTATAAAAAAATAATGAAAATAAAAACTTATAGCCGAAACCAGAACAGATGAGAATTGAAATCACAGTGTGATATTTTCCTTACATTGAAAATGTACTCGGACAATTTTAAAACGAAGAAAACAGGATTAAAAAAAATAATTTTTCCCAAACGTTGGAATATATAGGTAGGTACTCAAAAAAAGAAATCAATTTTCTTTGAGAAACAATACATAAATTTACAATCTTACATATTTCTGTTCATTTAAAAATTCCTTGTCTGTATTTTCAATGGGGTGAAAGTTTTATTTCTATTTAATGTATATAGGTTGAATTGGAAGATCATAAATAAAAATTAGTCATAGAATTATAAAATTAAAAAAAAGTGTGTGTACTTATGTACAAGCGTTAGAAGTTATACTTCTTTGGCGTGTAAAAAAAATTTCAAAAAACAAAACTGCAGTAAAGATCGAAGAAAAATATTAAAATTAATCAAAAAGGTTTTATTTCAGTAAAAATACCTATACAGTCAAAATAAACAATCATTGATTATCATTTGAACGAGTCAAATATATTTTTTAAATATTTAAAATATTCTAAGCTATATCCATAGGTTCTTCTGGTAATAATTGAATAGGCAGGTGAGTGACAAGAGGTTTGTGGTATCTAAAATATGATATAAATGGTCTTGTTGAAACGTTAAACGATGATCATTTCTTTTTAATCAATATTTTTTCAAAATTAATAATTATCACATTTATTAAAATACTATTATTTATTAAAATGCTTAAGTGGGAGATAAATTTAACCTAATTTATCGCGCGGAGAATTTACCACTGCTCGAAGCCCCTAAAACCTTAGTAAATTGGACTATATCTAACTTTCTGAGATTTGGCTCGTGATCCCGGCTTCTTTTCCTTCTACTCTGTTCTTTTCACGATGGAGGGGCCAGCTCATACAGGCCTTTAGGGGATGGACCTTCTGGTGTATCTCCTTCTCACATCAATATCATTAAAAAAAAAAACTTACCAGTATTGTAATACAATGCTAGATGTTATTTTCACTTAAATTCCGTAAAATTATCAAGGTAATCTATAATATAAAATATAAAGATATGTTTAGAATTAGATTTGACAAACAAAATGATTAAATATTTATTAAAAAATAATTAATTCTCCAGTAATAATTCTAGACATAATACTTACAGAATTAACCCTTAATATTTGAAAATACTCTCAAAGTTTTTACACAGTTTTTGTAACTGACAAATATATAATAAATAAATATTATTTAAAAATATAATATATAATTATATAAATTTATAATTATTAAGAATTGATTATTAATATAAATAATATATTTCACATCCACATCAACTGGCTTATTGAATTTGAAAATAACAACACGTTTTGTTAGATTCCTTGCAGTCATTTAAAGGAATATATTATTTATTCTATTCGGTAGCCAACTTCATCATGTTAATTTTTGGGACAACTGTGCTGCAGGTCACAAATCTCACTCTCATCCAAACGTGCCAAAAGAAGTATATCACAAAAAACTTTGCTTTTACTGTCTGCAAGTCTGTTTGCCTCAATCCAATGATAACGTAACAACAGGAGGTCATATAAAGTTTCTTCTGGCCAAAATGTTTGTATTTCAAAAACAAAGAACTACTTAAATTTTTCATTTTCTAGAACTTCAGATTAAAAACTAAAGAATATAAGAAATAAACCGCAACGGATCGTTGCTAAACTTTATCCAAAGTCATTTGAAATATTAATATGTTTATTCCTTTATTATTAATCAGATGCATGCCCATGTTGATTTAAATTCAAAAATACTTATCGAATCTCATCTAATAGTTGAGGAATAACCATTCTACATTGGATTTTTGACGTTTCGATTATTATTGATAACCATTGCTGAAGTCACGGAGGAATCGACTTAAAATCAAAAATAACAATCGATTCTTATCTAATTCTAGCGGAATAACCTTATTGCATTCATTTTTGATGTTTTGACTATTAATGGCAACCTCTACTGAAAACGTGGAAGAATCGACTTAAAATCAAAAAGACTAATTTCTTTTATGGTAAGCAACTCAATCTGGTAATAGAAAGCTTATTTACGAAAAGTTGATAGTTTTCGCAAAAAATGAGATTTTTTACCTTTTTTTGCATTTTTAACAATGTTCCGTCACGAAAATTTGTTAGCAAACCTCAGATTCGGATTCACCACACCCAAAAACATACGCGTCGAAGAAGTTACAACTGCCCCGAACCTTTTCGAGTAAAAACACAATTTAACTGGACTATTTGTTTTAATAAAAAAAAATCCCATTAAATATTTTGCTTTGTGGATTGACCCCCCCCCCCCCCCCGATGAAAATTTTCTGGCTACGCCACTGCTGCCAAGCGTGCATAGCTCAAACGGTTCTCTGACAAAATAATAATAATAATAATCTTAGCTAATAATATATTTTAATTTTATCAATTTTTATTATTTATTTTATTATTTATAAATTATTATCATGTTGTCTTCTGCTCGATGCAAATAAATTTATATATAGTATACCTACATATAGATATATACCAAATATAAATAAATAATATTAACATGAAATTACTTTTTGAAGTCGGTACCAAACAAACTATACCTATAAGCGAGCGTACCCGCCAAACGTACTAAGTAAGATCCGTCGAGTGCGATTCATAAAAGGTATATGTTTGGCACCAACTTCAAAAAGTAATTTCATGTTAATATTTCGTCGTTTAGTTGTAACTAAATAAGATAATAATTATTTTATACCTTTTAGTGTATTTTATTTGTTGCATTTAATTTTTTGAAGTCGGTTTTTATTTTTTTCTTAAAAATTATTTTTATTTTTCTCTTTTTAGTGATGTTATTAATAGTGATCATATCATCAGAACTTGACCAAATTAATATGACACCATCCCTAAGACACCCCCTTTCGGATAAAAAAAGAACCATCGAAATCGGTTCATAAACAAAGAGGTTAGGTCTAAACAAACCTAATAAAAAAGGTCTAATACCTATGAAAAAAAAGAAAAAAATGGGACCAATCGGAAGCTAGGCTGGACCCAATGCAAAAAAAAATTTCAAAATCGGTTGACAATTGGCGGAGATATGAGGTAACATAGGCACAAAAAAAAAAAAAAAAATTCAGTCGAATAGAGAACCTCCTCCTTTTTTGAAGTCGGTTAAAAATTAAGGTTTTGTCTGTACATTGCTCCAAATCACGCCAAATTTTGGTTGCACACGTTTCAAGCAACGTTATGAACGAAAACACCCTCAACAAAATTCCTGTCTGTCTGTATGTCTGTCTGTTTCCGTCGTTTCCGAAAAGTTGCTCACGATTCACGTAAAATCGGCCGAAGGGATTATTATGAAATTTCATATTTATATCAGATGTCTTCTAACTTACTTTTTTAGCTATATAACGTTTTGATATTTTGACCCCAAAAGGGGGTTTGGGGCGGCGCACGAATGAAAATTATCAAATAACTCCTAAACTATTAACTCTACGGCAAATTTTAAAATGAGCAAAGTTGTAGAGGATGTGATTTCTGACAACTTTTGTTTAAAAAAATTCCCCCAAAAAACCACCTAAAGGAGGGGGGTCAAAATATGAAAATTCTTGCTTTTGGACCAAACTCAACCAAATTTTATATACATAATCTGTGGGTCACTAGAAGGCTAGAAATGCAAAAACTAGCCACCCAAAAGGGGGGGGTCAAAAAATGAAAATTCTTACCCTTAATAGGCAACTTAACCAAATTTTGTATATAGAATCTATGG
Source organism: Forficula auricularia (assembly GCA_024734495.1). Lineage (NCBI taxonomy): Eukaryota > Metazoa > Arthropoda > Insecta > Dermaptera > Forficulidae > Forficula > Forficula auricularia. Next base: position 68,359,429 of record JALMQS010000099.1, read on the forward strand.
GTCACTAGAAGGCTAGAAATGAAAAAACTGGGTGCGGGGGTAAGGTGAAAGGGGGGGCACGGGGTGAGGGGTGCAGGGTGGAGTGGAGGGTTTAGGTGAAGGTCCAGAGGCATAATGAGGAGGGATCAGGTGAGGGTTCAGAGGCGTAGTGGGGTGGTGCGGGATGGTGCAGGGTGGGTGGGGCGCGGAGCAGTGGTGCGTGGAAGGGAGGGCGCGGGTGGTGGGGTCCGGGGGGGGGTATGGCGGGGGGTGGGGTTCGTGGGTTGGGGGTCCAGGGGGCGTGCCTGCAGCTAGTTCTCTATACAAATATAAGCAGAGTAAGGGAATAAACAATTGCACAGACTAAATATGCAAAAAGAAAAATATTTTTAATAGGATTTGATTTGAATTTCTTTATAAATAAAATCAACATTTCTTGGGTAAGCCCGACGACTTTCACTAACATTTCTTTTTTCTTTTTGAAAATAATTCCTTCTTAGCGAATACATTTTTAATTTATTTATCAAAATATACCTTAGAGATAATTATTAAAATCATTTTTTTCGCTTGACTTGCTTTCAGAGGCTATTAAAATACCTAGTTAATTTAATAACGTCACAAGGAACAAAAAAATTATATTTTAGAATTTTTTAGATCCATCCCTAAACATTATTATAGCGTGATCAGGGAAATTTGATCTAATATATGTTTGAAATAAACTATTTATTTATACTTATAGTTACAGTTTCTACAACAAATTGCTAGTGACTAGTTTATTTCATTTTGAGAAACTAATTACTTAATACTCAAATATTGATAATTGGAATAAGTACTTATAATTATTTTTTAACATTCAATACTCTTTCGCGATTAAATTAGATACTAACCGAACAAACGCATTCACCAATTTGTTTATTTGAGACTGAAACTCGTTTCTACTGTCCTTCTTTCCTGCTACTTATAACCTTCAATCTTACAAAACGACAGGATACATTCAACTCGGATTAAATTCCTGAAATTTATTCTTCTTTTCACGATTCAAGGGTCCATCGAGGATTACAGAGGTTGTACCTTATTACCTTTTTGGTGCAACTACATCATTACATTAAAAAATATAGTTACTCCCCAGCCCTGATTCCAATACACTACAAATTGGTTTCTTCACTTTTTTACATTTTCGAGTAATTTAACTAAAGGCTCTAAATTCAAGATTCAACGGTCCTTGATAAAAATGGTAGCACATATACCTGTACATTCATATTTTTTATATAATTTTTTCTAACGAACCTTGAAGATTTGTGAAAATCTACATGATATCTATTTTTAAGAGGAATTCAATGCGGGTGCCCCTCAAACTATAGTCTCTAAAAAATAAATTATAAATATACATATTTATATTATTTATTATACAATAGGTATATGTTTATTTGCATGAAGCAGAGGACAACCGCAATGAGTTCTTTTTATAACTGTTATATTTTGAAATTTGAATGAACCACTTCATTCGAAGGTAAGTATACTCATACTCAGAAAACAAACATAATATTTATAAGACTGAAGATGAAGACGAAGCTATTGAACTATAATCTCTATCAAATAAAAATGTTCATTTCTGTCAAGCAGAGGACGGACACTCTCAATGATTTTCTCTTGAAAATCAACTCTGCTACTCTCAGCCAGCAAGATAATCTTTTCAAATCGAAGTCACCTTGGTCCTTTACTATTTATTGTTTATTAACGACTTGCCACATATGGTATAATTGAATTTTGTGACATTATACTATTTGCAGATGACATTAAACTGTTTTTGGAAATTTCAACGAAAGAAGATTGCCTAAAGATGCAATCCGATTTGAATAAAATTATGAATTGGTGTAACACGAACCTGCTGTTCCTCAACTCCGATAAATGTCTCACTATTATCTTGTCAAGAGATATTAACCACATTACTTTTGATTATTTACTCTCGACTAACATAAACTGCGGTAGAGTCGACACTATTAAAGGCTTGGGAATAATTTTTGACTCGAAACTTACATTCAGCGATCACCTGGCCTACATTGTAAGTAAAGCTAATCGGAGCTGGGGATTTGTATTTCGAAACACAAAATCATTTAAAAATCCTAATAGAATTAAATATTTATATTTGACTCTAATCAAATCTTTGCTAATTTATGAATAAACAGTCTGGAGGCCAATCGGAAAGAATAACATGGACAGACTGGAGAGAATTCAGCACAAAGTGTTAAGACATCTAGCATACCTTTCGGGCAATCCTTTGTCGAGATATGACCATGATTACACTTCAACTGCTGAAACTTTCTGTATTGGTTCTGTTACATCTTCCATGATTGCCTCCAATGTTATATTTGTGTACAAGATTAAGTCCAACAAGGTGAATTGTCCTGATCTTCAAAACTTGTTTCCAATTCATAACTCAAATTGTGTACTTAGAAATAGACTACCTTTTTATCCAGAAGTACCATCCACCCGGCACTCTGAAGCTAATCCAATATTCAGATTAAGTAGATGTTATAACGATTTATCTAAACAACTAGAAAACCCCTTGGATTTCTTATTGAACATTAATAGAGTCGCAGTCTTGTTCAAAATATTGACCCTAGTCTACAAGTAACTATTCTATTATTATATTACTATTTTCTTATATTATTTTTATATTTCTATATTGTTATTTAACATATACTCTATTATTATTATATTAATTTAATGCTATTACTTTGTCTTTTATTATTAATTTTGTTATAAGTATTTAAGAAACTATCTTTCCTATTTGTTGTAAGTAATAGAAATGAAATGAAACTAAAATTTTCCTATTCCATGCTTGGTCACGACAAGAACTTAGGGGAGAAATAGACGGAGGGGCTGGGATATCGTGAGAATGCTCCTTTCCTAGATCGATTGTGCGGACTCATCTAGGATGGCTAGACTTAAGTCGGTCGTTCTGTGGAAACGCCCTCTGATTCTCCACAAGAAACGTCTCTCCTGTGACAGGTTATTAAGAGAAGACGATATTAAAATTAATTGCTTACTCAGATGTCAGCTTAAAAATCAATAAAATCTTCAAGATTAATCTAGAAACTTGGAAGAAATTTTAACTTTTATTAGAGAATTCTTCTCTTCAACTTATACTAATGATGTAACTTGATCAATTTGAAATTCCATTCGAAAATCCTTTTTTTAATTATTTTTCAAGCGCATTCTACCAAGATTTAATTAAAGAAAATTAGCAAATCAAATTTGTATAACATTCTTTTATATGGGTGTTTGTGTGTGTGTGTGTTTGTGTATAAGCCTCAGAAAGTCATGTAGAAAATATACTATATCGAAAAGTTTATTTTCAAATTTCAATACATTTCACTAAGTATATAAGAACATAGTAATTTAATTTTAAAACAGTATAAAGCATCAAGGAATTCGAGTCCTACACAAGAGGAAAAAATGGAGGAAAAGTAATTTTGTTCAAGGCTAGGTATAAGTACTGTCTAAAATTTTGAGAATTTAGCTCGATTTTTAATCCATATTTTTAGTGTTCCGTTCAAAAGTAAAACGGGATCATACAATGTATGAAGGTCTCGCTGGCTGTAGTGTAACTAAATAAGTAAAATCAATAAGACAAAACTTAACATTTATAAGTTATATGTAAATTCTTTTTCCTCAAAATCAACAGGTGCATAATTCATAAAGTGAAATCACTTGATGCAAATAAACATATATAACCAATAGAAATATATATAATTTATTTGTTAGAGATTATAGTTTCTAAAGTTTGACCTTCATCATCAGTCTTTTTAATTAGAAATATTGCTAGTCACTCAAAAAATGAAGAAAAAAATTTTCCTGAGTGACTAGCTTACTAATGGATAACATCAACAAAATGAATTTACCTATATCCAATCGGGTATTTGAACTAATGAGAAATATTAGATAGAATACTATTATTTAAAAAACTGATGATCAAGGTTAAACCTTCGAAACTATACTCTCTAACAAATCATTTAAATACTCCTATACTTATTTATATTCATTATATAGTATATGTATATTTTATTTTTATTTGAATCAAGCAGAGAAAACCCTAATTGATTTCTTTTTTATGAATCAACACTCTACTACTAGACGGCATGACAAAATAGTTTCAATTAACTATAATTATTTGTAATAAACTATTGATAGATTTTAAAATGAAGGAATTATTATTTTAATCAATTAAAATTGAAAAAATAAAAACTCATTTTTTGTGCATTTTTCATGACAAATCATTTTTGAACGGAAACTTTTGAATTTAGAGAGCTGAAAAGACAAAAAAATATATCTATGATTGAAAATAGTTTTTCTAAAAAACAAAACAAAATAAATAAAAACAACACTAGAGCAATAGAATACATTTTCTAGGGAATTCAATTCTGGGCACACAAGGTTCGCCTAAAAAAAATTTCTTGATATAAATTACTCATCTTCACCATTATAAACAATTAATATCTGAGAAGAAATTATTTTTACTCCATTTATCATAAAAATATATTTTTGTGAACTTTTTAATCTTAATCAAATTAGATACTAGGGACGCTCGAGAGGCAGTAGAAGTCTACCTACCAGGCGTACGCAGTCACGGGTTCAGAAAATCCTTGACAAAGCATCAACCATTGGCGTAGTTAGGGCAGCCGGCCACCACTAGTTTTCAATTTCGGTAATCTGATTAGATTTTTAGTACAGGTGACAAATTTTGTTGTTTGGGACGTCTCTTGACATTATGGACACATTATTATTATGGATTAATCAAGTCCATTCGCTTTACAAATATCTTTTAAAATATTAAAATGTAATAGGTACTGTATTTAAATCTACAATTATATAATATAATAAATAAATAAATAAAATAATTTAAATATAAGATTATACCATCAACAGCAATGAGGTGGCGTCGACGAGAAGCGTCAGAGATCAATGGAAAGCAGTTAAATAATTAAAATCGTTAAGACAAATTTATTTAAAATGGATTTAAAAGCATTAATTTATATAATACAAGGGTGTACCACCCTTTGGCTTAAACGGGCTACATTTGAACAAAAAACAAATGTTTCGGGCCGTGGATAAAATACTATAATTCTATTGATATTTATTATTCAAAAAAGATAGTTAATAATATAGAAATAAGAACTTTATTATTTGTTTAGGTCATAGTGATATTCTAATTTTACTTTTGGTAAATTGTATACTTGAAAATAGCTTCTCGTATATGTAAATACATTTTACACACTAACGAAAAGTGTTAGTATTATGTATTAATATTTTTTCCCGGCTAGATAATTATTATAAAATTCTAATAGAAAGACAATATTGAATTTTTCTTTCAGATCGGTATCTAATTGTTGTTCTAGATTCTAGAACATTCAATCAGAAAGTTTTCAAGTAAAAAATTTATTTCTAATGAAAATGGATTCGAAAATAGACCAAAATGATGATTATTTTTTTGATTAGAAAATTTAAATTATTATTTTAAAACCCCCGGATGTTCAGGGTCAAAAAATCGAGAAGCCTCCTAAACAGCAAGAAGGCGTGCTTCACAGCTGTCGACATATAAATCTCAATGTTTTAAGGAATTTTATGACTTTATATTGGGCCACGGGTTGGACAGCCCTGGTTTAAATCGAATGGGATTAAAGAAAGATATAAGGAATGATAATTTATTTTTTAAAAGGGTCACGGTTATAATAATCCCTGACTTTCCATTATCTATTGACATGTAAGAACGTGCAATGATCTAAAACACAAGTCTCGACAAGTTTTAGCCCAGGAGAGAAATTATCAATTAATTGTGATTGTACTAAAAAACCCTTCATTATTTTTTTTTTATCTTATATAGTTGAGATTATAATTTTGCTTTTAGTGAATATTATTCATGAAAAAACTTCACATATTGTACAAATGTACATTCATATTTCGAAAAAGTGAATAAATATATCTCTATATATAAATCTCAATGTTTTAAGGAAGTTTATGATTTTATGTTGGGCCACACTCATTGTAATGCTGGGCCGCATGCGGCCCGCGGGCCACGGGTTGGACAGCTCTGATATAATATATGTAACGATTTTGATTGTTTTATTTGAATATATTCAGGGGAAAATTTCCAAGGGTACAACATCGTATTCTGGCTCAGGAGGTCAATTCCTAAATTAAAATTCCATTGAAAAAAGGGAAAAATCCTCCCGAAAAGTTTGATATTTTAATAAAGTTTGAAATTTGTTTTTTATAAAAGATTTATATTCATTTATAGCAAGAAATATAATTACGGGAAAAAAGTCAATATAATGTGCAATTTTCAAATTTTTTACTTTTCCAAACGTGGTACAGTGAAGTATTGTAATCGTGCATGAAATAACTTTTTTTTCAACCAAGATCGACGTCAATTTAAGCTGGCTCAATTTTTTTCATAAATCTCAATGCTGTGCTTCTACAAAGGCGAGGGTGCCATTGTCTCCGTGAAAATTATTAACAAGAACAACAATTCAACAAAGCTTATCTTGAATAACAAAAAGTTTATTATCCCTTAATGGAAAATATCGCTATGAGAAAAATTAATCTTTTTTCTTTTATAAAAATTCATGAAACACTACACTGTACACACCATTTTATATTCTATATGCTATAAAATTGTTGTTTGATTCATGTTCTTTGTTTATTGTACTAGTTTTGATCGGAAATGTGTGTTCTTACCAGGAGCTTACAAATGGCGATATCTCGTAATTCGTACTTTTATGCCTTTTTAAGATGGCGCTGAACGGTAAGAAGCAGGTTTCGCTGCTTGATTTTTTGTTTTTTCTGACTATTCCATGGCGAATGGACCAGTCAAGGTGTTTCGTGTCTGATTGTTTTTAATTGTCCTCGTTTTCCAGCCTCCTTATCTTCACTCTGCAATTGCATTGATCGTAACCAAGATCTGAATTTTTTTCACCTACTAATTTTTTCCTCTTTCTCTTTCTTCGTAATATATTTTATTGGGTTACTTTTCAACTGACTCCATTAACTTTTGGTCTTTAGGGAAATCTTTTAACTTGGCGAATGTCACTCCAGGCCCTCTTTTGCCCTTTCCCTTATGCCTTCAATGACTCTTTCACTTATAGATAAATTAAATGAGCAGTGTATTGAACACTTGTAAAGTTAAAATTACTCTTTACAAACTTTCCAATGTAATTGTAACATTGTTTTTCATTATCATTATTGATTAATAGAAATTAGGCAGCTCAGCAACAAAGTTGTATGTCTTGCAGGGACGTGGGGAGAAAATCCAGGCCCGGAGGGGTCAAGGGGGCCCCAAGTTCCTCAAGTTGAATGAATATTTTTATAATCAAAGCCAAAATAATACAAAAAAAAAAAACTTCTTTCCATCCACGTTCACAATACTTCACCATAACCCGTATGATAAGGTAAAAAAGAAAAGTTAAAATTGCTACATTAAAAATAATATTGAATTTGAGAAAATAAATGTCCACAATAAGAAAATATCTCTTATATTATTAAATGAGCAATTCTTGTATATATGTTAACGTTAGATGAACGCGAAAGTTAAAACTTTTATCCGGCCACTGCCCTATTTTGGCGCAATTGGGAGCAGACTCGTTTTGATACTGAACCAAGAGTTGAAAAAAGAGATAAGGACCCAGTCGGGTATGATCCAACATCTTCTGCGTTAAGCCCGCAGATGCCTTTTCTATTTAAGCTATTATCTCTTTCAACTCTCGGTTCAGTATTAAAACGAGACTGGTCCCAATTGCACCAAAATAGGGCAGTGGCCGGATAAAAGTTATAGCTTTCGCGTTCATCTAACGTTAACATATAAACATTCTAAATAAAATTTATTATTGAATATCTGAACAAAATTCTTCTGTTTCGATTCCCTAAAGAATCAGACAGATGGGCATTGTAGTAAATATATTTATATATAGAATCGGGTTCTCGAAAATGGCTTTAAAGATTTCGCTAAAAATTGGTATACTTATCAAGTGTCATGAGTTATTAGTCGTGTATAAATTTTAATTCGATTGAAATAAAGGAAGGGGGTGTAAATTAGTCATGTCGCAAAATAAATATTTTAATCGTTCATATCTCGTCTTCGGTAAGTCGCAGAGTCTTGAAATTTGAAACTTAAGCTATTTAGAGGCAAAAAGTTACCGAGCAGCTCCAGGCACTTATAAATAAAGAAATAAATAAAAAATATATTTTTATTCTTTTATCGCTATGATTTCTAGATAATAGTGATTCACATGTAGATGAAAAGTAAAGAAGCAGAGAGTGAAATTCTAACAAGTTAAATTAACATACATCATTGATTAATATGATTTGTTAAAGGGGCTTTTCATTTCTTAGTTAGAAGAGAGAAAATGGATTTTCTGGAAGGGTTTTAAAGAAGAAGCCATTCGCATACATAAATGGAATGAATGAACGAAATATATTGGTCTAATAATAAATTATAGAAAATTTAATTTTCTAAAAGTTCGTGATCACCGTGAATGTCGTAAAACTTTGGAGCAAAGTTGGAAATCAATAAAATATGATTCTATAAATCTTCCAACTTTCCTACCTTAAATCAAGAGGTAAACATGCAAGATTATTGCCAGAGTTCTCTAATGCAATTAGAATTTCTCGTTAGTCATTAGGGAGAGAAAACTCGATCTTTACTGCAATCTACAGGAAACCTTAAACAGCTCTTTCAAGTCATTAATAAATTATTTTAGATGAGTTAATTAATGAATCCATCATTTGCTCTTATTTACCTTCTTATCTTTTTTATTCTATTATTATATTTTATTAATATTATTTTTGCGTACTTTCTCAGCATTGCTGCCAGAAATATTGACCTATCCCTGAGATGTTTTGGGGATTAGGCTCGGTTGATGTGGAAAGGGAATTCACCCCGGCCTACATATCTCTGGTAGTGTGCTTTTTATATGTATAAAAAGAAACTTTCTTACGATATGACAAGTTTGTAGTAAAATTGCTCTTTGGACAATCGTAAAGATGTTTGTTATTAAGTTGTAGTTTCTCAATATAAAAATATTAAAAAGTATCGGATATAGATATAGTATTGCAATAAATAATAAGAAATTCATAGTCGCGCAAACAGCCACTAGTTTAATTAATAAAATTAATCTCAAATTGAAAGAAATGTGAAGCATCTTTAAAGATTCCGTACTCCTTAGGTACATTTTATGATTTGCCATTTTTTTGTCAGTTAGAAAGTTGGAACTTAGCAAAATATCTCAGTTTATTAAAATTAACTTGTGGGTCATTTTCATCTTATTAATTACTATAGTTCAATATAGCTATATACCGATATGACATTTCAATTTTTTCCAGATTTTCTGCATTTTTCAACCAGAAATTCTCAAGTTAAAAATCTCGAAATTTAATCGGGAAATACAAACCAATAGAACTTTCTATGACTTTACTTTCTTAAGTTATCATGGGGATCGATATTCACACAAACACAGAAAAAATATTGACTGAAAGTTACTTTTCTCCACGTTTCATACATCATTTCTAAGCACGAATAAGAAAACCGATACTTTGGCCCTCCTAGTAATTACAAAAATATATTGTTTTTGATTTAAATCATTTTTTTTATTTATATTTTTTGTTTGACGCTCATTCTTCTTAAAATCGGATATCTATTCATGTATTACATGTTTAAAACAATCTGGTTTTCGCAAAAGCGGTTATCAAACAATTTGTAAAAGTGTAGGTGACCATCCCGGGTAGGATAAGATTATCTTAGGAAATTAATAAATTAAATTATTACTAATTTAGATATTAGTGTTAAAATATTAGAAACCTATAATATTCCATATATAGTTGACTTTGGCAATAAATATAAAAGAAACATAAACCGAAATAATAATACTAAAAGGATAATGAAAAATTTATGTATTTAAAGATAAGATTTAAGCAGTTGAAATTAGATGCAAATTAATTAATATGATTTGTCAATTTATGGAGCCAAAAGAGATGTTTCTGTTCCATGTATAGAATAAGATCATTGATAAAATCAAGGGGTTGGAATTTTAAGAATTTATGTAAACTAGATTTGAAGTCACTGGAAGTTTTTAGATTCATTGATAAAAGAAGTGTCCATATATTTAAGATAAATATATGTATATAAGTCAATTGCAATAAATTATAGATCAAGTGAAAAATTCATTTTCAAGAACTATTTCTTTTCACTTTATCCAAATCGTAGGATAGTGTAGGTCATGGGTCAAAAAATAAAACCTATATTTTTTTCAGACAGTCGCGTAAGACAACATCGAAAAGTATTAAAGTAAAAAGTATCGAGCCTTGGTCTCAGTCAAAGCCAGAAAGTGTGATATTCATTGAGGCCAAGTTTTAAGAACTGATAATTTTACCAACTCTAGAGTTTATTTCAAACATCCCAAAAAGAAAATGTTTAATTTAGTTCAAGCAGATGGAGTATGGATCAGGCGCGGATCCAGACCTCTGTTTTTTTTTTTTGGGGGGGGGAAGTGGTCACAAGATATAAGATCTACTTTTGATCTCGGAAGTGTCGCGATCGAATTGTCCAAGCGGGGGGGGGGTCAGAGACACCCCCCACATAGAACTTGTTTCTTCAATTTTAAAATTTAATGTTATAAAAATAAAAAAAAATTAAATAACATAAAAAATGTTGATCTCCAATGCTTTGGGGGGGGGGGGGGGCGGTCGCCCCCATCGTCTCCCCCCCCCCCCCCCCCCCCCCCTGGATCCGCGCATGGTATGGATCCACTTTTTTAACTTTTCTTTTCATACCTTTCGATCTATTGAAATTAAAAATTTAGAACGTGCCATTATTTGAACAAAATGAAACGCTGATTAATTTTTGGCATTTATCTATCTGTCCACAAACATTAGTACTTTATTCACTAGGTATTTATTATTTTTTAAACATTTTGAAAATATCTTTAATAATCTTGATCATATTTATTATACTAGTATATAGTACCATAAGTGTCCCCAAAAAATTATTTACACTTTTTTGACAAAATTGCATTTTAAAGTACGTTTTTATTTCTGTAAGCAAGTAGGTACTTGTTTTACTTCATTTGTTAATTTAGCTCATACATTATTTAATATAGTTTTAATTTCCGAGTGGAGTTGATATTGAAGATTTAAAAAACTGTTGATGTTGAAGATTTTCTTCCATTCTCGCTTACCTCAACACTTAGTTTGTCTGTTTTCAATGTTTTCGATGGTAAAATTTATTTATATCACAATGCCTTAGATGAGATTTATCTCCCTTCCTTATATGTGTATTATAATTTCAATTTATTTGGACTATTTTTCTATTCTAAGAAAGAAAGCCTATTTTGGAAATATGACTCACAGTTCCAGAGTTGAAATCTTTCAAATGCTACATATGGGAAAAAGACGCAACATTGATTTATTATTATATGATTTAAAATAAATTTATCTCGAGAGGATAGAGTTTTGAACCTTAGTTTAATATTTTATTATCAAATTTTGTCAAATTTGTCAACCGGTTAAACTGCCGGATATCTTTGACTAGCAACTAGAGCAGCAAGCAGTCAGATTTACGTACATATATATCCAACTAAAGTTAGAGCCAAAAATGGGTGCATTCCAACAGCTATTTGGAATTGAAGTTGACCTCCTCCCAACTTAAGCTGGAATGAATCTAATCTCTAAATTATATATGAGATAGAGAAAAAAAAATTGAAACTTAATCTAGGTATCAAGTGTAGATGCCTCAGCAAAGTTTCAATCCAATTTGATTCATTCTCCTTTGAATTTTGGAGTATTTTTTATTTACCTAACTTGTTCAAAGTTCCCACATAAGAGTGGTTCTTAGGTGGGTAATATTTTTCATCCACTATATGCAAATGAAATATGTACAGATGTACTCTCTTTTCAATCCCAGTCGTACAGATGTACACCTTTTTCAATCCCAATCGTACAGATGTACACTCTTTTCAGCCCCAGTAGTGTTGCGTGCATCCCATTGGAATTAATTGGAAAAGCCTAAAAAGGACTTCTGACAGAAACTCGCTACTAGAAGAAGTAACAGCTAGATACTTTAACAATATAGTCAGAAGCTAGTCCAGGTTAAATCCACACGTCATTCATAATTTATTAATTTTTCCCTCCATTGAACTTTTGTGCTGGATTTTATTAAATTCAATAACATTTGGATTCAACAAATTAAGTAATTCTGCTGTGGGATGTTCTCTAAAGCTGAAAGTCCGTTATATGTGGTTGATTCTATGTCTGTGAAACATTTTAAATTCATAACAAATAAACTAAGCAAAATCTTAATAATTATTACAACAATAGAAAGGAAAACTCTTCAAGTATATATTTTTTAATCTCTCTTGCATAGATGTCATAGTTATCCTTTAGAAGGCAGTAAGTAGTAGCAAATATGTTTATTAGTAAATTTTGTGTATTGGAATACACTATAAACTCGTATACATATTGTATCTGAACAATGACAATTTCGAGCTTAATTCTAGAAGGTGGCACTTCTCACATACCACTTTTTAATTCTGTTGAAAAATGCACTGCATAATGGAATTTTGCTCGAAATCGTCACTGTACAGACAAAATGGACGAGTAAAGTAAATTTTTTTTTTTAATTTAAGAAACTTTTAAATAAAAATATAAAATTCTAGGTAGGTTTCACAAAAAAATAAAAGACAAGATGCTTGTTTAGCATGACTCTATATATATTTCGGGGTATGAACCCATTTTCAGGAGTTCACAGAGAGATATATATGGTAAACAACCATTTTGTCTTTTATTTTTTTTGAAACCTACCTATAATTTTATATTTTTAAATTTTAGAAGTTTCTTAAATTTTTTTAAATTTTCTTTACTTTATTTAAACATGTTTCACCATGAACCCACATCATTTTCCATTAACAAAAAATGGACGAGGTTCTTCCGTATTCCAATACAAAAAAATGATTGCTCAAGTTTAGTATAGACAATATTACTGACTCCTACTTCTAACAAAAAACGCCAACTTAGCCCGTGGGATTTTTTTAAACCTGAAGAGTTTTCCTCTCTATTGCTGTAAGAATAACAATTCGTTGTTTAGTTTATTTGTTATGAGTTTTTGAAATGTTTCCCGGACTTATCAATAATCTGTATAATAATGTAAGTTTTCCGAGTATGTCTAGTGTGTATGTTAAAAAATAGACAAATGATTTGTTTACCTGTTTTCTCTTATGTAGATAAGCTTGTGTAATTTAAATTAAATATAATTCGCTAGTAGTTACTTTCTTACCGAAGATTTTATATTATAATAAACAAGAATTGCCATCTAAGTCGAAATAAATAATATTTTTCAAAAACACTCAAATTGCAATTATACTAACGAATTCAACTTTGTTTACGTTCGGTTAAATTAACAGAGTGTTATCTAGATTTGATTTAATACATGTCCGTTAAATCCGAAGTTCGTTAAATAGACGTTCACAAAATCAAGTATTACTGTATTGCAAAAAAATATATGATCAGTTTTGCCTCTTTTGACATTACTTATGCTGAATCAACTATTTTATACAAATTGCATTTCAATTTATATTGGAAAAAAAATTGTTTTTTTCTGATAATAGTGATAAATTAATAAATTAATACAAACACACTAATAGAAGAAATTGAACAAATGACTTTTGAGAGATTAAATTATTTGATTTGAAATAAAAACAAATTTAAAAAATAAAAAATATCTAAATGACAAGTACTAATTCATAACATTAAAGATTATTTTTTATAGGGTCACCACGAGAGAAGGAAGTGATTACGAATCAAAAAAATACATTGACTTTATTATCAATTGAACTTAATACTAATCAAAGAATATTATATAAGATGTAATTGTTTTCGTTATTATATTAAGTCATAATATGTTTTTTGAATTACTTGATAGGTCTAGGAGGAAAACTTCGCTTGCGCTCCGGATGTCTGTCTCTATAGTATTATTCACTAAAATCATTGTAATCTTTAAAGAATTTGGTGTCGGTTCTAGGTGAAACATTTTAATAGATAATAAGTAAAAATATATTTTTCTAGGTGGGTTTCACAAATAAAACATATATTTGTTTTATTTGTGAAACCCACCTAGAAAAATATATTTTTACTTATTATCTCTAAAATCATTGTGTTTATGTGTGAAATATAGAGAAAAATAATTTTAAAATAAATTTTAACTCAAGAATGAAATATCATAGAAATTTAATTCTGGTGCCAATATCTTCACATTTCCAATGCGGAAAATTCATTAGATTTCGGACTCTCACACTTCAGAACTTCCAATTCAAAAATGCAAAAAATATCATTTTTTTTGAATTATTTTATTTGGATTTTTCAAGCGATGTTATTATAAAGGCGAGGGGTGAACCGCGATTGGAATTATGTGTACACCGTCTTTGGAATTACTTTGGAATTCATTAGATAATCTATTGTCATCTATTGTCTTCTACTTGGAAATGAAAGTGGAAGTGGAAGTAGGGGTACACAATTTTAGGTAGCTGTTCACCCCTCGGAAAAAGACTTTTTCAAATTTTTTTTATATGTTTGGATATGTGAGATACCAATTTTCAGCTAGAATGTTTAATCAATTAATTTCAAGATTTTGGTAAAAAAAGCAGCTAAGTCAGAAGGGAGTTTTTAACATGCTTTCTTGATGTATCTTATTCCAGTACTTTTTATTTTTTTTCAACATTTGAAAAATGAAAGTGGAAGTGGAAGTAGGTGTAAAAGATTTTAGGTCGCGGTTCACCCCTCGGATAAAGGTGTAAATAAACCGGGTCTTTAAGTAACAGAAAAAATATAATTTTAAACATTTCTTCTTTAAAATCGAATAAAAAAGGCCGTAATAATTACCAAAAATGGTTTATGTATTTTTTTAAGGTTTACTTGAAATTGTTAGTCGAGCATTCATACACCCACCTTTATGTATCTATCTTTGTAACTTTTAATATTATGTTAGATGAATTTAAAAAAAGCACCGATATTTTTGGTTGAGTCGAGCATGTTCAACTTCAATGTCTTGAAATAGGCCAAACAGGATCGCAATGGCCACTCGTCATCCTAGTTCTGCTCTTAAATATTTGATAAATGAAAAACAGTACATTTACCATTTTATATTTTTAGAAACTAGAACCTTTTAAGTTTAATTTATAACCATTCATTTTTTTAAATAAATAATGCTTATTTTTTTATTTCTGAAAATATTTATTTGGTTTGTTTTCTGTAAAATTAAATCATTAATACATATCTACATTGGGGTAGTTAAGAAGTTTTCCTAGGGGAGGGGGAGGCAGCTTATGAGCCACCACAAGGTTTCAATTTCGGTAATGCGATTATTTATTTATTTATTAAAAACATTGTATCTGTAGGGCCATCCAGGCCCTTTAATGTATAATTTTAGGGCAATTCTTTTACATAAAAATTAATTAATATAATACAAAACAAGAAAAACGGAAAAAGCTAATATAACAAGCAAGAAAAAATCAGATACATAATAATTATATGAAACAAAAATAATAAAAATACAATATATATAATAAAAATACAATATATATAAATATATATATATATATATATATATATATATATAGAAAGAGAGTAAAAAAATAACAATAACAGCATATAGGATAGAAAAACAAAAAATAAAATATTAGACTAGGTCAGGGGTCGGCAACCTTTTGAGAGGGAAGAGCCAAAAATTACAATTTACAAAATTTCCCAGTTTTTAAAGAGCCACTAACATTTTTGTTTCAATATTATGGTATTTGATTAGGATTAGCCCTAGGTGATTGAGTAGTTCTGCCTTGAATACTTCAGGAGCGTGAACAACTGACCTTTTAGTAAAATTGACAACTTTCTGAAGTAAAAACTAAATAATTTAATAAGAACTACATGAGTGATGTCAAGTAATAATGGAGTTTCGATTTTTTTAGGGGGGGGGGGGGGGGCTGCAATGAATTTTGTAGAGGGGCACTGATACTCCCCCCGTCCTAACTACGCCTATGCATATCTATTAGTAATTCAAAAACGAACATTTTAGATTATGCTCAATAGAGAATGCTTTAAAGCTAGAAGTGAAATTGAATGTCAATGACCTCGACAATAGTAATAGACGCTTTTTTTAATGCAATGCAGAGCGATTTGTAAGCACTTCAGTGCAACAAGGCAAATGGCGGGGAAGTAGCGAAGTGCAAGAGCTCAACGCCATCTATCGACAAAACAGAGAAAATATGTCCTTAAAAGGGTTTCGCAAGATGATCGTTGGCTAAATTTAGAGACATTAACAAACATTTGTCGATTAAGAATCTACAGTGTTTGTTAAAATAGTCTCTCGATGAACAAACAAGGAATTCTCTTGGCAAATTACTCAGGAACCTGTGCATAAAATACTCACTCAAATAAAAATATTAATAAATGTTTGGAATATATAATTTAAATTATAAAAGTTATTATGATTTCTTCTGTTTAAAAACGTCTATAATTAAAGTATTTGATAGTTTTAATTGAATTAAAAGTTTGCGCGACGATTTCAATTATTAATTCTAAGATGGCTGTCAAGTCACGTGATCGCCTTAAAAGCTGAACGGCCTAATTGTTTTTTAGTTTAATTATTTTTTAGCAAAGCAGGTTTATTATAATTTATAAACTATGAATAGAATTAAATAAGTTATTTGTAGAATATTAAATTCAAATTTTAAAATGAATATATTATTTAATTATTTCTTTAGAAATTGTTATTGCATATTTCGATGTTTCATAGCTCAATCGATACTATTTTTTCAAATCCAAAACTATAGAATATAAATTTTAAAATGCAGTCACGTTTTCGATAATATAAAAAAATGAGTATTAATTAGTTTTACACCAAGTTAGTGTTTCTCAAAGACAAGGCCGCTGAAATCTGGGGTTTGTCAAGATAAAGTATCTTTGAAAAAAATTTAATAAAAAGATAAATTCTTGTCAAAATAAGATAGACATATTCAAAAAGTAAATACTGTACTGTATGGTAAAGTAAAAATTGATGTTTAAAAAATGAATTCATTTTTTTTTCTAAATCCTTTGTTCTTATAATAATTTTCTTCTTGAAAAAGTAGACACGATCGAGTTAGGAAACGTCAAGGAAAACAATAATTAGATATTTAAAACTTCATATCATTTTTAAAAACTGTCAAATTGATGGAATGAGAATATAATACATGAAATGACTTTCCTTTTAGCCGAACCAAATTCTTGTTTTCAGATCACCTATCATGGGATTATCAATTAATCCTAAGCATTTAGTATTGCCAGATGCAAATTTGAAAAAGTAGGGCAATCTATTTCAGAAATTAATTAAAATAGACGGCATGCGTAGTCACGGCAGTTCAATTATCTATCTACGTATTTTGTGTGTACTATGGGTTACCTGAGACCAGGTGGAAACCTTTTTAACAAAACAGAAGGCACAAGGTGTATGATGGAAACATTAACAACAAATTAAAATATGTTTTCTGTTAGCAAATAATTCTATTTTGATTATTAGGCCTCCGAGGAGCGGACCGCCTCTTACAAAGATAAGATATATATGTGCATATTTACAAGCAAATTTACACTCTCAGCATCAGAACAAATAACTAAAATTCAAGCGCGAAGACGATCTGAACGAACGTTCAAAACCCACACCACCCCCGACGCATCCTTTCCCACGATGTCTGGCTTTATATTGCTCGCCGAGCTGGAGTACAAGTACTCCAACTCGACACGCATTCCCTTTTTAATTAGATTGTCGCCCAGACGTACCACAGCGTCATGCCTCTTAACTTAAATTATGAGTTTTATATGCCATGTTTTATTGCACGAGCTTAAGTTTATTAGACTAGGGGTGAATGATAAAACCTTATAAAAAGTGCATTTTATATTATTATTTCTTTATGGTTAATTAAATTATTATTTGTTATAAAGAATAAATCAAAGAGTGTGATTCTCTTGATGCAGGAGTGTACATATAAAAAAAAAATTGAAAAAAAAATATGGAATAAACGTTATATTAAATAAAATATAAAACATGTTTTTATATAAGAGTTCATATTGCTGTTGCCGATAGAAGTAGAAGTAGAAGTAAATTTCTAAGGAAGGAGTGAAACTACCTTTCTGACATATTATCATCACCTGAGGGCGGAGGAGGAAAAGACCACCCTGGTTAAGTGATTGATATATAAATAAATATTTTATTATAAGAGTTCAGATTTCATATAAAAGAAGACTTTAAATTTTTAAGGAAATCACAAGAAATCTAGTAATCTCTTGCTATTTTCTTAGAAATATTTTATTAATCTGAGAGTAGAGTTTCGTAGCTTTTATATTAATAATGCAAAGCAATCGGAAAACTTTGGTCTCATATTGATAAAATAATATAGGTAAATGAATAACATTTTTATAAATTAATACCTACTAATTTACATCAAGCAATAGGATCACTCTCTTACAAAAAACTTTTTGATACTAGTTTTGTTAAAACAAAGTGGAAAGGGTGGGGTGGGGGGATATTGATGTGCATAAGCTGGAAAATCTTCTTGGTTAGTATTAATTTAAAAAAACAAAATATCCAAAAACGATGTTTTAATGACGTCCATTATAATAGTGATAACAGGTCATAATGAAATGAACACATTTTCAAACAGAAATAGAAAAATAATATTTAGCAGAAACGTATGATAGTTTGATCATTCTTAATCCTAATTCAACGTTTGCTAAATACAATAAAACAACGTATAATATAGTAAAAATTGAGAAAAATACATTTTAAAGCACCAGACAGTTTATATACATGTTTACAATTAATTATAATCAAGATGTAATTTTAATCGTTCAAGAAGTCTAAAGTTCATAAATATCAGCATTATGTATACATGATTGGATAATTAATATAAACTAACATTTTTTACAGTCTAAACTCTAAACAAAGAAGGTCATTGTCAAACGCTCAAAATTAGCAAAAAATTTCCATCTTAATAAATGAAAATTTAAATAACTTCAATTTTTTTTTTTTATAAAATCTAATATTAAAGGAATCCTTTATCTTTCAACCTGAAGTGCTATATCAAATTTTTTTCTGATTTCTTAGAAGAAACACTTTAAGAGAAATCTTAAGACGCACACCTTTTTCTTAAAAACTATCTATTTATTTAAAAATGCAATCAAGAAATTTGATCATTGTTATTTGAATTATCAGTATAAAAAATTTACATATAATTTAATGTAAATATTAATATTTTCATTACTAAATACTATTCTTATCACTCGAATTTTTGGCAACAACTTTATAGTTTGTTTTCAAACTAGATAAAAAGAATGTTCGGTTCATGTTGCTATTTACTTTTGATATAAAATTCTCACATTTATTATTCTTATCACAAGAAAAATATCAATACTCGATAAAAATATTAAAGTATTTTTTATTATTATTATTTTTTGCCGAGAGTACATTAATTGTACAAACAACATTAATTTATAAGATTATAAGGAGTCCTCTGCTCAATTCAGTAGCGGCTCCAGGATAAAAATGTTGGGTGGGCACAGACCAACAAATTCATTTAAAGATGGGGGATCCTTTTATTTGTTTATATATGTGAATAAGTACAAAAATTAAACAAAATATTTCAACAAACTTATATAAACGTTATAATATAATATAGATATAAGTACATATGTATTTAAGACAATATTAATCTATAATTTTTATGTTGAAGTGTAAATTCATTTATTATGTCCTCTAAATCTAAAGTTGTGGCAATTTTTTTTTCAACATGAATTATACCTAAATCACATAATCGTTTAACATGGACTTTGTTAAATAATTCTTTAAATGACGCAGATAAGAAAATGTTCTTTCGCATGCAGCGCTGCTAACTGGCATTGTAAGACAAATGCTACAGAATTTATAAAATTCTATAATAGCTAACTTGTAAATCCTTAACAATTCTGTCAACTGAATTAAATTGTTAATTTTGATATTATTCTTCAATTCATATTGTTGAATTGTTCTAGGTAGGAGATTTAATTTTGATTTTAGTGATTCTAAGGGAATTTCATAATTTTCGACAAATTTTTGTAAAATATCGTTATTATTTCAAAAAAATTTCACTAGATGGTAACAAACAATTCATACCAATAGTTCGTTGTTGAATACGTTTTGTAGTTTTGTTTTTTGTCAGGTAATATTTACATTTATCTAATTTTATAGTTTTACAGTGATGCAACTCCGTTTTAATGGACGCTCTTAGTCATCTTGAAATTCATTCACAGGACTCACACTTCGCTAAAAGAAAAAGAAAAAACAAGCCTATGACACACGTTGGATTGAAAGAAATAATAATTATATGACAATAGCGAAAAGTTTGACAAAGTGGATATGCCCTACGCTACGGCTACAATGTACAGACTAAACAGACCACACATAGAACTATGTTGCGCCGACGCCAACAAAGAACTAATTTTATTTTGTTTACAATACAATAATATCGGCATTAACTTTGATAACTGACATATGGTGAAATTAATTTGTCATCGAAATAATCAAAAAACGAAAGTTCTTAGTGTCACATTATTTTGTTATATTTATATAATAGAAATTTCAGAGTAATTAAAGAATAGCTTAACAAATTTCACATTTAAAAACTTGATCTCTTAAAAATTATGCTTGTAAACATTATGTACAAAATACTATTTGTATGTTCTCGTGGGTGGGCACTCTTGCGTGGGCACAAGAGATTATAGGATGGGCATGTGCCCCCCTGCCTCCCCCCTTAGCGCCGCCATTGGCTCAATATGATTATTATTATTTATTTGAGACTCTAGTTTCAAAGCTTCTAGCTTTTTAAAATAAAAAATAAAATACTGGATTTTAAATAAAACAGAATTTTTACGACAAATAAATATAAAAACTTGGCGTATTGGTACAAAAAATAGACGAGATAGAATATTTTTGTTATTTTTTCGGCTTTAGTAAGTAAACATCTATAAGAAAATGAAGAAAAATTCTATACAGTTTTTTAGTTGCAGACCTGTATAATTTGAATTGAATTTGAAGAATAATTTGAATTGAATTTTCCCTCAAAAAGGATAGAAGGTAGCTAAGTCAACTGATGATGTAAAAAAAAAAAAATATCTATTTAAGTATATCTTTCAGTTACATTTCTTGCATTAGTACGAACAAAAGGAGGCTGAGGGAAAAGTGAAAAAGGAAAGCAACACATCTGCTACGTAAAATAGGTCAAAGGGTTTTTGTGACAGTGTTGAGATCCTGCACTACAGCTTTGCGAGGCTCTCTCCAGCGATATCTACTGTCAATGCCCCCCCCCCCCATTTTATTGGGATTATGTCTCTTTCTTCTAACAATCGATTCTTAAATAGTTTTGAATATTTTCTTTCAAAATCTGTTGATATTTTGACATCGAAGTATTCTACGCCAAAAAATCCTACTTCAGAATTCTTCTCCCCTTTAAGGACGTTCCCTAACATAGCTCAGATGCAGTTCGCTCTTTCTCTTACTCGCAAGGCAAAAATATTTTCACTGCGTCGTTTCTCGGATCTGGCAACATTGCATTTTTACCGACGCTAAAAGACAAAGAATAAAAAAAAAACACTTCATGAAACAGCTCAATGCGAAATTCCAGATGAGAACAGTATAGTTAGGTTGAGAGAATTAGCTAAAAATCTCAAATGCAACAGCTGCAGAAGTTTTTTAGATATGGAAAAATTGAGTGATTTTAGTGCGACGTTGTCAAGTCGCCTTTCCTCACTTGCAATATCATGAGAAAAGAAATGAAAACCATCAAGTACCTAACTTTTAACATTTTTCAGACAAAACAAATATAGCTTGTTAAAATTATTTTAACGGAAAAATATTTGTTATATCTTCAGTTAATGATTCTCAGTTTTAAAAAATAATTTCAAGAAAATTAAGATTGTTATTTAATGAAACAGTCGCTTTAACATCAATAGGGATAGGGTTCGCGTGTTAAATATGCAAATTCCAATGGTCAATATTTACAAATTTACTGCTGCAAGGACTACTGAAAAAAATTTCTACGTATAAAGGACACTTATAAATCTGTGTATTCAAAGTTTTACAAAGATTGCTAGAAAATCGATTTATTAGTGAACGTCCTTATTGACTTCTCCGACCACCTTTTTCAACAAATAGGGAAAATAAATTCCACTTTTCTTAATCTCAATATTACTTATTTAATAAATAATTCAAGTTTAATAAAACATTTATAGACGTAAGTTAAAGTAACTGTTTTTATTCTTGAAGTACTGGAGATTCCTTTCTTTCTGCATTATAATCGATTATAATAGTTAATTGTTCAAATAAATGAAAATACATTTATTTTTTTCATCAACTATTTCCCAGGTATCAAGTAATATACGTTTTTTATTTATTGATTATTTAATGACGTTAAAGATGATTTAGTAATTTTTTAATATTTTTTACACAGATATATATCTAAGATTTATCTAAATAATCTTTTCTTTGAAATCTTTTTATATTATTTAACGTGATAAGATTTTTCATTTGTTTTTAAAAATTATTAGTACTTCTGAATTCTAAAATCAAAATGATGATTTTGATGATTTATTCAATTGAGATCTTTCACTACAACGGCTCTAACCAACTCACTCGACTCCCTGGCTCACAGAATAACCATTTCTGCCCTTTCCCTGTACTACAGATACTATCACGGTGTCTGTTCAGTCGAGCTGAAATCAATTATCCCCCCTAAAGCCCTCTTTACGAGAAATACGCGGTTTTCGAACGCTCAGCACCCCTTCGCTCTCACATTGGATAAAAGTCGAACAAGCGCTTTCGCCAACTCTTTTAACCCTATGAGCTCCAGAGACTGGAACTCGCTCCCTGCCACAATCTTTCCCGCTATTTATAACCTTCAGCTATTTATGATCCGTATCCACAGGTACCTTCGACCCCCGCCCAGCCCATAAAATTCTTTCTTCTTCTTTTCACGATGGATGAGCCAACGCAGACCTTTAGGGGTTGCACCTTTTTAGTGTAACTCCTTCTCTCATCATTTAATTAAAAAAAGGGCAAAAGAGCACATGGAATTACTAACTATTCTTCCACAAAATGCCTAGTCCCATCAAGATCACAGCTTGTTTTCTTGTACTGTGAATGATGAATCTTGTATAAATATTGAGTGATTCATTTTTGGTGTTTGCTAGACTTTAACTGTAGTCAATAATTATTTATTTATTTATTTATTCATTCATAATTCTTACAATTTAACTTTACACAATGCTCTGAGGCAGTTTGCCTCATATGAGCAGTAAAAAATAATAATTAACATAAAACAAAGAGGAGAAAAATAAAAACAAGTGTGTGCGAAAAAAAAAGAAAGAAAGCTCCAGCGAAAGGAAGTTGAGAGGAAAGTGAGAGAGCCAGCAGGAGGGAAAAGATACACCATAAAAGAGAGACGCCAAAAAAGAGACGCTCACTCCCGAGACCCGCCCCCGCGAATACATGCCAAGAGACCACGATTGAAGATAAGTGATGATGAAGATGAACGGGTGAATGATGGTAATGAATTCCACAGTCGGGCAGCAGTGACAGTGAATGACCTATTCACCACCTCGGACCGGTGACTCGGGATATGAATACGATTTGAATCAGCCCGAAAAGCCCGATTATGTATGGATGATTTAAAAGTGAACATTTTATAGATGTATTCAGGCTGATGTGAAATGAAGGTACGATGCAGGAATTTGCCAAGCATGTAGAGACGCCTCTGGGTCGCCCTAAGCCAACCAAGTCTGACATAAAAGGGGGAGACATGATCACGTCTAGGAATGTCAAAAATAAATCGAACGCATGCATTCAAACCCCGATCAAGTAAGCCCAGAGACGTCGCCATACACGAGGCAGCAATAGTCCATGGTTGGCAATATCAAAGAATTGATGAGATGTTTACGTGTCGAAAATGGAATGAGATGCCTGACTTTAATGAGTTGATGGAGACCCCGAAACACTCGTCGACTGACCGAACTAATGTGTTCCTCCCAGGTGAAGAATCGGTCAAAGATGACCCCGAGATTAGGGACACACTCGCTATATTGAATCTGGTGCCCATTTACACTTACTCTAGGGGGGTCACCGCCAAAAAGCCTCCTGACAAAAAGACGACTACCAATAATCATGGCCTTGGTTTTTCCCTCATTAATTGTTAAATAGTTTTCGCGGGCCCAGGAACAGATCGCCTCTATATTTTTATTCATTAAATTAACCGCAGTTTCCACTCCATCGGGGGGAAACGACAGATAGACCTGTAGATCATCCGCATAAAGGTGATAATTGCAACTCTCCAAGCAGTCGGGTCATCACACTTGAAACTATTTCCCTAAGTGTCGGCCAACACTTAGGAAATAGCGAAAGGACGAACAATGTGATTGGGTGTTTGTGGAGTAAGTCGCTGGACTCTCTTCTACCACAAAGTTAAGCGATTTCAGATAAACATTGATAGATAATCAGACAAGTTTTAATTGCCAAATATCAAATAAAAAAATAAAAATAAATAATAATAATAACTTGAAACTATTCTTCGCCATTTTACCTTATAGCCAGGGGCCGATTAAGCGGGGGTGCAACGAGAACAGTGGACACCGGCGGCGGCTACCCCTTGGTTAATTATTATGCTTCGAAATCTTTGATTTTGAATAATTTTGAGTTAATTTCTTGATTATTAAATGCTAAAAAAAAATTGTTTTTAGAAGCTAAATATGTCAATTTTTTAGCCTTTTGATCGTTACAATTTCAAAATGTCATATTCTGAAACAAAAGGAGGGAGTGTTCCAGAGTGCCCCTCAGAAACAATTCCTGGATCCGTCATAGAGGGACTAGGTAGGTATATATAAAAGAAATGCCAATTATTGTAAGTGGAAAATAAAAAAATTGACATTCAAAAATAATAGCCATAATAACCCAAAATCAAATCAGTTCTTTGTTTTGGAAATATATACATTTTGGAACCAGAACGAATTTTCGACGACCTTCCTTCCATTATTTAGATATAGTATTAATAGGTATGGAAGCTCAGATCCCAGATAGACAGGTAAACACTCGGGTAAACAGATAAACAGAAAAAAACATGCTTGAAATTTTTTTCCCTCTTTTGAGACATTCCTAAATACGGATAAGCCAAAGAAAAATTAAAATTTTCGTGTGAATTCTTTGATACGTCCATCAGACTCCGTATGCTGATAGTTCCAAATATGGTAAAATTAAGCCAGAAAACGAGCCTCTTTTAAATTTCATCACACAGTGATCAATATCACATGATTAATTTTTCCTAGAATATTGTAAGAAGTGGGATTTAAATAATAAAAATAGCTTATAAAATCATAATCATATTACGTCTATACCTATATCTTCCATATCAATAAAGTGGACGCAAATCATTTGAAGATGAATAATGACAATTGACATATTTATTTAATAATTTGATAAATTTCAAGTGTCTGTACGATTATATAAAAAAACATGACTTTCAAATAAGTGCAAAGGATCAGAAATTGATTGAAAATCCTCGTTTTTAAGTGAATTTGTATTTGATGCTGATGAAACTAATGGACTTCTTATCTAGGTAGGGGCTTAAACGGCCATCGCCCAATGATACACTAAATTAGAGCTCAAATCTGAAAATAAATTAATAGCTAGGGACGTAATATTACAGGTCGTAGGCAAAACAGCATAAAGATAATCATTCTATAATATTTAGTAACTTGATACCTGAAGAAATGTTATTCTTTTTGATATTTCAGTTTTGGTTCTAGAAACTTAATCAAGGGTTTTGTTAGGACAAAACAGAAATACGACACATTCCATAAATATACTTAAAGGACTAACATTCCTTCATTCTTTCTAGACTTCCAGACTTATAGGTTATTGCACCTATTTAAATCCTTATCATCAAAAAAATAGATAAACATTCGCAGTATCTCAATTGTTTTATCATGGTCTCAGTGCGTGTTTCTATAGAATCTAAGTTAATTAATAGGCAATAAGATAATAGATAAATCGATTAAAAGCTTTAAATACTCATATGAAACATTTTTTTTTACTGTAAATTGTTTATTTTATACACAATTGTTCACCTTACATGCTTAAGGAACTACATAGGTACAAATAATACTCAATTAAAGATCCAGAAGAAACTGCGACATCTTTAAGTCTAGATATATTCTTGCATCCTTAGGTTAGTAATCAAGGGTCGAGTAGCTTTTGAAATACTTGTGGATTGTAGGTTATAGTAAAGATGAAGGCTGATAGGGACTTTTACTGGTCGAAAAAGCGAATAAGTTTTACATGGTCAGCAAAGTTTCATTTTTAAAAACTCTATCTTCCCAATGAGCCTTAAGAGAAAAGTCTTTGACACAGCATTTTTACTATAAAAACACAATCAGAGGAGAGTAAAAATTATGTAATTGCATCTCAAAGAGATAAAAAATTAGAAATGATAAACTCAGCATTATTTAATAATTCTAAATTATTTTATTGCTAGTAAATTTATGAGTTGAGATCATTTTTTCTATAATCAGGTAAATATATAAGGCAATTACTTAGCTTAACCACAATCCATATATTATATTTCCTGTTCTATTATTTGATAATCTTTCTTTATTATTTTCGTTTCTTAAATTTTTGGGTATCATCTCCCTTGCCAATTTTTTCTGTTTATAGCTTTTAGCGAGGGGTGAACTGTGACCTAATATCGTGTACACCTACTTCCACTTCCACTTTAATTTCCAAGTAAAAGACAATAGATGAAGGGGCATTATCTAATGAATTCCAAAATAATTCCACATAATTCCAAAAATGGTGTACACCTAATTCCAATCGCGGTTCACCCCTCAGTTTTTAGTGATTTATGCTAAGTGCTGTAAATACTAGGTGCAACTCAAGATCCTATATATGTATATATATATACTGGTATACATTGTAAATAAATAATTATGGTTTCTTTCTCCATTCTAATTAATATTATTAAACAAAATCATTCATTAAACAAACATAAAATCTGATTTGATGATGAAGTCAAAATAGATTGTCGAAACATTGATTAATTTTATTTTTTGAAATAATTTGTTCTCCATATCCCTATGAATCTTGTATTAAATTTATAAATCATAGACACTAATCATTCTAAAACACTTTTGCTTTGGTCTTTTAAAATAATTAGCAAGCGGTGTTGCAGTATCTCTAACTAAAATAAGAATATGGCACTTATTTGCAATTTGATAGAACCTTATCTAATTATCTTGAGTAGTATTTCTAGATAATTTTCAAAACCCACAACATAATTACATTTAATGTGATAAACTGAGCGATAAAATATAAAGATTAGTGCTATTCCTTAACAAAGGATAAACACATGTAATGAATCATCATATTTACATATACAAATTTTAAAGTTTTAGCTTAAACTGTTAAAATTACCAAATCACTCAGTAGCCAGCAAGGGGGGGGGGGGGGGGAGGGGTGTTAACGAAAAATTTAATAAAATTAATACTCTGAAAAAAATCTGGGCATTTGGAAGTCATGTCTCCTACTCCTAGGAGTATATCAATATTCCCCTAACTCCTCGGTGGGTAGCTAATCCTCTCCCCTCCCGAAAATTAAGTAACTCACCGAAAAAAATTTCTGGTTACGGCCTTGCTGAGAGGTGAAAGAAACCCACCTAGAATGCACAATTTTAATGAAAAGTCCTCTTTAACCAGAGAGAAAAATCAATAGATGCTGAAATCAGGTATAATATAAGTTTGGACAATAAAAGAATGTGTTCATTCAAAACAATAGATCGAATACAATGTCCACACAAACACAAGTTTTCAAGCATAGGAAATGGCTTTGTTAACTACTTAAAGATTAAAAGAACTCAAATAATTGCAAAGAAAGCAATATAAAGGAAATACAAACAAGATAATAGCTTAATGCAAGATCTAAAACAAGCCCATATGCCCAAAAACCAAAACCAATATAAAAACCCTCTGCACACTCTAATGAGGGATGACCCTATTTAAGATTAGTTCAAATATTTAATAAATATAGAAATGGCCAAATTTAATTTGTCTTAAAAATATTTTTTTTTTTATTGAATTCTGTTCTGAAGTAAAATGGAACTACATTAGTGTCGATGTCTGTCTGTCGGTTTGTCAGAGCATTTTTGTAGTTTGTAATCTAAATAACATATGAACTTGAAAGTTACAAGTTATATTTATGTGTATAAATTTTTCCTGAAATCAAAAATTGTATTTTAATCCAATGATTATTATATTAATGAGGTTTGAACTTTTAATAGGGTCGAAAATAAAAAAAATATTTCTTATTATATTGTGTGACATATCCCTGCAAAGACCTTTTCATTAATAACAATTAGGCTAAATGTATGATTTTAAAATGACGTTATAAGAAAGCTCTAAAGTATCCATTTTGTTTGTGTTTTTTGAACAAGTTAGCGTTGAGAAGTGACTTAATTTAAAATGCTGCCTTTTGAGGCTAATTGCAAGCAATGCTCTCAGTAAAAAAGTTTCCGACGAAAAATTTGTTTTAAACACATTCATAAAAAACATATTTTAAATATGACTTAATGTTAAAAACATGTTTTAAGCACTTATTTAAAACATATTTGTTTTAAACATCCCAACTCTGGTAAGAAGATCCAAACATATAAATTGTCTTTTGTATATTAAAGAGCAGAAACATAATACTCAGGTTGGATCGGACTCAAAAACTTATGTTGATGGTTCTTGAACGAGTGAAGATTGAAGATTGAAGATTTCGAGAAATGAGGAAGAGTTTCTGTTTTCAGTCTCTGCAAGTGGTATGCGAAAATAATTGTTAAATTATTTTTTTGATTTAATCCTTATTAATAGCTTGTATGTTTGAAAATAAGTAGATACAGTCGACTCTCGATAATTCGAAATCCAAGGGACTATAAGAATTATCAAGAAGTTTGAATTATCAAGAGGAAAGAATAAAATATTCGAATTATTAAGAGTTTGTATTATATTTTTGAAAATATGGATGAGCTTACATAGATTTTATATATAGGCTCAAGTAAAAAAGTAAAATAAAAATAATGAAAACGACAAAAAATAACAGAAAAAATTACATATGTATTAACATTGCAATAGGGGTCGGGTTAGGCTAGGGGTTAGCGTATCAGCCTGCTAGCCAAGTGGACCCGGGTTCGAATCCAACTCGAGGCATCCGGTTGAAATCTGATCCCTGGGTAGAGACGAATTAAAAAAAATAATAATAATAAGTATCGTAAATTGTCTTATGGCTAGAAAGGCCGAAAAGCCAAAAAAAAACATTGCAATAGATAATAACATACCTATTAAACAAATTAAGAATAGTTTTTTGCTAGGAAAAATTCGTATTATAAAGAGTGAAGTGGCCTAGTTCGAATTATAGTACATTCTCTCCTCCTCTTGTACGAAAGGGATTTCGAGTTATCGAGCTTATCAAAATACACAGCATTTTTTCGATTTACCGAGGTTAACAGCTGAAGAGTTCGAATTATTGAAAAAATAGATTTATCGAGAGTCCAATGTATTATGTTATATACTTAAATCAATGTGAACTTTGAAACATAAAAAAGTCTTATTAAAGGTGGGATCTTATAAAACTATGTATTTCAAGTTTTAGCCAAATCATCAAAGAATTAATTCAATAATTTTATCACTAATATCTCTTCTAAACTGTTATCCCCAATTTGAGAAAAGTCGAGGTTTTTTGATCATGCGTAACCAATATTATTGTGACTCTTTTATGCCATAATTTTTTATTAGATTAGATATATTGATATGGATGCTGACCAAAATCAACATTGAGGTACATTTGAATATAATGAACTCGACAGAAATAAATGCAGCTGTCGAGAATAGATTCTTGTGTTAATATAACACAATATAAGAAGAAACAAAATCAGAATAACAACTCCCAAAAAGAGTTTGAAATGTGTATTCTTGAATAACATTATTTATTTCAATGTAAAGTCAAACCTTTTAAATCAAGTTGGATTGCAAAGTCCTGTTCTTAATTTTATTTTAATTTGTATTAATTTTTCTTGGAGGGATTGATTAATGGGATATGTAATGAAAAAATGCAACTCACGAAATTTACATTAAGTAAAATTTGGTAAAAGTATCATGCAACTCATTAATTGATTTTGAAATAGAATAGAGCCTAATTTAAGAAATAGCACCTGTGCTACTATTTCTAATTTTAATTTGCTGGCCTAGCCCATATATAACATATCTTCTTTTTAATATTAATAGATTTAAAATGAAACAAACCAGTTATATTAAGCAAGAATTTTGAAATTAAATATACATAAAACTAATAGCTATGTTTAGGTAGAGAAATTAAAAATATACCTTAATACGATGAAATCATGTAAAAAGAATTAATCAAGTTGCGATCTCTAAAGAGCCATGTCCTTAGAAAATTTTCCAAGATGGGGGAGGGGAGGGGGGGTCAGGAATAATCAATATTTTTAAAATAAATTTAATATATATGAAATAATTTCGGAAATTTGAAATTCTAATATTCTATAATATATATAAAATATTATAAGCTATATGTATATCTGGGAACTAATGGGTCTTATTCATACTCTTGTAATCGATGTAAAGAGCAATACACATAACAAGATAACTCAGTGAATTCAAGTAGATTACAACTAGATTTAAAAAAATCTGAATTTATTACAATATATGTGTGTTCTAATTCGTAGGCCCGCGCTGTTCAAATAGAAAGGGCGGACCCGTGGTACTCATTTTAAACTCCTCAAAAAACTGAAAAAGGAGTAAAAACACAATTATTAAAATAAATGCCTTGTATTTTCATTGATTTAATCAGCTGCTTGTATGATTCGAAATGTTTACTTGTAGCTCTAGATTAATAAGGTAACTTACCGCACCAGTGCAGGATTATAGTAGGGGCGCCCGGGGCCCGGAAAAACAAGGGGCCGGTCAGCCGGAGATAAAAAAATTTAAATAAAGAAAAAACACATTTCGCCTCGTTTTGATTAAAATTATTATTTTTTCCCAACTTGCCCTTCCTTTGACAAAAATTTTGCAATATATTCAATGTTTGAATACTAACCTAACAAAAAAATAATAAATTAACTGTGAATGTACAAAATAATAATGAAAAAATAGTAAAAAAGTGTTTAAATTTTTTCTTTAGGGGGGGGGGGGAAGGGGCGTAAATATATATACCGCCCGGGGCCCGAAGAACCCTACATCCGGCACTATACCGCACCCAAGCCAGAAAAAGTATCAAGAAAGTGGCAGCTATTCTCTTCTAATTCTTAAAATAATTGTACTTTTAATTTAAATTTTTACAAATAAATATTTAATAGAAATATGACCAAAATAAGCTATACTCTCTAAAACAAATAATAAATAATTAAAATTGAAATACACGACCTTAATCATTTAAATAAATTATTTTTATTTTAAAGTAAATAAATTGTCATCAGGGTGATTCGCAACAGGAATTTATCTTAACCACTTGTCTCCTATGATAATTATATTTCTATTTATTTCCTGCCTCCGTCTCAGACCTAAAACATTATACTCCTTCTTGATCCTGCATGATCCATGTAGTTATAATTGAATGTTGCATTGATGCTATGAATTTTAGTTTTAAAAAAATAATATTTAGGAAAAAAGATAATCTTATCTGCTTATTACTCATTTCGGAACCTTTAGTAAATTATCATTTGAAAATTTTTTATTTATTTAGCTTTTATTTGAAGAATGTGTTAATTTCATAATACTATAGCTAATATTTAATATGCCTGGTATCGTTGTTTTGACTATTAATCAAAACAATAATATTATAAATTTTATCTTTTACTATTATATAAAAAAGTATTAATTAATAAATTAATATTTTTCACTTAATTTTTCGCATGATATAGATAAACTATGCTAGGGGAGTCACGATAACCCTCGCGACCTCCGCAGTGCGGGGGTCCTCTATCAAGATATAGGGCCCCTGAACGCTTCAATAAATTTAATCACCCATTTAAAAACAAACATTTGTTCAATTTTTTGTCTTATATTAACAAAAATGCAGCAGAGTATACATTATAATTTTATGTTCAAAAAATGCTTATTGAAATGATCCAAGAAATGTGAAGTAAGTTTAGTCTTTATTGTTTTAATTTTTTATTTTTATATTGTAGAATTTAAGCATGTGCATAACTACGGGAAGACATGTGTGTGGGGGGGGGGGGCATAGGCTCCCCTCAGAATGCTCGTGGCCTCCCTTAGAAAATATTAAAAATCATAAAACACTTATTAATATAAAATCAAATAGTGACATGGCATGGAACTAGGCTTTCATTCGTTTGAAGTTTTGTTTTAGATTTTTTGTTAAAACACTCAAATCCACCCCCCCCCCCCCTGGAACACTGACTCAGGGGCCTGCCCCCTCCAGGTATATATATATATTAAATTGCAAAGCCATTTATCTATAATTTAAGGGGGGAAATTTCTATTGATTCCTCTGTTGAGAGAGGACAAATTTCGAGCACTGCTGAAGAGAGAAGTATTAGGTACATATTTTGTATCTTTCCCTCATTGACCCCTTTTAAGTAAGTGAACTGTTGCTTCTTTTAATAATCTGTCTACATGTGTATTAGGGTGTTCCTTATTTTGGATATTTTCGAATTTTTACTGTCAGAGGCTCATATGGTTCAAAATAAATAAAAAAATATCCCCCAAATTTCAAGTCTCTATCTCAATTTTAACCTAGTGCTTCACAGCGATTAAGTTTTCCATCTAAATAACATGGGATTTTTGGCAGTGAAAGATCAATTTTTTATTCCGGCCAAAGTAATGGTTCAAAAATTTGAAAGTCTGTAGACTTTATCCTTATAATAGTAGCTATCCTCCAGAATTTTTACAGATTTTTAGCTAATACAATTTTGGAGTTACATCTAGATAAAATACTGCTATATCTTAGCATTAGTAAGTTATAGACTCCAAAATTATAATAGCTAAAAATCTGTAAAAATTCTCAAGGCTAGCTACTATTATAAGGATAAAGTCTACCGTGTTTCAAATTTTTTGAACCATTACTTTGGTCGGAATAAAATATTGATCGTTCAATGCCAAAAGCCACATATTATTTAGATGGGAAACTTAATCGCCGTGTACTACTAGGTTAAAATTGAGATAGAGACTTGAAACTTGGGGGATATTTTTTTTATTTATTTTGAAACATATGAGCCCCTGTCAGCGTAAATATTCGAAAATATCCAAAATAAGGAGCACCCTAATGTATATATTTATGATTGTGAACGAAATGAATGATACCCAACTCCTTTTTTTATATTTTTTATATTAATTGTGGACCCTGAAGAAGGAGGGAAGTTCCTCCGAAACGTACTAAAATAAATAATTGTTCATACTTTTAATTAAGTCATATTGATAAAACTCTAGTCTTAATGAATGAATAATAAAACACCCCGCCACAGCTCTATATTCTATATTCTATCTCGTGGAAGTACCATATAGGCCTATCTATTTACATTGAATTGAAATCTTTTTAGAAAAAATAAAATATTTTTTTAAATTTAAGTTTTTTCATATGCATTGTTGTTTTTATTATTTTCAAATATTTTTGTTTATGTGCGTGTTTTTGTATATCCCCCAAAGAAATTACGATATAGGACTATAGGAACTACTTAGGCTAGAGCCACTGGGTCCAAAGTCATCACTTATTTATGAATATTTAGTATATAAAAATTTATAAATTTTAAGCAAAATATATTTTATAGTTTTTAAGTTCTTTTTTAATAATTTAAAAAAAATGAATTAATATGTAAACAAAAATAAAAATGAGTAATAGATGCATGGCATCCACCTGACCAATAAGAGTGTATTCTTGAACTTGCAATATTGTGCAATCATATGTTTGTTTTCGAAGTCACGCCCCCGGACCTCTACTGTCAAGGCCTTTCAGTGAACCAGCAGACGACCAAGTCATCAAAATCAATGATTCTTGATATTTCAAAGAGTTTTGTTTTCATGATTCGTATGCTCTCCTTAAAATACAAAAAATTGAATTTGTTTTCCAACTTTGGCGCCTATTCGCACGTGACTTCTACTTCCATCGCCGGTTTACAGACACGCGATTTTTCCCACTCACACTTTCCCTCGTCTGACGCTCAGAGTGCGCTGACGTCACTTGAACTCACGATTTGTCTGATGCAATAATCAATGTCAGACAAAATAGTTCCTCATATAATTTCATAAAAGTAGTAACGATAATTATTTCGAGGTGAAAATTTGTTAAAATCGAAGTGAATTCCGATTAATAGGAGTTTCCTAAAGCGAAGAAGTGGAATTTTTATATAAAAAGGAAGAAAACTCGAATTTAGAAACGCGGAGGAATTCGAATAGCGTAAGACTAAAACTCGCGCTTAGGAACCAACCTCATTCTATCCCCATGCCTCAAGACATCAACACGTACTTTTTTATGCCAAGCATACGGATATTTCGCTAACATGGGCTACTAATTCCCACACGCAGCACACGCTGCACACTCAGTGTGCCTTTGCACAGTTTTACATCATGGAGTAAGTGCAATGTGATTTAATTACTTAAAATATTATTTATGACATTAACAAGCACGTGTTATTTGTGTACCCCTTTTCTTTGGCCCATTTTCACTTATTATTTACTCTACATATATATTCACTTATTATTTACTCTACATATATTAATTAATAGTTTTAAGATCAAATTAATAAACTTTTTTTACTAATCTCGAATATTGTCTCATATAATCACAGAGTGTTATTGACGTCATTCCAGACTGATGAGTAACGTCTTGCCTATTTTAGTATTCACTATGTGTGCTTTTATTAACTCTTGAACATCATTTTTAGATTCTTAGCTGTACCCTTTACCTGGAATGACGTCACACGTCAATGGCCGCTTCTGGCCCTTGCAATTGAAACTTTCTAAAAATGAACTTACCTGAACTTCAGGAAGATTCTTATATCACTCTTCACTAAAAATAAATACTAAACAAACACTTTTTTCTAAAGAATTTATTATTTTTTTTTTTTTACTTAAAAAGAGTTTATCGAAATAGATACAAATCTAATTTTGATTAAACATTTCAATTTTTAAAATAAAATTGTATTTATTTCTATAAATGAACAAGCAACATTTTAATATTTACGAAATTAATATTTTCAATTATTCCAGTAAGTCGAATGTCATATTTTAAGAATTATATTATAATGATATAAAAATGGGTTAAATTCTTAAATCTTTATTAAGTTACACATAATACGATTAAATATACATATTTTAAATTTTTCTCCAATCTTTAATATATTGTGAGAATTCAGCTTGTTTTTCATTACTTCTATCTTCAAATCAAGTTTTAGTGACTAAATAAAAATTAAAAAAATGTTTTTTTTTTTAGAATAGTATAATCACTTTTCTGATAAGATATATTTTAGCAAAGTAGAGGAAGCGCCAAAGTTAGAATTAGCTATGCTAATTTATTTCTTTGGTCTTGCTTGCTATACCTACTACATATAAATGAATGAGACAGGCAAAGAGAAATAAAAGGAGCACGTTTGTCTCTATCTATCTTTAAAGAATGGAGGTCAAACTTATTATTTTGCAAGACATGAAACAGGTCAAAATAATTTAACAGAAACATTCAGGTAATAGACTCATCATAATAATATACCTACTCTTGAACAAGTTTGTTTTTTCCCTATTGGAATTTTTTAATAAATAAAAAAAATCATCTATAATATCATCAATTTATTTTAATCGTAAATCATTCATTATTCCAATGGTTTTTTTGGTTAAATTATCTATTTCTACGTTATTCTTATAATTAAAGAACAATATTTTCTAAAGTGTTTTCACATTTTTTAGAAAATAAAAACATTTTTATTTATTCTTTTTTTTTTTTTTCAAAAAATAAACAAACCAACAATATTTTAATCTCACATAATTTAATTAAAAGAATTGGGGGGGTCAGATAGGTTAGGCGGTAGCGTGACAGCGAGCTAACCAGGGGACCCGGGTTCGAATCGGACTCGAGGCATCCAGCTAAAATCTGACCCCCGGGGGTAGAGACAAATTTAAAAAAAATAATAACTAGTATCGTAATTAGGCTTATGGCTAGAAAGGCCGAAAAGCCAAAAAAAAAAAAAAAAAATTTTGTTTTATTCACAAAGTCAGGCAGTGGTCGTTTATGGCCTTAGAGGCATAAAAAGCGACGGAGGAGAAAAAAGTCAGCCATTTTAGTTTCTAACCAAAAAAGGAAGCTTTCTAACAAAAAAATAATTTTATTTAAAAATTAGATTTTTTAAGCTAACATTATTTTAGACATTTGTTTGTCCATTGACTTATCTTTTCAATTTATGTATATCCATATTTTCCTAGCTTAAGGAGAATTTACTGTCATTCAGTCTAGAGATAAAAAAAACATTATTATCTCATATAGAAAGAATAATCGATGCAGTTATATACAAAATCATACAAAGATCTCTTTATGATATTTGTTTGCTCTAATCCAAGCTATTAAATATATAATTAAATATTTAAAGATGGATAGGCATATGTTATATAATTCTCGTATTATTTCATTATATAGACACATGTTTATTTGAAGATTTTTGGTATTTTGCAATTTCGCCTTTTTCCGGTTTTCTCAAAACGTCTTGGGGGGAAACCCAAATTGAAGAAAATGTGTATGATGATTTCAAATAAGGGAAAAACTAATGTGAAGTCGTGTGCTTCCCACAGCAGTTGAAGATTTTAATTCAAATTGATCTTAAATATAAAAACCGCAATTTTGATATTATTGTATAACAAATGAAATATCATTACTTGAAAAACTGAAGTTAAATAGTTTTTAATGCAATTTTTTGTCCCATAATGAGAATTTTTTAATTTTTCTATTATAAACCTTTTTCTCTTCTTTTTGCTTTTTCCTTTTTTAAGGTATATAGTTGTTTCGCGACAATACTAGCAAAAAGTTAATTCTAGAGTATATAGAACAGAAAATAAGGATTCATAATTCATAAGCCCAAAACTTTTTGCTGTTTATGTACCGATTCTAGCCAATCCCAAGCTCGTTTGACAAATCTGGCACCATTCTAAGAGATTGAATATTTTTATATTAAAATGACAGATAAAATTCATTTTAAAAGTTAAATAATTTCTATAAAATCCGTTTTATTTTATAACAAATCTAATCAACGCCTACGTTACACCTTATGAAAATTATAATTTTGAAAGAATCTAGCGCATGCGCGCTATATATATCTTTCGCTGGTTGCCAAATTGTTTTTAGTGTAATTTTTTTTATACATTTTTCATTATTTATTCATTATTATCTCAGAAACTGTGTTGTAACTATGAATCAAAATTGTATTAAAATATGTATTGGTTAATGTTTAATGTTGGTTTAGTTTTTTATAAAAATGGTAAGAAGGGTTTCTTAATTATAATTAAATATGTATCTAAATATTCCGATATCCCGTATAGTGCAATGTATAAGTCTGAAAAACTCTATTTTTGAAATTTAATATCTCCGGAACTGTATTGTTCATAAATTTCGTTTTGGACCAATCGATGCAGAAGTATTTAAATAATAATCTCACTAAATTTCAAAAAACCATAAGAAAACCCATTTGGCAGAACAACTACCTTAAATAAAGATATCAAGTAAATCTCTAGCCAAAGACATTATAACTTGTATAATAGAAAACTTTTCTTAAAATGCAAAAATTTGTTATTCATTGACTAATGGCTAGTAACTGATCTTAATTTTGGGATTATTCCTTTACAAAGTAATTTTTTATTTCTAATAAAATTATCCTTTCCATGAATTGAATAAATATTTTAAAATTA
Source organism: Forficula auricularia (assembly GCA_024734495.1). Taxonomy (NCBI): domain Eukaryota; kingdom Metazoa; phylum Arthropoda; class Insecta; order Dermaptera; family Forficulidae; genus Forficula; species Forficula auricularia. The sequence continues at coordinate 68,397,439 of JALMQS010000099.1, forward strand.
TCTGTTTTTAAGTATAACCCAAAATATCACTTAGATATGGTACTATAATGTTTTAAAATTATAAATTGTGGTGTTTTTTGAGGCTCTTGAAAACAACACTAACTAACAAAAAATATTAACCGTTATTAAATAATAAGTAATAACATCACTTATTGCAAATTATAGTTAAATATATAAATAATTTAAGAAAAATAATTATATAAACAATATATGATTTAAAACAATTAATTATATATATGATATATTCACTAATATTGACATATACTATATTAATAATACTTATAACACAAAAAAGCCTCCAGCTTTCTTGATTAAAATGTTATTATTTGTAAAAAGAAAATAACATTCTACACATATATATGTAATATATTATGAAAGTGTTTTAAGAAGAATAACTATAGAAAACAACTTATATAACTGATATTGACATACTATATTAATAACAAAATACCTCCAGCTTTTTGATTAAAATGTTATTATTTGTAAAAAGAAAATGACATTCTACACAGACATATGTACTATATTATGAAAAGCTTGGACTGATGATGGTGTGAGAATATCCGCCGAAACGTCTCATAAGTTTTTCATGAAAATAAATTTGTTAGAATATAAAGAAATTTTATTTCCTTTTTCCTAACGAAGACATTACATCTGTTTTCAAGGTTTTCAAGAGCCTCAAAAAACACCACAATTTATAACCAAAATATCACATTAACTAAAAATTAACAGATTTTTGGGGTCTTTAATTATTTTTCAAGCTCTCGAAAATGGTAGAATAATTAAGCCATACTGATCAGAAATACGCAGCGTCGCCTACATTCTCTAGGGTATGCATTCGAATAGAACGCTCTGTGCTTGTGGTTGCATCGCCAGGCGGCGTTCAATATTCATTACCTTATAGTATAAATTTTAATCGCTTATATCTCGTCTACGGTAAGTGACAGAGGTTTGAGATTTGAAACTGAAGCTATCTAGAGGCTTAGAATAAGTAGCTCAAGAGTTTGATTAAGATCGAAGAACCCGAAGTTGTTTTTTGGTTTTCCCAAAATGGCTTGGGGGAACCCCAAAGTGAAGTAATTTGAATGGAGAAAATTGGTATGATTTCAAATAAGAGATAAACTAATGTGAAAGTGGTGTGGTGCCCACACCAATTGATTTCTATCAAAAGTTACCAAGCTATGTATAATAGGTTTATGTGAATAAAACTATTTCCAGACTGACTTATTACGAAAGCACCTACTGGGTGTCCTTAAGCCTGATAGAATAGAAAGTGTTTTCAATAGACAATTACACTGTCGTGTTATGTTATTAAAAGACCCGTTATTAGAACTAACAAAAAAATAGATACATCTTTGTTTTATCATAATTATAAATTAAAGAATATACCTACCATATATATTTTTAATAAAATTCATAAAAGTCGCAATATATTAATTCATTTTTCTTTTTTTTTTTGCATTTCCAGCGCCATTATGGCAGGACCCCGGCCCAGCGCCCTTGCTCAGCCGAGTCAAGAGACAAGTCAACCCTCAAAACAACCCCTCATCAAATTCACCAACTTCTTGAAAGTTTCGTCTGGTTATTACAATCACAATGGAAACATTGATATTGGAATGGCCCATGAAGCTGGAACCAGCTTCGCCCTCGGCGTCCTCCAGCGATGAGATCTTTTTGCTGGAGGGCGATGAGATTTTCTGGCCTAGCGACGGTGGCGTCGAAGTCATCGAGAGTGACAATGCCTCTTTACAAGGGCTCAAGTCACCTGAGCCCGGCTGGCTGTCACCAGATTCCAGTGAAGAATTCCATCTTCCTTGGGAACTTGTGACTGACCCAAGTGTAAAAGAAGAATCTGATGACTCCGACACCATCGTCGCATCTCCTCCGACCCGTGGCGAGATGGCTAGCAAGATGCTTGAAGATCTAGATAACTGGATTAAGGAAGGTAACTATCACAAGCTTTTGTACTCGATGCAGAGAAAAATTATATTATCTTAGCAGGAGGCCTCTATCTGAGATTTTTTCTCTTCTATCACTATTCGAGTATGTGAGAAAGATCGTTTTTACCTTTATAAATGAGATTAGAACTAGAAAATATATACTATACATTAGTTTGTCTAGAATTCACTGAGACAACTTTGTAAGTGGGAATTGTTCAAAAGCCCCATGAGATCTCACATATCTTGGTTGTGTGTATTTGTTTTAATGACGAGAGTGCAAATCGATCCGGAGACAATAAAGTCAAAACTGACTTAGGAAGTTGGAGGAATTGGACTTTGTAAATGTTAGTAGAAAAATATAGAAACAACATTTATAAAACAAATAAACGGAATAAAGTATACAATTATGGAATTTCCAACACTGATTACAATACAAGTTTTTCTCCATATATTCTTCTTCTTCTAGTGCCTGTCCGTTACCGGACGTTGGCGATCATTCTGGCAATTATAATTTTGTTTACAGAGGCTCTAAATAGACCCGTAGTGGAAGTAGCAAACCAAGTTCTTAGGTTTTTAAGCCAAGAGATGCGTCTTCTGCCCGGTCCTCTCCTTCCCATTACCTTCCCCTGTAGTACAAGCTGAAGAAGCCCATATCGTTCTTTATTTCTCATTATGTGTCCCAAATATTCCAGTTTTCTTGCCTTGATTGTAGTCATGATTTCCATTTCTTTATTTAGGCGTTGCAACACATTTTTATTTGTAACATGGGCTGTCCAAGGGATTCTCAAAATTCTTCGATATAGCCACATTTCAAATGCGTCCAATCTTTTACTAGCTGCTTCTGTAACCGTCCATGTCTCAGCTCCATACAGAAGCACAGGGAACACGTAGCATCGGAGGAGTCGTACTCTAGTTGGAAAATTAAGGAAATGGCACTTGAACAGGCCTGACATTCTGATGAATATATATAGATAGCAAATCAACCAAAAAACATGGAGGACGTTTCTTTGAAAGTAGAATATCTACCATGACCATGAAACCGAAAGGAGAGATTTAAATTTCAAATTGGAGATTTTTTACTTTTGATCTTAAAAGATGAACTATATCACTCTAAATTAATAAAAAATCATCCAATCATTATAGAAAAGAAAAAACAGAAGTCACTATCTTAAATTTATTCGTTGTAAATCAAAGCGCACATCGTGCGCAGGCCAAATTCGAGCTTTAGCTTGGCCGTACACGCTGTATTCTATTTACACAAACCATTTCGACCCCCCTGCAGCTCGGAATCCATTTGAGATATAGAGCTGAAATTATACACATGTAATTATGTAATTCATCTTGAGGAGAGTACCAAATTTCAATAATATAGCTTAAATGGATTCTGAGAAAATAGCTAATTTTGGCACTCACTCACTGACAGGTCCTCAAAACCTATAGGGTACTTCCAATCATTCCAGCATCATGAAATTTCGCCTGCTAGTAGAGTTTGGAACACAAACAAAAGAAAAATTCCAAAAATCCAAACTTTCTATCTTTCAACCCCTTCAAAATGGGGGGAGGGTCAAAAATGAAAATCTAGCCCGTTGGACCAAACTCAACCAAATTTTGTATACTATTCTGTGTATTGCTAGAAATGCAAAAACTAACCACCCAAAATGGGGAGGTGAGGGGGGTCAGAAATAAAAATTCTAGCCCTTTGGACCAACGGGCTTCCTTATAGCTTACAAAAAGAAGAGAAATCTCAAACAAAACATTCTGTGAAAAAACAGGCCAAGTTCGAAAAATTAGTGAAATCTAGTGAGCAGCCAAGTTAAATTCCCCAAGAATAATCAAGTTAGGAAAATAGTAGATCTCTCAACTTAGTTATTCTAGGCAAATTTAACTTGGCTGCACACTAGATTTCACTACTTTTTCGAACTTGGCCCGTTTTTTCACAGAATTTTTTAGTTGAGATTTTAAACTACTAAAACTTTTCAAATTAACTACTGGACTTATTAAAATACAATTATAATAAAATTTGATATTTTTGGAACTATTACTCTCAATTCTTTTAAAATATTTTTATTTGCTTAGGTCGATTTCTTAGGTAATTTGGAAGTCAAACCATATTTATTTCTTGATTTTCCTGTATAAACAGTTGTTATTTATTTAATTATTAGTCGAAATTATTGTTGTGAATTTAACGGTGTTGTAAATAAATAAAATAAATTTATATTATGTAAATAAATAAAATAAATTTAGTTTGTATATTTTCAACTTGGCTAAATACATCCCCAATAATTTCCTCAAATATATTTATTTGTTAGATAGATTCTATTTATTTTTAAACAAATTAAAGTGAGGAATGAGTTAGAATTTATGAAGGAAAGCTTGTAATTTATTGTAAGATTCTATAAAATATAGCACCCATATTAAACTTCCGGTAATTTTGTTGAATAAATTAACAAGCTTGTGACCTGAACAAAAATCATTTAAAATTTTCTAATGTATTTATCAATTACTATTAAAACATTTGGTTAATTCATAAAGGTATCGGGTCAATTAGACTATAAATTAAAATTAACATTTAATCCAAATAGCTTCGTTTTATTAGTCTTTTGATTTTAAATTCGAAAAAAATTATTTCTAATCTTGATTTATAGATGTACTTAGGAGTGTAGCTATAGCTTTCACATGGGGGGGGGGGGGGGGGGGTGTCCCCCCCCCCCCCAAGCCCACAAAAATGTACAAAGATAAACTAGTTTTTGCCCGGACTTTACGCAGAAAAAGGCAGAATTTCAAACGCCAATCTCAGTCAATTAGAAATTACATAAACAATAAATCCGAGACGGATACAAAAGGTGAATATTCTTAGAATATTTTATTTTTTCACGTATGCTAAAGGGGGGGGGGGGGGTCCGGACCCCCTAAACCCACCTTATATAAACCCCTAGATGTACTAGATTCTTCTATTTAGGTGCATACAACAGCACAAATCAAATAATATAAATTTAGTAATTTGAATTTAATCTCGTGAGTATTAGTTCACTTTATTCCCCCTAGATATCGTAATTTTGCAGGAGATTTCTTTGAGTAGTTTTCTAAGACTTTACTAGAGGGCTCTGACTTTTCATTAGTAAAAATGTGAGATTTCAACTTGAAAAAAATAAAAAAACGGTGAAGACTAATATGGTCAGCGTGTTATGTCATAACATTCAATGAAATAGGGTATCGACCGCTAGAGACCACGCCCTGCCAAGACAGACTGGGTGGACACTTGTTGACATTCAAATTAGTGATGGGTGTCCTTAGTAGTTCAATTGCTTAAGGAATGGCACATGTAGATGATTCGCCACGATTGGTCAATCATTCCAACAGGGAAAAATTGCCCCCACTCGATTGATTTAGAGGAAATAATTCACAACACACTCTCGTTTCACTTCCTTACTTTTTAAACGAATAACAAGGACGATAGAATGTTGTTTTGGCTTTCTTATAACTGAGCTTTCAATTAAGAGAGTTATTTATTTTTAATAAAGTATAATTGGTTAACGAATTGGGAGAAGTAAGATAAGACTATAAATAATAATAGTTAACCCGTATATAAAGTATATATAAGTACATCACCAAAAAATATTTGCTCCCTGTTCAAATATTATTATTATATATGATATTATCATTTAAATAATTCACTTTTTACATCCGTAATAACAAATTATCATTATAAAAATCTAATGACAGTATACAATAAGAACTTTAAAAACAGTTTTATAACGTAATCATATAAAATATAATTTCCTCTAATTATTTAAAATTTATAGTTTCAAGTGAGTAAGATATAAAATTATTATTTCCATTATTCCCAGGTATTTTGTTTTTGATGCTATCTTGATCTTGGATATTGTGAAATATCCTATTTCATTTTTATTAAATAGGTGAAAATATCAATTAATGGATTTCAACATTAAACAATAAAATTAATAAAACCCAGAGATAGTTTGTCTTATAGGTTTGCCTATATTTCTATTAAATATTGGATTGAGAATAGAGTATTAGACTACTAATCAAGCGGTTTTAGACTCTTAGAAATGATCCCTAAAAGTGACATTAAATCGACAGCCTCTTTCTTACTTAGCACTAAATAATCAAGCCAGAATACTACTGAAATTATGATTTTGATACTTCAATAATATCTTTAGGTTGTTTGTGGTCAAATTCATAATCTGAAATAGTGAAAAGAGCAGGTGGTTTGTTAATTTTTCCGTATAATTGTAATTAATGTACCCATATATTGTTTGACATTGAAAACTATTCTGATGTAGTGACTGAAAGTTCGTGAAAATAGTATAAATTTTGGTTTATGATCTTGACACAAAGAGACATAGTCACGAAAGATTACTAATCTACGATTCAACTAGCTTCGATTCATCTTGTCATCTGAAGCTCATTACTATTTAATCTATTGGGTGCATCTGTAATCGGGCTTGAGTTTACTCCAATAAAGGAAATCTGCATGCGTTGATAGTTTTTCCCGAAAATTTTTAGATGGCCTAAATTGCAAAAACCAGAACATTCCTAATTAATAGCTGATCCAGTTTCGTAAGTGTTGCATTCTTCTGAGATAGACTAGGCGTAATATAATTTTATTTTAATGTATCCATTAGGGAAACATTTTTTTGTCTGTGAAGATAATTTACTTAGACAAAATAACTGAGAAATTTAAAATTTTAATTAGAATTTATTGATAAAAACAAATAGTAAATCATTTGATTTCAATTGTTTAATGAAAAGAATAAAACAGAAGAAAATAATAAAACATCATGTTTCTTACTAGTGGAGTTACTTTTGGAAAAGTGTAAGATAATTTTGTTCAATTAAGTCTATGATTTCTTCTCAAAGATTAAGTTATTTCTAATGCTAGAAAAATTGAATTAAATTTGCAGCATGAAATCCTTGACAGTAGTAAGAAAGTAGAAATATTAACGTTCCCAATACATTGCACTTGTATAAAGTTGATATACGATGCTTGTCAATAAAATGACAATTCAAGATCATTAGTAATAGATCATATTAGAGATTGAAGGAGTTGATTTTATCTCCCTCACCTCAATAAATAAGTCGCTGTTCTCGAAAATTCAGAAATCCTTAGCACCCTTTAACTGTGACTAGTAGGGTAGCTCCTCTTTATTTTGATATTCAATATGAGATAATTTAAATTTTCTTTTAAAGTGAAATAAATATAAAATTTATGTTTTTACTACTAACTTACTAGGATGCAAGTACCATCAATCCGGACTCGTAGAATTTGCATCTTTTTATATTCCTAAAAATATATCTATTTTAATTGAAATTAAAGTAACTAATCGTGGTTGGCTGAACCGCTGAACTATAGATTTTCAATTTGATTGCGATGAAACAATTTAAAATTGATTACTACCATTTTAAAATATATTATTCCCGATTTGAAATTGTCTATTCCTATTTTTAAATTAAAAAGCCATAGTCGTAGTGATATAGTGAAAGTAAACATTGATTGGTTAAATTTTCATAAAAATGGTCGAAAGACAATAATAAATGAAATAAAAAAAGAAAAAAAAAACGAGAAATTCAAATTACTAAAATATATTTATTTTCTCTTGAAAAGTAATTTTTTTCCACAATTGTTCGTCACCGGATATATTTATTTTACTATATTTAATTTTTTTACAGTTAAGCAATTATTAATTCATAATTTCTTTCTGTTATATTTTTCTGATAAATTTTGTACTCTAAAGAGTTTGGTAGATAATATATTTATATCATGCCTCTGTCTCATGATATTAATTTAATTGGGTGCTCTAGAACTTTCATTTTCATCAGCCATACGAAAACCAGTTTTGTTTATATATTTTCGCATTTTCAAGACCTGATTTCACCCCATTCTTCATTCAAATGGACTCTTTCGTTTAACAACCCAAAACCTCAAATAGGAAATGCGAATAATCTGATTACAAGGAAGTTGTTCCAGGCCAACATTTTTTCTTAATCTTTCTTAATTCATATTAATTAAAGAAAATATATTTTAACAATTTTGTTTTCTTTTTAATCATTAGGATTTAAAACTGAAATGTGAAGTTAATATTGAGTAGGCAACTAGATAGAAATGTTTTTATCCAGAGATTTTTTCCTCACAAGGGGGGTTGGGGGGTGCCTTATTAAAATTTTATATTTAAAGTACACTAGAGCTTCGTTCAATGAACTTGTTCTACAATCCCGCTCTTGGTATGAAAAGCAAAGTCTTATATTATTAAAAGTAAAAAAATTAAATTCTTGTCCAAAGATATAAAATGGACATTATTTGTATTATAACAAAGTTAATTCTACTGATGTATAAATTATTTTTAAAAAACCTTCGATAGACTCATCTAATGTCATTTCTTTTTTTGTTTTTAATTTTAAATTATTTATAATATGTATTAGTAAAATTATTTGTCTAAAAATAATTTTATAGTAAAATATTTATTTTATTTTAAGAAAAAATAATCTAACTTAGTGTTGTCAAAATTTTTCACTTTCGGCCTATTTTTTAGTGCCCCAATCTATTTGACTCACATTTTTTTTTCTTTAATTATTAAATCACAGATCAATATTTATTTTTGATTTTATTAATATATCTATATTAAAAAAAAATCAATGTCAAAAACTTCACAAACCCCCTGTGGAAAATCAGTTTGCAACGCATTGTTCAAAATTGCTTATCAAACCACATTATACATTACATTATTTTTTTTCTTTATTATTATTAGATATATAGGAAATTTGGATGATTGTTTCAATGCAATTGAACAAAACAATCACAGATCAATATTTATTAGTACAGTAATTTAGTACAGTAATTCTCTAAAAAGTACAAAATAATGTAATAAACTAATAAACATATAGTCAAAATGCGTAGGGCACTTTGTCGAAATTAATTAAAACTAGATGCTTTTGCGCCCCATGCTTTTTGACTTTATGTTTATTAGGTTATTACATTGATTTGTATTTTTTAGAGAATTACTGACAAAAGCGTGTTTTTTAGTTTTTTAAAATTATAATTTTTTTTTTTACTTTTTAGTCTTAATTATTTTTATATTGAAAAGTTTGCGGAATTTAACAGAATGAAATGTTTTTATTTTTATATAATTTCATTTAAATTGAGTAGGTAAACAAATATTTTTTATAGAGACATGTTTGTAGAATTTAACAGAACAAAAGTCACATTGATAGATAGATACGATACAGGGTGATTCACGGTCGATGGCACCTTAGACTTTTATGGAAAATGGAACGCAGGATTTCTCTGAAAATTTAGTACCTTACATTTTCTTTCCTGTTCTATCGACCTAAAATATGTTCAGTATTGTGACGTTTCGGCTTCCATCGAAAAGTCGTAGCAACTTTATTTTTTTAAATAGAACACCCCGTATATTAACACATTTTTAGAACCGCCTTTTTATTAAAATACTTTTTTGTTAAAATTTTCCTATTCCTATCTCTATCGGTTTTCGAGATAAAAAATAATTTGTGTTAAATATGATCCAAAACATTGCCCTAATTAAACTTAAATAAATTAGTGCTCTCGATTCATGAAAAGTTGATATTTTGGTGGTAGTTTAGACACACCCGAAGAAATTAATTTACGCCGAAAAATCGACTCCATATTATACAGGGCGTGCTAGGTTTACTATTATTTCCGTTATTCATAAAAGAGGTCAAAAGTTCGTTTTTTCAAATGAGACCCCCTGTATATTACTCAATCAATTGAAAGATAAGAAAAATGCTTTAAGACGATATATCATGTCCCTATACCTAAAACATCAAGTTTTCTTAATAAAGGAGCTTTTTCGTGAAAAATAACTTTTTAATGAATTTAATTTTTACTAACCATGGAAATATCAAGTTTATGACAGCTTATTGACTATTTATAAGAAACTTATGAAGAGTTTATTGTCGGTGTTCAAAAAAATTTCCCAAAATGACCGCAAATATTGATTATTCAAACGAAGTTCTTATGAAATTATTTATTTTATACTCTAAGAAATTCGTTTGAATAATCAATATAAATAGTCAACAAACTGTCATAAGCTTGATATTGCCATGGTTAGTTAAAATTAAATTCATTAAAATGTAATTTTTCACGAAAAAGCTTCTTTATTAAGAAAACTTGATGTTATAGGTATAGGGACATGATAAATCGTCTTAAAGCATTTTTTCTTCCTATTTCAATTTATTGAGTAATATACAGGGGGTCTCATTTGAAAAAGGAACTTTTGACCCCTTTTATGAATAACGGAAATAATAGTAATCTTGGCACGCCCTGTATAATATGGAATCTATTTTTCGGCATTAATTAAATACTTCGGGTGTGTCTAAACTACCACCAAAATATCAACTTTTCATGAATTGAGAGCACTAATTTATTTAAGTTGAATTAGGACCATGTTTTGGACCATATTTAACACAAATTATTTTTTATCTCGAAAACCGATAGAGATAGGAATAGGACAATTTTAACAAAAAAGTATTTTAATAATAAAAAAAAAAAGGGGGGGGGGGTTCTAAAAACGTTTTAATATACGGGGTGTTCTATTTAAAAAAATAAGTTGCTACTACTTTTCGATGGAAGCCGAAACGTCGCAATGCTGAAAATATTTTAGATCGATAGAACAGGTAAGAAAATGTAAGGTGCTAAATTTTCAGAAAAATCCTGCGTTCCGTTTTCCATAAACGTCTAACCTACCATCATCTACCGTGAATCACCCTGTATACATACATATAGGTGAAGCTAATATAAAGCGTGTAAAAAAAGAAAATTGGTTTAAAAAATTAAAAATATATTCATAAAATATTAACAGTTATATCTATATAAAGATACATATTTTAATGCTCCTGTTTTTTTCATAAATTATTATTATTATATATTGATTAGAGACATATTTAAAGAGGTATTTATAATCTTGTGAAAAACAAACTTTGTCCTTTTGTTTGGTAATGATAATATTTTTCGGAGAGCCTGGACAATAGGAAATCCCATATTTCTTGATAGAGATAGAATGAACTTTGCCTGTTGGCCTCACGTCACGCGGTTTCGAACAAGAAATCTCGAGAGGGGAAGGCGATAAGCAAAGGGGCCCCTTCGGGGTCCTCGTCGTCGCCGTCCCCGTCGCCTTCGCCTTCGCCGTCCTTGCTTAGAAACAAGGCCGACGCTCGCCACATTCACTTCTGAACACGCAGTCGATCTCTACGTACGTGATTCCAGTTTTTGACACCTCCCGTTAATTCAACATCTGCCTCTTGGTTTCAACCACCGCATTATACTCGTTTAACAAACCCCCGTCCCCACCAGTGAGATAGTGTTGGTTTTTCTCATCATTGTTTTTCGGAATATCTACTACAAATCGATTTGTTTTTTTTCCTCATCGTGGGATTCGGATAACAATTTCACGTATTGTTGAAGAAACAATAATCCTCTTGCCGGCAGGTCTGAATGTCTCGCCGATGACGTGCACCAGATGTTGTAGCATGAAGTGTATTTACCAATTTTTGTGGGAACGTGAAATAATTGTCAATTCTCAAAAATTAGTGAATAGGTGGTGACAAATCCCATTTAGTTATACCCATTGTCATCATTCCTTTGTGTTGTCCAACCCACCCCAAGAACGAACTATAGTGCCACGTGCTGTGATCACATCAAATAAAAAACACTAAAACATGTCTATCGTAAGCCTCGGTAGGTGAATTTTTCATTTCACAATTATTCCTTGGGATAAATTCTAAATCGAATTGCAAAGCAGCTATAATAAATATATATATCACTAATAATAAGTAAGATTGACTCAATCAGTTTCTATCAAGTTTTAATTAAAAAAGCCTTGACAAGAATTGGTTCTAGAAATTTCAATGTTCGATATGTAAAAATAATGTTTATCCATTACTATGTTCTAATTTGTATAAAATGGTAAAATGTTTATATGTGAATGGTTTCGACCTCGACGCGAAATGTAAATTTGCATTAATCGGTGCCACACACACTCGCGATCCAAATGTGCGAGTTTCGTTATTTTCGGTTGAGCAGATACAGTCCCTTCCATAAGTTGGGAAACTTTTAAAAATTGCACGTGGATTTAGCAATCCACTGACAATCAAGACAAAAATAATATGTGTAAAAATGGAAGGGAGAGAGGGGAGTCAAGCGGGTCAAGAATCAGTTTTTTCATCTCTTGTCGCGGAAATTTTTATATAAACTAAAAAATAATCAAGTTTATTATATTTAGAAAAAATATATATATAATTTAGTTAAAGAAAAAGAGAAATCAAGCGTATCATAATCGATCGATCGTTATTTTAATTAAATGAAACCAATAAGTTTGATGCATGTTTATCTTTCATTTGGTGACCTCCTTTTCATTTAGTGTTATCAAGAGTTTTTAATTTATTCGTTTTTCATATCTATTTTCTAAAAAAGATAAATCTTCGAAATTCATCTTTTTTAGTTTTCTACTTTTTTTTTTTAATATTAATGATATTAAAAAGTGTTTTTAAATGTCTAATAAATATTTCTCTTTCTATTCTAGAGCCTTTTACTGTCTGGTTGGAAGACAAGATCGAGCTGCCCCTTTTGGCAGACTTACCCCCAGCACCTGAACCGGTAGCAGTAGCGACCCTTGTACACCCACCAACTGCCGGTATATCTAGCACGCAGACACTTCTTCAAGAATTCCAGTCGGTTTTCGACCAAGTGTCTACCTGCCATGATACGCCACCCCAGAGTCCGGAAACAGTGGACGCCGAGCTTGCCGCTGTGGAAGCGTTGGTGCGGGATCGAGCCGAACGCCTGGTTACCTCTCCAGAACCTTTGCAGACAGTTGCAGAACAAGCTACCGTGACTAGTAACTTCAAACCCGAAGTACCTGCAAGTCCTTCATCGTCAAGTAGCGATGAAGGAAGTGATCCTGATTGGCAACCAGCGGCTGATGAATCCTCAACGAGCACCTTAAAATCTACTCCTGCTCGTAGAGGCCGAGCTCCAAGGTCCAAACCTTATGCTGTTGCTGCTGATGAAAGACGCCAACGAAAGAAAGAACAAAACAAGAACGCAGCAACTCGCTACCGACAGAAGAAAAAGGCCGAGGTTGAAGAGATCCTAACCGAAGAACGTATCTTGGAGATAAAAAACAACAAGCTACGAGAACAACTTAGTGAAATTGGCCGTGAAGTCAAATACCTTAAGGGCTTGATGCGAGATCTTTGTCGCGCTAAAGGTTTAATTAATTAATTAGGCTCTTTTGATTATGAAATTTTCTATAGAGACTCTTTTTTTTGGAGAATAATTTGTTCACCTTTGATTTTAGTCTAAAGCCATTTGGAATACAATTTATGAAAAGGATCTCATCACCAAATAGCTCTAAAACAAACTGCAGTCGAACAAAAAAACTTTGTAACATAGTACCTTATTCGTTTTTTATTTTACTTTATATGTATATTGTTAAGGTCGCTTCCTTAATCCATTTTATTTTATCTAGTATATTGCAACACTTTCTCATTATGGGATACGGTTTAACCTCTTCTCCCTTATCCCTTCTAACACCATGACTGTCTCTTATATTATTTTGTCACATTTATACATCTCTTTTTTATTTTTAAAAAACAATAAATGGAGAATTTGGTTGACGGATGTCTTGCTCTTTAATTTTATTTTTAAACCTTTTTCTTTTTAAAATTTAATAAAATTAAATGTTAAACTAAATAAATAAATTTTAAGAGTAATTCTTCGATTTAACTAGAAGTTTTTTTAGAAAATTGTAAATTAGTATTGTACCTATTATGTTTTGATTTATAATTTGGAATTAAGTGAATTAAATAAAAACTACAAAATTTCATAAGCTCACAGATTACACATTCGATGTGACGTGAAGAAAAAAAATGAGTTTTAACTATTAGATTTTATTTGTAATTAATTACCTACTCAACAAGTTCTAAAGCTCTTAATAAATAAAGTTAATTTAGCAATTTCGTAATTATTTTTTTGGTAAAACTTATAAGTATTAAATTGTAATAATTTTTGAAGAAATCTTGGAATGTAGTAATAAAGATGATTTCATCTTCTGGGTGTTAGTGGATTTACATACATTTTTTTTGTATTTTATTTCTATAATAAATGTGGCATAATATATGAATGTATATATATTATATTTATTCTTTAGATATTTCATTTTTTTTTTTGTTTCCAACAAAAGTCTTTCCAACCTTTAAGGCCATTAGACATTTATGAGGGGAAGAATTAGATTATAGAGAGTAGTTTAGAGTGAGTTAAAATTATTTAAAAAAAATATCGTAAAACTAACAAATGCACTAAAATCACTCGGATCAGCCAAGCTCCGAAGATTTTAAATATGGGTTATGTTTTTCAATCTCGTTTGAAGCTTTTTATTGTTGGACTCGTGTGCACCTTAAATGAGAGTGATTATCTACTACTAGTTCTTGAGTATTATTATTAGATTTATTTAGGTTTTCAAGACAATTGTTGCACTGGCTGCAGGCAGGGCCGCCCAGAGAGATTTCGGGGCCCTGCGAAAACGTGAGTATGGGACCCCTTCACCCCTTCTAATGTATAAAATTCCATATGATGGAATAAATTATAAATGTTTGCATATATATACAAGGCGATCGTCTTGCTTTCTAAGGGGTCCGCCCTCTGGACCCCCGAAGTGATCGTATGCATTTATTATAATAATTATTAATTATAAAATTATTTTTTTAATGAGCAGTTTTTTCAATTAAGAAAATTTCTTCTGGTTGGTATATGGCGTACAATTCTAGAGTCCAAATGATGGGAATAAGAATGTAACAATCATCGAAAATAATAAATAATTAAATAATATTAATAGTAATAATAAAACAATATTAAATGACTCATCGCCTCTCCCTAAATAAGCAGTTTTAAATTAAATTAAAATGATCTGGATATCCACATAACTTTACCATACAGCAGGGGGGCCTCTTATATTTAATAATTAATAAAATAATTTATAATCATTTTCGAAAGAACTCTTTTAATTTTGGGGCAAATAGAAATCAATCATTTTAAATATAGGATTCTTCTATGGTAAAAAGCTTTTTAGTATTTTTGTTTGAAAATTTATCATTTTAACTATTTTTTTGACCCCTCCCTCTTCCTTTAAGTTTAATTACATTTTTCACATAGTGAGTCATTTTGTCGTCTAGATCTAGGGTGCATATGCAAAACTTCGTACAAATCGATCAAAGTGTCTACAATTTATATTGATAATTCTATTTTTTAAACCACTCGATTTTTGTCCTATAAAGGAATAATTATATCTCTTTTTAAATATTGGACCTTTTAATATTAAGTTTCAGCTAATTTTGATTTTTAGATTTTAGGTCCATTCGCAATAATCATATCTTCTTTCATTTATGTTTGCTGTTGTTGGAGAATTCCTTAATCGAGCTGTTTTTAATTGAATGTATAAGTTACGCAAATCATTAAATTAGGAGTCTGTTATTCCCTTAAATGACTAATTTAATCAGAAATAAAATTAATATTCAAAAGAATTTCCAATAATTTATGCAAACTAGTCAAAATGTCAAGAGTAAGAATGAAAACAGTGCCTGATTTATATTAATCTCAGTTTAATATATAGATTTTAGTATGGATTTCGTTTAAGACCTTGACATTGAGGATAAGCTAGCCAAATTTATTCTTGACTATGCCAAGGATGAGGCGACTCAGGTTCTATAAATCATTACTCAACTGAATTATCTCATTGACTGACCTACCCATAGATCATAACATAACAAACAGAAAGGAAACCAGAAACGTGCATCCTATCTATCCTCATCCTCAAAAGGATAAACCATAGATGATAATGTGCCAATGAATCAAAACGATTGACGATTATATTATAATGTTGGAGGCTCAATAAACGCTATAACATTAAATGAAAAAAAAGACATTCAAGAGCCATACCAAAAATCTTTTTTAGAAATTCTGTAAAATATATTATAATAACACTAAACTACATGATATGGCTTTGTATTGATGTTTTATTATTTTGTGTAGTTAATTTGTATTGATGTTTTATTATTTTGTGTAGTTAATTTGTATTGATGTTTTGTTGCGCTAGACACCGAGGACTTGTGCCTCTAAGCAGGTCGAGTAATAAAGATTTATTAATTTATATTTTTAAATGACTAAACCACAAAACTTTACAAATAATTTTAGAAATTTTTTTGCAACGAAATTTTCTCTGGAGAGAGACGGACTGGTAGAAATTTTAATTGAATGTAATGGAAGGCAGCCCAGAGGTAGTGAGGAAAGAAAAAATTAACACATATCAAATAAGGTGTAATTTATTGGAATCCTTCCTCCTTTTCTTTCAAACCGACCAAAATTATCCAAATGAAAATAACTTTTATTGTTTTGGAAATAAGAGACTTCTTGAGTGAATGTAATACTTTAACTTTTCATGTCTCGCTTTGTAAGTGAAAGAAAAAATTATTTATTAAATCAATATTCTTATAGCTCAATGAATGAAAATTAAGATAAATTAACGAATATAATGCATTTAATAAGGGGATTTCTTTTCTTTTAGGGATGATTTTTTAATGACTTCCGTTGGATAAATGATTTAATTACTGAAAAAATTATTTCATTAGTTCTGTTAGTTAAACAAGAGAAAATTTGATTTTATAATTGAATGTAATGGAAGGCAGCCCAGAGGTAGTGAGGAAAGAAAAAATTAACACATATCAAATAAGGTGTATGTAATTTATTGGAATCCTTCCTCCTTTCCTTTCAAACCGACGTTTCGGAGGATTTTTCCCTCCTTCTTCAGGGTTTCAAAGGTTCAAAAACTTTCTTCATTTTTAACAAATTTTTAATTAAGAAAAGGAGGAAAAAAAATGTTTTTCTATGCCTTTGTTAAAAATAAAGAAAGTTTTTGAACACTACTGTGGAGAGAAGAAGGAAACATTTTATTTGTTTCATTCATTGACCCTTTGAAACCCTGAAGAAGGAGGGAAAAATCCTCCGAAACGTCGGTTTGAAAGGAAAGGAGGAAGGATTCCAATAAATTACACCTTATTTGATTTGTGTTAATTTTTTCTTTCCTCACTACCTCTGGGCTGCCTTCCATTACATTCAATTAAAATTTTAGAAATATAATGCAATCGAACGCAAGAATTACAAAGGATGGACCAATTAGATGTGACTCTGAAAAGTCTTGGAAGACATACATTTCCAAAGAGATGAAGACAGATTGATGAAGTTAATGGGTGGAGAAGTATGCGGCACGTGCACCTAGGAATTGAAGGATTGAAGCAGGCCCAACGAGAGGGGGTGGTGCAGGAGGGCTAGTTACCCCCGGGCCCGGCACTACCACTGTTGTTAAATACATTTTTGTACCGCTAAAATCTATTAGTGATTAATTATTATAAATAAATAAAAATATAAAATAGCAAAATTTGGTAACAAAGCATATTAAGTTATGGATTTATTTATTTGTTTTACTAACTGAAAAATGTAATACTTTTATTTGTCCCATCATTGAGGGGCACCCTCGTTTGATTTTGCCCTTCACGGGCCTGGATTGAATACTGAAAGTATAGGAAAAGATGGAGACAGGGAGAAAGTTCCAGCCCCTTGGGATAAGATTATTGGCGTATGAGGTCTCCAAAATTGGTGGTGGTAACAAGTGAAACGAGTCCTATGGGCAAAGGATGTCTTTGGTTTGTTCCGTAGACAGAGCTTGAAAAAGTCTGAAATAAAGAAAGACAAAACGTCGCTGTTGAATTAATTTTTATTTTTTCCTTAAGTCCAACCCACTTTAAATTTACGAAGGATGGGCGCAAATCACATGATAAAATGATTAATATTTAAATAAAAATATTATTTATTCATTTTTTTATATGAATTATTTTTTAAATAAAAAATATATATTCGTATGCTTGATAAATTTTAACACATTAAAATAAAACAATTTAAATGAGCTGAATTTTGAATATGTATCTTTGGCTGTAAGAATTAGATAACGAGGATAATTATATTTTCAAAACCAATACTCTTCATACTTCAATAATACTAAGCTTTAAGAATTTTTCAAATGCATTTGATAACACAGAAAAAGCATTTCAGAGTCCTAACTATCAGATTACATTTTTCTCTTGCGGTGTCTCTGTTGCATTATCACATTACTCAGAAATCAATAACACGCCAAGCATATTTCCCTATTTACTTGGACTTAGAGATTAAGAATTCATGACATATGGTACCCTTCTGAAAATACCATGAAGTGAATAACATTTTTTGAAATTCAAATTTGTAAGTGAAGATAAAAGAGAAAACTTTTTCCACAATCTGGTAAAATTTTTGCGAATTTTGGGAGTTTGGCAATTTTATTTAAAGAAAATCTCGATAGGTTATCAACTACTAAATCCAAAGTGTTAAAGAAAGATTTTCAATATTTCAAATGTACAGTCGAATTCAAATCTAAAAACAAGCTTTCCATAAGTATAAATAAAAAATAACAAAATTTTATTTCATTATCAATGGAAATCCAGGGGTCAGTAGGCTAGGCGGTAGCGTGACAGCGGGCTAACCAGGGGACCGGGTTCGAATCCGACTCGAGGCAGCCAGCCAAAATCTGACCCCCGGGGGTAGAGACAAATTTTAAAAATATAGCTAAGTATCGTAATTGGGCTTATGGCTAGAAAGGCCGAAAAGCCACAAAAAAAAAAAAAAAAAAAAAAAAAAAAAATGGAAATCCAGGAATTAGAAATTCTCTGTATGATTCCAAGTGGCACAGAAATGCTTCCTGCAAAAATAAGTAATTTGCCTTCAACAACAAAATTGTCGATAATTAAAATATTTTATATCTGTTTCTTAATCTAACAAGAAAGTTGTTGATTTGAGTCACAAATAAATTAAATAGTTTTTATAAAATATCTTTCTGTTACATTTAGCAAACATCTTTAGAAATTATTAATATTTACCTGTAAATGTAATTAATATTCATTATTTCTCACATTTACCAAAAGAGGTAGTCAGTATTATTATAATAGTCAGTTATTAAATAAATTTAAATAAATTTTGCGGTAACATATATAATATTCATTTATTTATATATATAATATATATATGTATGCTAGTATGCTTATTTGAATCAAGCAGGAACACTTTTAATCCTTTTATGTCTTTATTTATTAAATATATTATTATTTTTATACAAATATTCATAGTCAAATCGGGTTTTACCATAGTATCTACAATTCTACATATTAAAAAATTTCACCTTTATTAACGCCTCAAACTCCACCACGATACTGAAAATAATGAAAATTTATCGCTCAAAATTCACCCACTTCATTTTATCTCCTGAGGAAGGAAATATTTCGGTTTTGTGATTTCATTCTTTATTAATGTACCTACCAAATTCTACCAATATGGCAAGTTTTAACATTCTAGGATCATTCTATTTTCACTGTATGTTAATTTAGTCTATAAATTTTACCCCTTCATTTCGAGCCCCGAAGAAATAAAAGTTTTGGTGTTTCAACTTCTTCTTTAATTAATGTCCCAATCTTTACCAGTGTGCCAAATTTCAGCATTCTAGGCTCATTGTGTTTTCACTATATGTTAATTTAGCCTATAACATTCACCCCTTCATTTTAGGCCCTGAAGAAGGGAGTTTCGATTTTTGGATTTTCCCAATAATTGTACCCCAAACTCTACCAGCATGCCAAATTTCAGCATTCTAGGATCAGCGGAAGTACTCTAGAATTTTGATGAGTGAGTGATTGACAAAAATGCCTAACTTTCGCTTCTTGTAACTTGGACGGTATCAAAAATATAAATATGAAATTTTGTAATTTAGTTAAGCTTATGGACCAGTATTGTGGACATTTTTTAGCCATGTAGAGGTTTCCAGTACGAAGTTACAGAGGCGTCAAAATGGCCTGAGTTGTTAAATGTAAATGGTAGTCTGGCAGTGCACCATGTAAGCCAAAAGGTCGGACATCCCCCCTGTAAATAAACTACACTTTCATTCAAGTTTAAGTTTTTATGCGCAAACTGTTTGTAAACGAAAGCTCGTAAATGATCAAAATTTGCAGAGACGGGCTAGGATTATAACATTTAAAATTTTTCTTTTCTTTTTTCTAATAATAAAGAAGAAATTTTAAAAGAGATTTGTGTCTAGGAACTCGCATAGGGCCCGCGGCATCAGCAACTAAATATTAACTATTTTGTTTACAATTCTAGTCAATTCGAAATAGATGATTGATTAAATGAATGAGCGAGCCTTTATAGTCAATTAATTCGAGGAAGAAAAAGTAAAAAGTCATTCCCGTCTCAGTGAGATTAAGTAGGACTAGCGAATTCAGAGCGCATTATCAGTCCGGCCTCGCCCTCTGACAAGCCAAGGCACATGGGACCTTCTAATCTCACTATCAAGGCTGACCCATCCTCATGGAATTCCTTTTATTCTAATTGCTATAAGCTTAAATTAATTGCATTGGATTCAATTTGATAAAATATAGTAATATTTTAAATGAAAATTACAAAGAATATTACTCGGTCAGCTACTACGGCGGCCAGAGTATTGAATTATTTCAAAAATATTCAATTTTATTTTACTTATACATGGTTAGAAATATTGGAATCGTGGAGAAAAATATATTTTTAAAAACAGGGTTTCCTAAACTATGTTCTGAAGAACACTGGCATTCCACCAAAATCTGGCTGGAACGTCATGTTTAAGTTACAAAATAATTTAACATAATATATATATATATATATATATATATATATATATATATATATATATATATATATATATATATAATTTATTAAATTTTGGTCAAATGGCTGATGAATCTTGCGTATCCGGCAGATATTTTTACACACTCCAATGAATAAATTAATTTAATTTATCATCATTAGGAAAAAATATTCAATTTTAATACAATTTTAATAAAATTCATCTTTTATTCGTAAGTTACCTGGGATGTAACTAAATAACTACCACATAGCAAGAATAACAAAGTTAGAGGCTATCAGCTCCTAGGACTTGACATTTTTTTTAACTTCGGGATTTGTAATGTAGGCAATGGCCAAATTTTTACTTGTGAATCTACAATTTTTGACTATACCATTGGAAGTTAGATTTTCGGATTTCTACAGTTCAATAGAATAATTTTGAATTCATAAATTAGGAAAGAGAGGAATTCACTCAGTAAAGGAAGAACCTGTTGAATAAAAACTCCCAATTGTAAAAAACAGTTTCGGCTTTAATTATATAATACCAACTTCAGTTCTAATGAGTATAACATGTAAGAATCAATTTATATATATATATATATAAATTTGGATGTTTGTTTGTCTGTCTGTTTGAAGTTAATGGACTCCGAAACCATTTGTCTGATTGAGATGAACCCAAGAAATCCTTATATATATATATATATATATATATATATATATATATATATATATATATATATATATAACAATTTACATAAAAGGTAATCAATTTTGGACAGCTAATACTTAAATCCCGAGACGCGACCTGCCAAGAGGGCCTAGCTGATAGCCGGGGGCACGCCAGGTACAGCTAGTATCATATAATTTTGAATGCATTCCTGTCTTGTATCACTTAGATTTTTACCTCAATATTTCGGGGGTTCAAACACCTTAATCCCCTCCCTGGCCTAATCTGAATAAATGACTGAAATTAATTATAAAATAAATAAATGAAAAAAAAGTATAACAAAATTTTAGAACACTTAAAAATTATTATTTTGTAATCTTTTCCAAAAACTAGTGATTCCTCTAGGTTTGGAATCCATTTAAAGTGCTCACGTTTCAGGCACCTCCAAAATCGAATATGCAAAAAAAGAAGTGAAACGTTTGAATTAACTTCACTACTTCTGAAGTCTGACTGTTTTGGTCGTCAAACAGTACTAATTTTCATTCTAAATATGTATTAAATAATTTAATTCGTAAAAATTTAAATTCTTTTCGTGATTGAAAATATGTTCCTCCACACAACTAATTCTTAATTGGCTCAAAAGTAATTTTCCTCTGATCGTTTTCTTAGTTTTCCTCCCCAAAAATGAGAAATCAAATATTATCCTACTTTCTTTGATTTTTATTTAATATTTTTAATTTTTATCTAACACCAAAGTAGAAATACCGTCAAACATTCGTCACTTTAAAGGAACCTTTACGAACGATTCCGCCCGACAGTATGAATTTCTACTTTGCAACATCACTGAGTCTGACTGTTTACTGCTTTATGTTGTATGTCTAGTTTAAAAGTTATGTATATTACATATGTTTAATATCAAAATTAAATATAATTATTAGCATTTATTTCATTTAATTTTATTTATTACTAGCTGCAAGGCCCGCCTTCGGCGGCCCTCTTGCTAGCCCCCTGAA
The DNA here is from genome assembly GCA_024734495.1 of Forficula auricularia. NCBI lineage: Eukaryota > Metazoa > Arthropoda > Insecta > Dermaptera > Forficulidae > Forficula > Forficula auricularia. The sequence goes on from JALMQS010000099.1 coordinate 68,419,834, forward strand.
CCCCCAGCCCACAAACCCCCCTCACCCCTCTAAACCCCCCATTCCCAACCCCGCCCCCACATCACCACCCTAACACTCCACCCGCACCCTAAACCCCCCCTCTCACACCATGCACCCGTGCCCAACCCCCGCACCCACACCACCACCCACCTCGAACCCCGCACCTCATCCACCCCGGACCCCATCAGTACCCTCCAGCCCAGCGCACCCTGGACTCCACCCCGCACCACCCCCTGCACCCCCACCCTAGTCCGTGTCACTCCCTCACCCCGCCCCCATTCCTCCCAGCGCACCTCATACCCTAACCCATCCCCACTCCATTCCACCCCCGCATTTACCCTCCGCTCACAGTTTTTGCATTTCTAGCCTTCTAGTGACCCACAGATTATGTATACAAAATTGGTTGAGTTTGGTCCAAGAGAAAGAATTTTCATTTTTTGACCCCCCCCCCCATTTTGGGTTATTAGTTTTTTCATTTCTAGCTCTCTAGAGGCCCAGATATTATGTATACAAAATTTGGTTGAGTTTGCTCCAAGGGCAAGAATTTACATTTTTTCACCCTCCCCCCTTTTTGGGTGGTTTTTTGGGGAATTTTTTTAAACAAAAGTTGTCAGAAATCACATCTCCTACAACTTTGTTTATTATAAAATTTGCCGCAGGGTTAATAGTTTAGGAGTTATTTGATAATTTTCATTCGTGCGCCCCTCCAAACCCCCTTCTGGGGTCAAAATATCAAAACATTATATAGCTAAAAATGTAAGTTAGTAAATGTAAATATGAAATTTCATAATAATCCCTTCAGCCGTTTTTACGTGAATCGTGAGCACCTTTTCGGAAACCACTGCAACAGACATACAGACAGACAGACATGAATTTTGTTGAGGGTGTTTTCGTTCATAACTTTCCTTGAAACGTGTGCAACCAAAATTTGGCGTGATTTGGAGCAATGTACAGACAAAACCTTAATTTTATATATATAGATGTGTACCTAACCTAGCTATGAATCAATTTTTAGCTAGAAGTGGTAGGGGTGATGATGCTTTTAATGTTAAATTTTAGTTACAATTTAAAAGAGGGTGTAAAATTTAAGTTAGCACACGGGCGGCCGAATAGATTGGCGCGGCCCTGTTTCTTAGCTACTGAAAAGTGTAGATTTTTACATACTACATTTTGATATAACGACGATATATTAATATGTTTTTCTTGTGCAATATTTTTCGTTTTTATTACTAATAATATTCTTTCGATTTTCGTTGTTGGAGCCTCGGCCCTGCATTTATCCTCTTTTTCGATCTGTAATTCCTCCATGGTAAAATAATATCTTCTTTTTTCATGAATTCCGTTCGTTATATTTTTTCTAATACCTATATATTATAATATGAATAAAATTAATTTTATTTGACCACAACCACTTTTAAAATGATGATGTTCCACGTTTTTGGATCTTACGTAGAGGACACACCTTTTATTTCTTGAAAGATTTGATCTGCTGCCAATACAAGCTAAGAAATGATCCCGTCCACCTTGTTGTGTCTTTCTAACTTCTTTCATCTGTTCGTTTTAATCAATTCTGTTTATTAATAAAGGAGTGCATAAGTAATACATAGAAATATACAATACCAACAGAGTAATTAATTTAACACGAGTAGGTACAATAAGCCTTTACACGTGTGCAATGGATATCTAGTTTAAAATAATGATCCTATACATGATGTATCCTTCAAATATGTAAATGTATCAGCGTTTATTTAATAATTAAGAAAATGAATAAAAAATCAGATAAATCCAAGATCTCTCTTGAAAGCTAGGAGAGAAAAATTATTAAAATTCTACTTTTGTATTAAAGTTGAAACTTAACAGCTCTATTATAATATAAAAAATTCTCTAAATTGATTCCAGGTTGATTAAATCAAAAAATAGTTAATAATATTTTAATTTATTACTAGAGTGTGACTTTATCAGGAGAGGGTAGTATTGAAATTTTTTCTTCAATTTCTTTATTAATATCCTGGCCAAAATACAATCATAAAAAGAAACATAGAGGTTGTCCTCTGCTTGATTCAAATAAACATAAATACATATCAAATATACATATGCATATACCATAGGTATATTTATTATTTATTTGTTTGAGACTAGAGTTTGTGTTGTTTATTTGCATTAAGCAGAGGACGACCTCTTTGTTTCTCTTTATGATTCAACAACTCTGCTACTCTCGGCAAAATAAAATTTTTTCAATTAAAATACAATCACATCATAATGTGTACAATCAATATTCGCTCATATCAAACAAATGAATTTGGGACCAGGAAATTGAGATTCATTTTCCCAAGTTTTTAAATAAATTGTGTGTTCAATGTTTCATAAATTAAATATCTATTTAAAGGATGCTATTTTGTAAGATTAATCAATGTCTTATTATTTATATAGACTTTGATTAGAGCACATTATATAAAAAACAATTATATAATATTAAATTTATAATATTGATATAAAATATGTAGCTATGGTAGAATTCTGAAAATTAAATGAATGGATACAATTTTAAATAAAAAAGTTCTTGATAGATTAGTGTTTGAAGAAGAATTTGCAAAAAAAGACCTCAGATTTTAGGCCACAATTTTAAACACGCCCAGGAATATTTTGGAGGGTAGGTTAGAAAAAATCTTAAGAATTAATATTAATAGTTGTCAAAATATTTTTAATTCACTAGATATATTGGTGGAATATGTTGGATGATGTGAAGAAAGATAGGGCATCCCTGTGGTTATGATATTTACATATTCAAGGATATTCTAGAAAATAAAATAGAAAAGAATAAGGGAAACATAGATTTTATAATATTTTCCACATTAATAAAGAAAATGGGATTTAGGACTTTTAAGTTTTATATACTGTGTTAACTTGGCTTGTCTCCGTAGTTTTAGACTTAAAATATCATTCAAATTACAGCTATTTTTGAATTTAACTTTTGGTGGCTGAACACTTATTTGACAACTAGTTGATTTAAAGTTGATTCACAAACATTCCTATTTCTATATGAATGAAATTAATTGTTCACATTCTCTATGAATCAAAATTAGGGAACGCGGTATTGGTTTATAGTGAAACATTATTAAAATTATATTAGGTTGGAGTTGGCAGTGTTTCACAAGAAGAAAAAATTAAAATACAAAGATTTTTTTAAGTTTAATCTATACATTTCGTGCTCTTAACTCATCATCAGGAGAACATTGACTGAAGATAAAATGATGAACAAAATTTATCTAATATGATGGACAATTAATTGTTTGTGAGTTAGTGTAGGTATAAATGAATTATTATATTATATATTTATTCATACCTACACTAACCCACAAACAATCATATTAAATAAATTTTGTTCATCATTTTATCTTCAGTCAATTTTCTCCTGATGATGAGTTAAGAACTCGAAATACATAGAGTAAACTTAAAAAAATCTTTGTATTTTAATTTTTTTCCTTGTGAAACACCACCAACTCCAACCTAATATTATATAATCATTCTCTAAGAGCTTTATGCTCAAGACCTCTGGAGACTAGACTTTCATACAGACGACATTTTTCCCAAGGCTTACAGCCTTCAATCATTCAAGACCCGCATCCACAGATACGTTTGACTCCGACTTAATCTATGAAATTTTTCTTTTCTCTATGGAAGCGTCAATTTTGACATGTAGGTTTTATTCATTCCTGCAGAAATATCATTAAAATAAAATGTCAGATATCTCACGAATAGTCTTAAAGCTTAAAATTGACAGTGGTCTGAATCCAGCGGACTGTTTACTGCAAGGGTAAATTTATTTAGCCAGGAGTTAAGGATATTTGGAAGATTGACTGAAATTATTTTGATAGAATGGAGGTGATCACATCAGATCAACACATTTCTGAACTTATGATTTTAAAGTTACTACTTATTAATTGATTTTGTATATCAAAATCTAAACAATGGACGGCATCTGACTTCCACACACCATAGGTCCTCTCAATTAAGAATTTAATTATTTTATAAATTAACTTAATCTAAATATATGGTTGCTATTTGAAATTTGACATATTTTAAAGTAATAATAGAGGCACACATTCTCGCTAAATTTAGCAGAAATGAATGTTGGAAATTGAATTGCAATTTTCTATACTTATTTGGTGAGGCGTGTGGAATGTTGGAAACTGTTGATAATTGCTCCCCAGCGGGATTTAAACACGTGTCCACATCGCTTGGTAGTCTAGTTTGGTAACTTCTAGGTTACTGGCGCCTCAAATGGTTAGTTGAGTTAAAATTCACGACTTAATTTATTAGTAAACTATAAATCTATCAGTATAGAGTAACAAGCAAAGTATGTATATATCATTTTCAAACAAAGATAACTATCTCTCTCTTTCTTGACTGCAATTAATGGTGTAATTATCCTTTTGTTTTAAATTATGATTATGCCAAAATGTTTTTTGATAAACGCTTGTCTATCATTTTTTTATTTTTAGAGAAAAATATAATAGTGGAGCTTTGTTGGTTGATAAATTGAAAAAAGGCAATAAGCTAGAAAACACTTTATCCAGAGGGGAATTAGCCCCTCCATCGAAATAATTTAATTAACACTACTTCTAAATTTAAATCATAACATGGAATCAATTTTAAAATTTTATTCAATATAAAGTCCCTTTTTTGACATACTAGTAAAACAGTATGGAAAAGAAAGTAGAAATTTTACTGAAATGTTCAGCTTTTATTATACAAACATTTTACTATTAGCAGCTAAGAGCTTTCCATAAAATGATTATTTTTCTTTCTGAATTTCTTTTATGGGCGTTCTGAAGCTAGAAATCATCAAATCTAATCTGTTCTTCAAATAGCTATATTTTTGCAAAAAAACAAACTTTATAAGACCTTACGTTCTTGTGAATATTGGAATTCAGGCACATAAATAGACAGATATAAATATGTATGTCATGATTGGAAGATTATTTTTCTCCACTTCTCAAACATTTTAAATATAAATAAACGAAAAAGGGAGGTCAGGCTGGCCAAGTTGTAAAATTGCTGCCTACAAATCGGCCAGCCGAGGTTGAAGTATGACTCAAAGCAAAAATTTACAAGACCATAATCTTACCCCAAGACTAATATCCACACTTTGGCCAATACATGTAAAATCAATATTTACTTAGGATCTGACCAAATAGGCATTGTTTCCGAAAAAAAATAATTGAAAATTCTTGAATGAATCTAGTCCGGGAGCCTTGCAAGTTTCACTCGTTCACTGAGTTCTTGCTCTATCTAGACTAGATTTGTAACTTAACAAAACACTATACAAATCTTATTACCTTTGCCATTTTGAAAATAAAATTTAATCCTGTTTATTTTGCTTAATCTGTGATCTAGTATCTATAGAAGCAGCTTTTACAAATGGAAACTAGACGCGTAATTGCAAAGTGGTATATTTTACTTACCCACCCACTATTTCGAAATTGGCAATCTGAAATCTTAAAAAAAATCATACACCCTCTTAGAATTTCCTAGTGCGTTCCGATAAACAGTAAACAATATTATATATAGAGACGTTTGAAAATGTAATTGCCCCACCTGAACACAAGAGAAAGTTTATGAGCCTGTGTAGGATACAAATAAGGTGTTGGCAATCAAAAGGAACGAGGAACAACTAAAGCAACTTTTAAACAATACTAATTACAACAACAAAGAAAAACATAAGTTAAGTATTAACAAAGAGTTTAGAGTGTCTGGTAATAGAATTTATCCCTTTGTGTGTCTGTCACTCTGGGTTTATAAAAAAAACATAATATTCATTTATTAGTGGTGAAAAGCACTGGCGTAACTAGAGTCACCCTGTCAAAACCCTGTAGGCACTCCTCCAAAACGAAAACATCTGAAACGTGAAGAAAAGTCATTTTCAACTAAGATTTTTTCTTTCTGTGTATCTGTCTGGATTCCGAGACCCACGATAGTTGAAACAGAAGCAAAACGAGTCGTAGAAAGTTCGTTCTGGTGCCAAAATGTGTCCAAGAACTGATTAGATTAGAAATGCAGAAAATATAATGTTTTCCTCAAGATAGTTAGAAAATTCTATTAGTTTATATATCATGTTTAAGTCTATTACTAGGGTGGTTCTAACTGGCCAGTGTACCGAGACTTGAATTTTTTTACTTTTTTCTTCATTTATTTAAATGAGTATTTTATATAGAGATGAAAAAATATAATTTCTTTGAAATATCTAGAAACAATTTATTTTTGTACCCTTCGTTAAGACAGTAAATTTTACAAGGGGCCCTCAGTTATAATTTTTTTATTTCAATTCTAGAACAAACATAGAATTTCATTTTCAAGAAAATTGTTCTTTTATTTAAATAAGTATTTTATATAAAGATGAAAAATATAATTTCTTTAAAGTATTTCGAAAAAAATTATCTTTTTCATCCATCGTCAAGGGTGACATATTCTTCCTCTCTGATAATATTTTTACTTTACCATACAGGGTATAATATAAAATAATTATTATTATTACATATATAAGGTCTATAATGTTGAAAATTTATCTTAACCCCTAATAATGGCTAAGGAAAATAAGTAAATAAAATATAAGTAAATAAAATAACTTTAGTATTGTCGGCATCATTGCTACTTGAAACTTGTGTTTTATTTGCTAAGCAAAGTTAACCTTGCCACTCAGATAACATTTCTTCTGTGCATGCAATTTATAAGGAAAATCTGCTACTTATAAATTTTTTAACATAATATTAAAACTTTATGATTTCTCTGACCACATCCTTTCTTCAGTAGGAAATTAAAAGAGGAGAGGAAAACCAAGATATGAATATTTTTCCCAGATAATGAAGGATAGATTTAAGTGGAGGTTAATAGTTGCGTCAAACTAGTCTTAAGACTGACTACTGGATGATAATGGATTTTCTTCGTTTTTCTATCATTCAATACGTAGTAGATACCAAAAATTTTAAATTGATATAGAGGATATTACTATTCCATGATTTACAAATTTAAATGAGAATTTGTAGGAATATGGTCAATTTTTTGTTTCTCTTTTTGCTCAAAGTGGAAAAAAAATTAAGAGATAAAATTTAATAATACTATAAATAGTATTATTTTTTTAATTATGGTTCCCTCTTTATTTTAATAACGAATTTTATTTAATAAATAGATTAATTTCTAACAATAAAATCGAAGTTGCTGAAGAAGTCGAAATAGATCAATGAAACTTTCAACTCTAATTATTAGGTATTTTATTATTATTATTTTTTCTTCTTTTCGCTCCTTTTGAATGAGGTTTGTTCTGTACTATACATCGACTGTAAACAGCAGAGATGATAGCTTCTATTTTATTATTGCGTTGTTTAGGGAAGGTTTAGGAGCCTCCGGACTGTCGCGCACCTACACAGCAGTACAGCCTTCTGCACCGTCGTGAAATTATTATTATTATTTTTTTTAAATAATTAAATCTTAACCATTATATATATATGTATATATATATATATATATATATATGTTAACGTTAGATGAACGCAAAAGTTAAAACTTTTTATCAGGTCACTGCCCTATTTTGGTGCAATTGGGACCTGATTCGTTTTGATACTGAACCAAGAGTTGAAAAAAGATAGAACCCAGCCGGGTACGATCCGGCATCCTCTTAAAAAAGTTTTAACTTTCGCGTTCATCTAACGTTAACATTAAACATTCAAAATAAAATTTATTATTGAATATTCGAACAAAATTCATCTGTTTCGATTCCCCAAAGAATCAGACAGATGGGCTTTATAGTAAATTTATAAGAACCATACTATTAGGAAAATAGTTGAATACGCGCCTGAACTGAAGAGTTGAATGTATATTAAATTTGATTATATGACCTGGTTGGGGACCCATCGCTTAAATGGAAAAGGCATTTGCGGGCTTAACTCAGAGGATGCCGGATCGTACCCGGCTGGGTCCTATCTTTTTTCAACTCTTGGTTCAGTATCAAAACGAATCAGGTCCCAATTGCACCAAAATAGGGCAGTGACCTGATAAAAGTTTTAACTTTCGCGTTCATCTAACGTTAACATTAAACATTCAAAATAAAATTTATTATTGAATATTCGAACAAAATTCATCTGTTTCGAATCTCCAAAGAATCAGACAGATGGGCTTTATAGTAAATTTATATATATATATTTTTTTATTTTTTTCAACCCTACAAATACTCATATTTAATTTAAAATTAATATTCAATTCAAAGTTAGTAAGATTTTTTCAAAATTCAAAATTTAAAAATTTCAAAGCCAAAATAGTTATACCTAAAGGTGAAATTCGGATATCCAAAAACCCTTGAACTCTCACCACTTTTCAACTAGTTTTTGAAAAAAATCCCAAAAATTCTTTATTTTTTAATAAAACATTAGTTTAATGAAAAATTTGAACATGTGACAAAAAAGAAAAAAAAAAAGAAAAACTTTTTTTGACGCCAACTTAGTTTTTAATTTCCCGAGTAAAAATGAGAATTGGCTGAACCAAGGCTGAAGCACGGCCGCACAGCTTTTAGAGGGCCGAAGCACGGCTGAACTAAGGCTGTAACAAAAATTAAAGAATAAATTGTGGTCTTGAAAGACCGAACTAGGTCTATGACATTTAACAAAAATCCAAAAGCCCGCACCCAGGCTGAACCTCGGCCGAACGCGCTATAATATTTATACAAGACCGCACCTCGGTCGAAACACGGCTGTTATGGACGTTTAGAAGAAAAAATATATAAATAAGCTTCGAATTTCTATGAAAAATTTTCTCCCTTTGTTTCTCTTATTCTAACACATTTTATGAAATTTCGTAAAATTTGATAGATTTTTATAAAATTTTATTTATTGCTAAAGAAAATTAATTAACTTATTTGATGTGGTTTTAAGAAATTTCACGAAATTCAATAGAATTTTATCAAATTACAAAAAATTTGGATTATTTACTTAAAACTTTAATCAATTTGTAAATTTTATAAAATTTCAAAAACTTTTTCAAAAAGTTGATTTATTTTTTCGAAAGCAACATTTTATAAAAATATATTAAATATCTTAGAAAATTCTATGAAATTTGTAAAAATCATATAAAATTATACGTTTTATTGTTATAATTCTTGAAGATGTAATGAATTTTTCTAAAAGATTTCCTTCAAAAAATAAAGTGAAAATACATTTTTCAAATAATTTAGGTATAATTTCATTTAGTCAATAATCAATATAATATTTGAAATCCAGGAGAGAAATTAGTTCTCTAAATAGAAAGAGAGCCAGAAGCAGGTTGTCATGCTAGCAATGTTTTATTAAAAAAATGATCCGTTATCACACTTGCGTTGAAATAGCCTTGTATGGGTCACCCCACGATTCGATGAAACCTTGAAATTTTTAATTATTCACTACAAATCTGTTACTAAATAAATATCGGTTGGAATAAATTTACGATATTTAAAATCCAATTTTCTCTTGTTTAACTAACAGAACTAATGCGATAATTGTTTCACTAAACTTGCCCTCCGATCCGGTACATTGTTACGCAGATGACAGCACCCTACATAACGCCCCTGCATCGCATAAAAACCGTGCAGACATTGCCTCTTCAATTAATTTAGACTTATGCAAATTTAAAAACTAGGGATCCCAAAACTTTGTTAACTTCAATGCAGGGAAAACTCAGTGTTGTCTTATTTCTAGGCTCGTCGACAGAAACCTCCTAAACATATCATTCGACTCAAACTCACTAGAATTCAGGGATAAAATTTCAATGCTAGGCGTAACTCTAGGGTCTGACCTTTCATGGAATGACCATATCTCAACCACTGCTAAAGCTGCAGCGCGCAAGCTTGGTCTCCTATTTAGGTCTAGACGCTGTTATACTCCCAGTCAACTTCTTATACTGTATAAGGCTCAAATTCGTCTCTGTCTCGAATATGGATCTCATCTGTGGAGGGGTGCATCCAAGCATTCTCTTGCTACACTGGATGCAATTCAGAAGCGAGCAATTAAACTAATAGGAGACCCGGCTCTAACCAACTCACTCGACTCCCTGGCTCACCGAAGAACCGTTTCTGCTCTTTCCCTGTACTACAGATACTATCATGGCGTCTGTTCAGTCGAGCTGAAATCAATTATCCCCCTAATGCCCTCTTTACGAGATACACGCGGTTTTCTAACGCTCAGCACCCCTTCGCTGTCAAATTGGATAAAAGTCGAACAAGCGCTTTCGCCAACTCTTTTATCCCTATGACCTCCAGAGACTGGAACTCGCTCCCTGCCACCATCTTTCCCTCGACTTATAACCTTCAGCTATTTAAGACCCGTATCCACAGATACCTTCGACCCCCACTCAACCCATAAAATTCTTTCTTCTTCTTTTCACGATGGAGGTGCCAACCCAGGCTTTTAGGGGTTGCACCTTTTTGGTGTAACTCCTTCTCTCATCATTATCATAAAAAAAATAATAAAATCATTTGTCCAACGGAAGTCATTAAAAAAATCATCACTAAAAGAAAATAAATCCCCTTATAAAACGCATTATATACGTTGATTTATCCTATTTTTCATTCATTGAGCTATAAGAATATTGATTTAATAAATAATTTTTACTTTCACTTACAAAGCGAGACATGAAAAGTTAAAGTATTACATTCACTCTCGAAGTCTCTTATTTCCAAAACAATAAAAGTTAATGTATCAAAAGAATCAATTGCTTTTTACTTTATTTCTATTCGAGATGAAAAATTTTTATAATGTTTTTTTGGCATTGTCAAAAGGAGACAGAAAGTAATTATGTTTTGAACTACTTTCATTGACTTTTTGTTACCCTGAAGAAGGAGAGAATAAATCTCGAAACGTCGGTTTAACAAATAAATGTAAAATAATAAAACCTCTATAGTCTTATTTTTTTACAACCACCGTGGACTGCTTTCATCAACATCCAATTGCATATTTATACCAGTCCGTCTCCTAAAGAAAAACTCTATCAACAAAAGTTAATTTCATTTGGATAACTCCAATTGAGAGTAATCGATACCCTTAAAATATAAAAACTGAGTAGGTATAGAAAAATAAAACGGATTTTTTATTGACCTTAGAGCCAAAACACACCTGAAAATTCAATGGGCTGTTTTTGTGCAGCATAAGTAAGTCCCAGGGCAACAAAAATTGAAACTTAAGCAAGAAATCAACCAACGACGCTATGGTAAGCTTCTGGTTCATATCGCCACTAAGCTTGTTTGTTTTGTTTGTTTTTTTCATATCGTCGCCTTAGAGAGTAAACCTGCTAACTCACAAGAAGGAAATTTTACAGGAAAGAGAAAAAACAAACAAAATTTAATATTATTGTTATGGAAAAAACAATTTTTCACATTTTTTTTCTACAACTTCTACAAACGATGGTAATTTTAAGTAGCAGTTTTACTTGCACGATGCTGCATCTCTTTTTCTTTCGAACGGTATTAATATGCTCATATATATTTTTTTTTTTTACATTATTTATTGGCATCGGGCACAAACCCATTTTGCCAGCCAATATATTCACATTAACTCTAAAAAAAAAAGGTTGTTTCGTTCATTGACCCTTTGAAACCCTGAAAAAGGAGGGAAAATTCCTCCGAAACGTCGGCTTGAAAGGAAAGGAGGAAGGATTCCAATAAATTACACCTTATTTGATTTGTGTTAATTTTTTCTTTCCTCACTACCCCTGGGCTGCCTTCCATTACATTCAATTATGGTAAATATTTTTTTTTCTGATTCTCAAATAAATTGTAAAAAAATTATTTCAACAAAGCTATTGTTCGGAGTAAGCAAAATAACATGAAAAAAAACGCCTATTAAACCTCCATCCATAAGGAAAAATACATTAAAATACTCAAGATTTTACAGAGAGTGTAAAAGGCCTTAAAAATTTACTTTTTCCTCTAATTTTATCTTATATAATTATCGTGAATATAGGAATCCATAAAGAAAAAAATAATTTAAAACAAGTGATATCTTGAAACTTCAAAAAATAAACCTAGTACTTTTTCAAAATTAAAGAAGCTTCTAAATCCAACAACATACATTTACCTATTTGATATAGCTTTTAAATTAGCTTTTTCATTAAATAATTATATATATGCTTGAATTTCCGAAAAGTACTATATTTTTTCAAGAAACTCACTTGTTTTAATTGAAATATAAAACATGACCATCTTAGGCCATCTTAGACTGAATTCAGACATTAGCGAAATTTTACTACGAATGTCGTTAGCTTCGAAAATAAATTTCCAAGATGTGGGGATAAAATTCATGTTAGAAGATTAACATCTCAATTTCTCAACGGTTCAACCAACTATCCGAATCACACGGTTGGCACCTGGGTTCGACTCTCGAGGTGATGGGCTCTTTTGACATAGAAATTAAACACATCCAATAACATCGTGAAGGAATTTTTAGTTCTTATTTTCATTTTTAGTGATTTATCAATTTTATGTCAGTCACGTTTGAGCTAGTGCAGTAGTTTTCAACCTTTTTACATCTGCACAACTCGTAAGTATTATTTCATTGGAGAAATAATTCATGCAAATACTATAATTTTTTTTATTGAATTAAAATATTAAAATTGTTAAATAATGTACCTCCTAACCTAATATAATTTTAATGCAAATTATTAATCAAAATTATATCGGATAATTAGCGATATGCTGACAAACCTATTTATATTTTTTACTTTATTTTCTATTATAAAAATAAAATTTAAGCTATAATATATATCATGTATTTAAATGGCAATATTATAAGAAAATAATATTTAAATAAATGATATTACTTGATGTCCTATAATAAAAAATAAATAAATAAGTTATTAGAAAGTAAATACATAGAAATTAAAAATCAAAATTTTTATAAAAAAAAGTTGCATAACCCCTTAATACGTTCCACTGAACCCAGGTTGAATATCACTAACCTAAAGAATTTAATCTTGACTCAGAAATGACGTTTATATTATAAAAGAGTCAAATTTCAGCATATTACCATTTCGCCCAATATGACAAATTGATTTTTGCTAGAAGCAAAAAAATCCCAAAATCGAAGTATTTCTTTGTTTTGGAAATACAAACATTTTTCAAATCATTTGAATTGCAGACATTTCTATTCACAAATATAGGTACAGGAAAAAAAATTGACAATTTTTGATTGAATTCAAAACTTGTTGCCTGGTGAGCAGCTGTATTTTCCGAGCGAACCGAATACAAGAGAAAAAAATATCATAAGCAAATGAAAAAATTAACATATTATATTTAAATATATATTAATCCAGTTTTAAATCAATGTGTATGTACATTAATAAAACTTGAATAGATATAGCTAGGTACCTATATATTACTATTTTTTATATTGTTATTTTTCTGATTGAGCCACGCCTACCTCCAATAGCTATATATTATTTACCACATGGCACTTAATCCCATGTCTAAGCCAAGGTTGAAGCAAACTTTTATTACAAATATCAAAAGGGTATCTCGGACATTTAGTTATAGGTATATATATAATTCAAGATCTTATTAAATAGAAAAATCATTATTTCTTATGACATTATAAAATAAATAAATAATATATATATATATATGTATGGCCTTATTTCTGCTGGAACAAACACTGCCTTGCTTTATACTCAAAACGTGTTTAACTATTTCTATGCTTTTAGAATAGTAAGAAGTTTGTATTTCCAAGTTTCTTAATTTTTCAAATTTTACTCATAATATTTGAGGAAAAAATGAAAACTTTTGCGAAATTCAGTCGCTTTCAACAAATTTTAATGATTGCGAACTGTTTGAGTTAGAAACTTAAAGCCACAAAGATTAAGTTTATTATTTAGTGCCAAATTTCAGTTTATTTGCTCCTTCGTTTGATAGTTTTTCGAATAACAATTCTTTTTTTAATTTCTGCATTTTAAATTGAAAGTTTTTAAGCTAGAAAGCTTAAAAACTAATCAGTTTTTCGTTTTAGAAATACAAAGATTTTAGCATCCAGCAAAAACTTTCTAAAACTTTTCTTCTTGAGAAATTCAGAGAGACATTTGAATTAAATAATGCTTAAAAAAATTTCTCCACAGACTTTTATAAATATACTAATTAATAAAATGAATTTAATTCGATACTCAGGCCTACCGAATTGTCGTGCATTAGTATGCTCACAGAAAACAAAGGTGCTTGAAAATTAATTTTTTCCAAAATTCAGACATTTCCAAATAAGATAATCGAACATATTTGAGTGAATTCAATATTTCGGACCGTCCGGCAGACTTTGCTTTCCTCATGTAGTGAGTCTCGATATCTCAATTTTATCATTACGCTGAGTGGTTTTTGTGGTCAATGAAATTAGTTCCTCTTTTTGTCGACTTTTATTGATAGAATTTCTCAAAGTTCGTCATCAACCTTGCAATTTTATTAATTTATTTAAAAGACTTAAATATTGAATTTAGAGACGCCAGTAAAGCAGTGGCTAAGGCGCTTGACTTCAGATCTAGTTTACTCGGAATCTAATCTCGCCCTAGTTAGAACACTTTTCATCTTTGTTAAAAATGCAATGCGCAGGGAAACCACCCTTGTGAAAAGTTTCTCCAGAAAAATCACAATGTAGAGAATACTCTTCATAGAAGAAGAAGTATATAGTATATCGTGGGCTTATTGCGAAAGCTCATTAAGTTACATTTTCATACATTTGAGATAGTCCAATTTCAAACTTACGATTAGTTTTAAAAATACTTAAGTACCAATTTAATTGTTTAGCTTTTTTTTTTATTTTTGTACTTATAAATATGTTTCATACCTCACACAATTGAATAAAATAGTTTACATATATATATTTTTTTTTCGCCCTGTAAAATCAGAACATTGTGCACTTAGTGAAATTGTTTCTTATGGTTAATACTTTAGGGTTAATAGGGTTTGTGTTATTTTGATTTCCTTAAAGTATTTTTATATCGATAAACATGATCGAACATCATAACTACGTACTATTAGATGAAAATCCACCAAAAGTGTACTTAGTGACTTTTCCCGAGAAGCCCACGATATATTGAATTTAATTGTTAAAGCATACAAAATTTAAATATTAATGATGACGAAGTTCAAGCGGGAGGCTCGGGTTTGAGCCTGGCTAGCATATAAAATTTCTATTGGCTAAAACTCGGCTCCCTCACTTACCCTACTTACTGATGTGCTGTCTAAATGGGCTTTGTTCCCGGTGACAATAAATAAATAAATAAAAAAAAGATAGACTAACTGCACGGATAACAAGTTAGCGCTTGGGTTCGACTCCTGAGGGGGCGAAACCTTCTGATATACTATATAATATATACGTAATAATCTACTAAGATCTTTGATAAAATCGTCCTTATATAAATTCTCATATAATTAAAATACAGATATGAAACCTGGAAGTTGTTCTTTGTTTGAAAAAATTTCCATCCATTTTTCAAAAAGATAAGACACTCAGATTTTCATCTTATATTAATAGATAAAGTTTAATTACAAATTAAATAGCTATTTTTTTTTTTTTTTTGAAAATGTTAAAAAGAAATAAAATTACAGACGAAACCAGAATTAATGTCCTTATGTCAGAAGTTTTCTCTTTTTTCTCTATTTTTGAAAATGTACACTAGACATTTTCAAAATAATCTATATATATAAAAGCCATTGTCATGTCATGTGGCGCATCAAAGAACGATGTGGTGAGAAAAAGCAACTAATAGTTAGATTGTCAAATTTTTCAAATAAAATATCTCTATATTCTCTATCTATAATATCTCTATATATTAATATTAATATATTCCTCTATATAGCTTAGAATATTAGATTTACGGCGTGTCTCATTTGAAATTTTAAAATATATATTATATTTAAAATATATATTATACCGGGAAAATTAATTTTTTTTTGAATTTAAGAAAAATATAAATTCTTGAAATTTTAGCAGTCAAATTAATTTTAAAATATAAATATATATTATATATATTTAATTTACAATATAAGTTTTAATGAGATATGATTTAATGGAATAATGAGAATAATTCTTATTAGTTGAATAAAAGATTTCACTGTCGATGGTAACAGAATTGTTTTTATTTTAGGTTAAAAAATAAAATAAAATGAGAGAGTCTTCTGTTTTTTAATAATTTTTAATAATTTTAATAATTAAAATTATTAAAAAACAGAAGACTCTCTCATTTTATTTTATTTTTTAACCTAAAAAGAATAATTCTTAATTTATTACTGCGCGGCTAATTTGAAATGTTAGTAGATAAACAAATTAATTTTTAAAATTATTATATTTAATTTAGAGATTATTTTTAGATAAATTTAAATATTGAAATGTATTATTAAAAAAGTAGAAAAATATTGTAACATGTAAGAATAAATATATATGTAACATGTAAGAATAAAGATGCCTTGGCACTAAATAACAAAATAATCGACCTGCTACCAACAAATGTTAAAATTTATAAGAGTGCTGATTCCATTATCACTGATAATCCTGAAAATCACAATACTTACCCCATTGAGTTTTTAAACGCCCAAACTCCCTCAGGGATGCCACCACACATTCTTCATTTGAAAAGTGGTGGCTTGATCATGCTAATTAGAAATTTAAACGCTAAAAAGGGTCTCTGCAATGGCACACGACTGATAGTTAAGGAGCTATATACTAATTTTATTAAAGCAGAAATACTAACCGGTACTCGCAAAGGCGATGTGGTATTTTTACCTAGAATTAATATTGCACCAACTGACACGGATCTCCCGTTCACACTCAAGAGACGGCAGTTCCCCATCATCCCGGCCTTTGTCATAACAATAAATAAAGCACAAGGACAGTCTTTCAACAATGTGGGAATTTACTTGAAAGAGCCAGTTTTTTCACATGGCCAGTTATACGTTGCACTCACAAGGACGAGGTATAAGGAAAATTTGAAAATTTATATTCAAGATGGCGAGGCACAGGGCCATTTATCGAACAACGAAAATGTTTATACAAAAAATGTTGTTTATGAGGAAATATTCTGTTGACCCGGCTACAATAATATGTTTTTTAACTTTATTCCCTTATCAATTGTTAGATGTTGAGTGTATGGTCGTATATTTATGTTATTTGTGTATGTTTATTTGTTTTAATATAACTCTAATAAAGTTTTTTTCGCCTTTTTTTATCGATTCTCATCATTCAACAAATTACTTTTCATTTCAAGTTATTATAGACGGCTAATAGCCATATCTCGAGACGCTGCCCTCCAGAGCCACCAGCTCGGAGCACGCCTGGTACTGCTATCTTACCTTAATATAATAATGAAATAGGTTTCCAACCGATCGGGAAATGGTTGTATGCTCTAATAAAGTATTTATAAAGCATTTACTGATATTTTTTTAATCTTTCTTTGATCAAAATTCATTATTCAAAAAAATATTTTTTTCAAAACATATAATTACGGACAGCTAATAATCACATCTCGAGACGCTGCCCGCCAGGGCCGCCTGCCCGGAGGGCCGAGCAGTGCCGGGCGTGCCGTAGGCACGCCGGGTACTGCTCGTAATAATAATAATCATTAAAAGTGGTATTTTATTTCATTTAGTTTTTAACTATATGTATTCCATTAACATGGGTTTTTGGAAAAAATGCCATTTTTATACTTGTTTTGTTCGTTTGAAAATTCTCTCCTTACATTTAAAAACATGAGAAAATATATACTTAAATATTAACTCTGACGTCTCACCACTGTTTCTAATTTCGGCTTTAACATTTTTACTTTTCACTAATTTTCAAAACAAAAATACATAATATTTTATTATCAATAATTACTAGTTGCAAGGCCCGCCTTCGGCGGGAGCTCTTACTAGCCATAGAGCTCGCCCCAGGCGCGGATCCAGACCTCTGTTTTTTTTTGGGGGGGGGGGGCGGTCGCCGGTATATAAGATCTACTTTTGATCTCGGAAGTGTGTCACGATCGAATTGTCCAAGCAGGGGGGGGGGGGGGTCAGAGACGCCGCCCCCACCTAGAACTTTATTTTCTTCAATTTTAAAATTTAATGTTATAAAAAAAAAAATTAAACCCCAATGCTTTGGGGGGGAGGCGGATCGCCCCCATCGCCCCCTCCCTGGATCCGCCCATGGCTCGCCCCTGGTCCCCCACTCGAACCCCCCCCCCCCGAAACCTCTCAGCACCCCCACCCACACCACCATCCCAATGTACAGACAAAACCTTAATTTTATATATATAGATAATTTCATTCAAATTGGTAACCATGACGACTGTTTTTGGGGGACGGACATACATAGATTCATAGATACATACAGAGGCAGGCATAAATGCGCTTTAGTAGTATAGGATTATTAATTGATTATAGATTAATACTTTTATGTATGCACACCATATTACAAAAATATTACTTTTTTAAATCAACTTAGATGCAAATAATCGATAATCAGAGGCATGTTAGTGAAGGTATTCAATGTTGCCTAATTTCTAGGCGCACCTATAGAAATCTTGGAGGTGTTTCGTTTGAAAATATTATAAGTCATCGATTTCAATTCATCAAGACCCCCATTTTCACAGAGTTATTTATAATGAGACCAATCTAAAATCCTTCCTCTTTCTTTCTTCTAGTACAGACTTGTCCAACCAGCGGTCCGCGGGCCACATGTGGCCCAAGACGGCTATCAATGTGACCCCTTCAAAAAACTTCATGAAATTGCCACTAAAAATACCAGTGATATTACTAAAAATATAATAATTTTAACTCGTTATTAATTTTTAAATTTAACTATAAAACTAAAGATTTGAGTAGGTATCTTTTTTTTTGAAAATAGTTGGAATGTTTTCAAAAAATCACTTCAGGTTAAAACTAACCAATGTTTATTAAGAGAATCAAATCTTTAATTTTATATTTAAATAAGAGGACTTGTATGAAAAACTTTTTTTTTAAGCTAAATTTTTTAATTTCCGTTATAGAAGAATGGAGTAAACAATTTCTCTGCTTATAAATATATTGTGATTCAGAGAGGTTTTTGACTCGAGGGTGTGAGCTGACTACCCGGAAAGCATGTTAGTTCTCAGGCTCGACTCCTGAGGGGATGAATCCCCTCTGATATCGCAATTTAATAATATTTCTACTAAAATCTTAGAATTTGTCCTAAAAATTAAATTCTTTCTTTTTTAATTTTAACACTTTATTTAGCAATGAGGTATTTATAAAATGATTCTTAAATAATTGTATTTATTCAAGCAGCTATTTCCAAGTATGAATCACTCAAAGAATGAAGCTAGATCTAAAATATTTGATGAGCATTTTGAGAGGTCATTTAAACCCAATATCGACTGATTTATGTCTCAGAAACAATGGCAAACATCTCATAATTTATGTTGCTGATTTGTCCTTTACTTTTATTATAAAAAACTTATAAAGTAATTATTTAAATATGTTATAACTAAAGGTATATTCTACGTTTTTGCTTATCAGCTAGCATTAGCGCTAGTGTATTTTATATGTGTCCCAAAACTACTCGTATTCTTCCAATGTGGCCCAGGGAAGCTAAAGGGTTGGACACCCCTGTTCTAGTATGGGAGAGTTAATTAATTCAATTGGTGTTCCTCATTCTTGCTGTAGCTCCTTATATTCTTATCATTAAAACAAACAAACTTTAAACTGTTAAGATAATGTTAAGTATCACTTTGGGATTTGATAAAAAAATTATGTTTAGTCTACCTAAAGTAAACAAATAGGAGATCCGACCTTATCTAGCTGACTCGATTTCCTGGCCCATCGCAAAATCATCTCTGTTTATTAACCACGGTATTTATTTTGAAGAATTTGTTTCTCTAATCCTGAGTAATTTTTAAAGAGTTAGGTGTCGGTTCATGGTGAAACATTTTTAAAAAATCAGTAAGTAGAATTTTAAGGTAGGTTTCTTTACATTTTGTGAAACCTGCCTTGGAATTTTACTTACTGATTATTCTCTAATCCTCCCTAAAAACTCTTTTGTAAGAAAGGCAAGATTTTCGCACACACCTCTTCACTGTCAAATTTGATACAAGTCGAAGCGGTCTTTGTTTCGGGTTTTCCAAAGTAAATGGTTGAACTCAAAATACTACTTTTGTCTATTTTATTTTATTCTTCCTCCGAATAAACAACATTGCTAAAAGTATTTAATTCTTTCTGTAAGACTGAAAAGTTGTCTTCGAAAAACTAGTCTTTCTAGTTTTTAAAACCAGTATTACCATTTGAGAAGCCCCTTAAATGGTTCCAATATTCGAGGGCAATATTCTTTCTTAGAAGAAATGCGATTTTTAATAGTTTCTTCTAACACTCAGGTACGCAAAAAATTCATAGGAAAATTCAGTTACTGCTTTCTCCCATGATATAGGTAAGATCCTATAGAAACTAGGATGATTAATGAAGATCATAGTAATATTTTTTATAAATAAAACCACTATTATTTGAGAGCGAGTCTATTGTATTTTTAAACTTCTTAATGTAATAATTAAAAGAAAAAAATGCGAAAACTTTTTCGAAACTCTACGCTTTCAGGTTGTCAGAGCGCCTCTAGTAATAAATAATCAACTTAAATATTAAAACAATATTTTCTATTTTAATTATCTTGAGAAAAATTCAATTTTTTAATTAATTTTGATATATAATTGAAGAAAAAAGTGAAAACATTTTCAAGACTGAGTATAAGCTATGGGCGAATTTTGCAGATGGTTGTGGAAGTAGTTAACTATCGCACTGAGCTATGGTTGGATCTATCTTACTAATAAATTTAAATGTAATAAGTTATATTATGAAAATTTTCTTTCGAGTATGGACTGGTAGGATTTAATGATGAATTGATGGACAGTTAGTCAAGGATAATGAAAACCCCAAATTTCGATTAAAATAGTTTTTTTTTTTTTTTCTCTTTTTCCCCTCCTGGCCTTGCTCATAACAAAGCATTTGGCCAACTCTATAGTATTAAAAAATTTATTTTTACCCCTTAACAAGGACCAATATGACACCAGAGCGGCGCCCCACAGCACAGCAATAGGAGTACCCGCGGCACACGCCGCCTGAGCCACAAAAGTTCCTGCCTTGATCCTTAGTATAAAAACTGAGGCCTAAGATGTAAAGGTCTCAGAAGATCATTGTCGAAGACTATGAATAAGTTTGAAATGTCTTTAAGGGATTCATAATAAGTAATGATTAAATGAGATATGGAGTAGTATGTCAAGTGTTATTCCAAAACCATCCAATAGACAAAATATGCCCTATTATTATCTTGGTAATGTCCGATTTAACATTTGTATAATGGAGAAGAATTGTCATTCGTGTTGGTAGCAAAATTTTTCTTTGGTAATATCAGTGTAAAATGTGTCTATTTTGATCTTATATCTATCACAGTTCAAATATATATGATCAATATCCCCAATATTTTCACCACCACACACGCAAAATGGAGTATCCCTGACTCCAGTCTATGTAGGTGAGACGGTGTGGGAGCATGACCGCTACGAAGGCGAAATATCAGTGTGGACAGATTTTTAAAATAATGGTTGTATATGAACCATGGTGTATGAGGGAATTATAGGAACTATTTTAAAGAGATGGCCTCCTTTGGTCTTACTGCTTAATGTTTAATGTTTAATGGAACGTCATTTTTATTCTCCTAAAAACCGGTATTTCTGCAGATCAGGTTCTTACTTCTTCAAAGTTTAAAATGATCAACCAAAGAAGCTTGTAACCACCTAAGTTGTCTCCTTTAATAGTGCTTATGCTTAAATTAACTAGTGCTTTTTTTTGGCTTTTCGGCCTTTCTAGCCATAAGCCAATTTACGATACTACTTATTATTATTGTTTTTTTAATTTGTCTCTACCCCGGGGTCAAATTTTAGCCGGATGCCTCGGGTCGGATTCGAACCCGGGTCCACTTGGTTAGCAAGCTAGCACGCTACCCCTAGCCTAACCCGACCCTCTTAACTAGTGTTAAAGTTTGGCGTTAACATCAACAAAGAAATGTGTACTGCATTGTTAAAGAAGACAAGAAGGAATAGTTACACAAGCTGCCTTCATTAACCCTTTTAAAACCTGGAGGAGTGAAGTTCGTCCGAAACGTCGTTTTTTATGAGAAAGAAAATGACGACCAAATAAATTATTTTATTTGGGATTTGTAGTTCTTATTTCTTATTGCTGCCTTTGCATCAATTCACTATTCAAAAATATTCAAATTAAAAATAAATACAATCATTTGGGGACCAGAACGATCTGTTCCATTCTTCAGGTATCGTGGATATCTTAATAGAGACACAATAAAAATCATGGCTGAAAATACTTTTTCTTCACGATTCAGACATTTTAATTCACAATGAGAAAAAAAGTGAATTCAATACGGGAGCCGCCCGCAAGCAAGCTGCTTACCAAGTATTAATAATTTTTGCTACTAATAAAGTTTTAATTAATTTTTTTATAAGAGATAAAAATAAGGTATGAGATATATTATAAAATAGTAAAGAAATGTAAACAAATTCCAACAAAGGAAAACAAAAAACTCGTTTGAATAATATCGAAATCAAGAATCCTGATCGAGGTGGAGCGATTTCCCCTATTATATGATATTATCTCTGACAAAACAACTACATTTGATGCCAATAAAATAAAATAAAACTTGAAATAATATTAAAAAAAAGGTGTGAAAAAGTTATTTTCTTAAGATTTTCAAGTTTATGGTTATTATTTATTTATTCATCGATGACAAATTTTATTGTGATTTCATAAAATCGCTCCAGGACATGAAATCCTTTCTCAATTCACTTGTCTTAAAAGTGGCTGGAATCCAGCTCCATGGAGATATGTTTATCATATTAATTTGGAAATATTATTTCAAAATGCGCCACCATTGATTTTTTTTAATAATATTAATTGATAATGCTTTTGGAGTCTAGACGTAATTAATGTTTTGGAAGTATATATTCTATATCGTGTAATAATATAGATATAATGTCAAGTATTGCATTCGCCTGCCAAGGGTCTTGACACTTTAAAACCTTCTATGTCCGATATGAAAAAAGTTGATTTCACCTTTGTGACAGCTAGGTGGAAGGAATGCCCTTAATACTTTGAAACCGTATTTAGAACATAAAACCAGATATTGTGCTCTTCAGAGACGAAAGTGACAAAAATCCATTGTCTCCGTGCGAACGTAATATGTGTATAGTGTAGGTATACCTATGTTATGTACGTATGTCCCTCCTGCGTTTCGCAACCTTAAGTCTCAGAGCAACAAAATACGAAACTTAAGGTCGACATAGTCTATAGGAGTTCAGCAAGCTTTTGGTTGAAATCAGAACACTGGAAGTTGACATTTTTTTTAAAAAATTGTTGTACTAAGTTATTAGTCGTGTATACATTTTAATCCGATTGAAATAAAGGAAGAGGGTGTGAATTATGAGGGTCGTCAAAAAAATATTTTAATCCTTCATATATCGTATACGGTATGTCGCAAAGCTTGAGTATTTGAGACTTAAGCTATCTTAGAAGCTAAAATAATCTCGAGATTTTGGCTATAATCGAAGAACCGGATGTTGATGTTTGCTTGAAGATTTTGGGTATTTTTAGGTATAAATTTCGATCGGAATCAAGTGAGAAGAGTAAATTAGTCATGTCGAAAAAATTAATGCCTCTATCTAGGATACGGTGAGTCGCAGAGCTTTGGGATTTGAAACTTGAGCTATCTTGACGCTATAAGAAATATCCCAAGATTTTGGCTATAATCAAAAGACCGGAAGTAGATGTTTACTTGAAGATTTTTGGTATTTTGCAATTTCATATTTTTTCGGTTTTCTCAAAACGGCTTGGGGGAATCGCAAATCGAAGTAATAAATAATAAGGAAAATTGGTATGATGATTTCAAATAAGGGAGAAACTAATGTGAAAGCCGTGTGGTGCCCACACCAGTTGATTTGGGTTAGCTCATCGCGCGAGTGAAATCGAAAAATTAGAAAAATACTTTTGATTAAAATCACGATGTTTCAAATTTTACGTATAAAAAGAATATAAAAATTTGAATCTTAAAACCAAGACGATTTGGTGTTTATATCACCACACTATTTTTTACACCTTTATATTAGCTTCACCTGTATGTATCTATCTATCAATGTGACTTTTGTTCTGTTATTTCACTTAAGCAGTCTACCATTATTTGAAATCATTATTTTTTTTCATGTCAATTTCTTTATGTTTCACTATAGCCCAACATTGCCTGTAATTTCAATCATCGAAACGTTTTCTTTTACACTATTGGATTAGAATTTTAGATTTTAAGTCGATTTCTCCATATTTCCTGCAATGATTAATAAGAGAATGTTCAAAAATGTAAGAAAAACATGGAAATTTGGAAATATTAAGATTTTTCAAACATTTGATGCAAGAAGATGAAATATTTATTAGTAGCAATTGAATCACTCTATGTGAAAAGAAAATAAGATATTTCTGGGGTTTGGTCGGAGTGGAAGGTGCCTGTGGAAACACGTGGGAAGGGATTGTTTAGATATTAAATAGATAAATGATATGGCTAAGGTGTCTGTTCAATTTGTAATATTTAATTTGACCGTTCAGTACACTCTCTACAAAACAGCTCTTGTTTTAAAAATAGGAGGGTCCTGCAAGTATTTTTTCGCCAACATCGATGCAATTCAGAAACAAGCGATTAGATTAATATGACCCTTACTGATACCCTTGACTCTCAAGAATTATCTGTATATATACGCATCTCTGTTATTTCCGGTTTTAGTTTTATGGTTAATGATGGGAACTTAAAAAATGCAATGTAAATTTTTATTTCTCCAGGATTATTTCAAAATCGATGATTATTTTTTATTTTAACTAGATTCCTCCACGTCTCTTTTGTTTGACTTCATGTGTAGGTATATTTATTTATATATTTGCTTGAACCATAACTGCCTCTTAGGGCCGGTTGTATGTCAAAGTAAATGCTTTACCACTAACATAGGGCAGATGGTAAATGGAGGGATTGGCCATCCCAATCCCTCCATTTACCATCTATCCTGTGTTAGTGGTAAAACAGCTACTTTGCACTACTACGGCCTTAGTCCCCAAGTAAGATTTCCAGATACATAAATAAATACTTATTAAAGTTGTTTTAAGGAAATAAGGACTATATTTATTAAAGTTGTTTTAAGGAAATAAGACCTATATCTTTTATGCAGATAATTTATATTTTATTGCCAATCGTTTTCGCCTAACTTTGTTGACTCCTTCAGGGCATCAAATAGTGCACTTCCGCATGCTTGTCATTTTTTAAATTATTCTTTCTTAGTAAACATATCAAGGCAAGTCTGATAGGTTGGGGGAGTGAATGATGATCTGATTGATGTTGATGACTTGCCTTGATATTACTAGAAAGAATAATTACATAAAAATGACAAATATGCAGGGAAGTTAACTACTATTTGAGCCCTGAAGAAGTCAACAAAGTTGACGAAACGTTGGCAATAAAATATAAATTATCTGCATAAAAGATATAGTCCTTATTTCCCTATAAGAACTTAAATAATTTAATGGATGGACATAAATAATTAAAATAAATAAATACCTAAGTATTTACATACATACTCTTTATATTTTTTAGTAAGTAAGAATCCTGCGCTACTGAAGCACTGAATATCTTGATGTCTTTCTGAAGGTTTTTTATCCATACGATAAAAAATATAGATTGATAGTATCATGACATATGCTACATAAATAAATAATATCCTGCCAAAACTCGATTTGCTGAATCTCAACACTCTTTAGATATCAAATTGGAAAAGTGCCGAACCTATTCATTTGCTAATACGTTTATTTCTTACAATTTTCGATCTTTTAAGACCCTTAAGAGGTGAGTAAATATCTTCGTCCCCAAACTTTATTTTTTCAGGCAAAAACATCTTCTTGTCTTTCATATTAAAATAAAAAAAAAAAAAAAACAGATCTGACAAGATAGTGATAACCTGTGTACCAGAAAACATTCGGTGCAGTTTTTTTCACACAGTTTAATAATATATAATATAATAGCTTAAAGTGTATTAATTAATTAATATATCTTTCTAAATTAAACCTACATGAAAGTGTTACTTGTGAGACAAAAATAAATGAAAAATTTTACCGTGTACACACTCTCTTAACAATATGAACATCAGTTTATTATTTTTTTCTTGTATTCTAAATAAAGCAAGAAAGTATTTTCTTCCTTGAGTCAGCATTTCAGGTTTTTCAAGATTTATACAAAAAATGAATATGATAATAATTATGATTTATTAATGATAGTATTAAATTACTATAATTAATCAATTTTTATTGGAAAATGATTATACATAATTATTAATCTTGGAAATGAGGAAAATTCAATTCAAATAAAAGATACGATTGTTGAATCATCTCGAACACCATCGGGATTTCCTCATTATGCAATTTTATTCTTCCCGGTTCGCTACTATAAATTTCTTAGTAATAATTCTGAATCGAGATTGATTTGTTTATACTAAAATTAATTTATCACCAAATAATCCACATTTATTATTTTCTATTAAAATTTTTACAGGTATAATAAGAGTGGTCATAAAAAAATAATCATGAATAAATATTAATAGATAGATACTCAAACTGGATTGCGAACTTTCAAAACTAGTCTTTTATATATCACATTTGCCAAAAGAGATTTAATTTAGTTACTATTTTTGGATTAATTGATATTTGAAGACTTTCTCTATAAACGTATATCTATAAATTATATTTTAATATTAAATACTTGTTCAAACGTACTTGTTCAAAAAGATATCAGTTGTAATCCTAATGTTTCTTCTGTATTTTCTGATCTAAGAGGCGAGACGCCTCAGAGTATCATTAGAGAATAAATAAATGAGTTTTATAAGCATAATGAAATAAGTATCCTATATAATTACGATTATAACCTACAAAAAGATTATGAAATTAAAATTTATTATTACATAGGTATCTAGAATTGTTCAGAGAATGAGTCCGAAATTTATACCTAATTATAAAATTTAAAATTTTTTAAAATAACACTGATAAATAGTGTAGACAGAAAATCAGTGGGGTAATGTCTTCAGATGATTTTTAATCAACTTCAAAAAGATTCTAAAAATTTGCATATATACAATCTATTCCAATGTATTGTATATTTTTCATAAAATCTATTTGTAGTGTATTTTTAGTGATTGATTTATTTAATTTTTAAAGAAATAAATTGACACGTTCTCGATGTGGCTATCCACTTGACTTTAGTATACGGTTTCGTGGTCTGAGCCTGGTACAAGGGCCCAGGATTTTCATTTTTTGCCCCCCCCTCTCCCCCTCTGGGCTGCTCGTTCTTGCATTTTTAGTGCTCTGGGGGCCCACTCATTATGCATACAGTGCCTGGCTGAGTTTTCCCAAACGGCCCAGATTTTCCACTTTTTGACCCCCCCCCCTAATTTTGGAGACAGAAAAAAAAAACATTTTCGTCATTATAGGTTCATTTTATAGTATATTTCATTTTTCTTGTTTTGTTTTTAGTTTTAAAATATTATCATTTTAAATTTTGCCCCCCCTTCCTCCTTTTTAATTTTTTCCAATACGCGCAAAATCTAATCAGCTCTTAATCTCAATGCACCAAAAAATGAAATTTGGTTTTGATATTCACACTAGTTTTTGAGCTAGCTCATCCACAAAATTTGGTAACGCACAGACTAACAGACTAACAGACAATTTGACAAAACAATTATTATCTCGAAAAATATAATTTTTTCCATGTTCACATATACGGCTTTTTTGTAGATCGAAATGTCGTTTCGCACAATTTTTTTAACCAAAATCGTTTCAACCGTTTTTGAGATATTTCGAAAAAAAAAGCGAAAAAACCACTTTTTCATACACGATTACAATACTTGACCATACCCTGTATGGTAAAGTAAAAATTAAAAATAATAGATTCAGTCATAATATCTCCACACCATTCTGAAGCATCTTTTGACCATACATGTGATTTTTAAACATTTGAAGAACTTTAGAAATATTTCGCATAATCTTTAGCATCTTCTTTCAAATTATCTTTAGAACAAAGACAATGACTTGTGAACCCTAGTATTAGAAATTAGTGCGCTATTCTGTTTGTATTTTAGTTGAAATAAAGAAGGTAACGTAATACTACTCAAGTGAACAACTTTTTCAGGACATCACTATATATTAACTCCAACAATAAATAAACTGCAACGGATCGTTGCTAAACTTTATCCAAATTCATTTGAAGTATTAATATGTTTGTTCCTTATTATTAATCAGATATCACTTGCAATTTGTAGTTCATATTGACATTAATTCAAAAATCATTCTCATTTAAGAGTCGAGGAATAACCATTCTACATTGGATTTTTGACATTTCGGTTATTATTGTAACCATTGCTGAAGACCTAGAATCGACTTAAAATCAAAAATAGCCATCGATTCTCATCTAATACTTGAGGAATAACAACTCTACATTAGGTTTTTGACGTTTCGATTATTATTGGTAACCATTGCTGAAGACATGGAGGAATCGACTTAAAATCAAAAATAACGATCGATTCTTATCTACCACTAGAGGAATAACCTTATTGCATTCCATTTTTGATGTTTTGACTATTAATGGAAACCTCTACTGAAAATGTAGAAGAATCGACTTAAAATCAAAAAGACTAAATTCTTTTATGGCAAACAACTCAATCGCTACTTTTGATTTTAAGTCGATTCCTCTATGTCTTCAGCAATGGTTACCAATAAAAACCGAAACGTCAAAAAATCCAATATAGAATGATTATTCCTCAAGTACTAGATGAGAATCAATCGCTATTTTTGGTTTAAAGTCGATTTCTCTATGTCTTCAGCAATGGTTACTATTAAAAACCGAAACGTCAAAATCCAATATAGAATGATTATCCCTCAAGTACTAGATGAGAATCAATCGCTATTTTTGGTTTAAAATCGATTTCTCTATGTCTTCAGCAATGGTTACTAATAAAAACCGAAACGTCAAAAATCCAATATAGAATGATTATTCCTCAAGCACTAGATGAGAATCAATCGCTATTTTTGGTTTAAAATCGATTTCTCTGTCTTCAGCAAAGGTAACGGATAAGAAAACAACGCAGTTGCTATGGTTACTCATAAAAATTCCTCCCAAATTTTTAGCATTTCACAGAGAGAAGCCTATCCATTCTTACTTAAGCAAGGCTAAATGAGCAATATATTAAAACTTTCAAATGAATAAATTTTAAAGAATTTAAAAAATTAAAAAAAGTACCATCTTACTCTAGAGTAAAGTACTTTAAAATATAATTTTACTAAAAACCTTATTTAACCTTTTTTGTGGTCCCCAAGGTACTTAATTAGGATATTAAATTTCATCAAAATTGGTTAAGTCATTTTCAAGATATTTAGAAAAAACTAAAAAAGTACTGAAATAAAGTACTAATGTTTGTGGGCCGATATGTACCAAAAACTAATCAGCGCTTCATTTTGTTAAACTAATGGTAGGTTTTCAATTTCATTTCAATCGGTGCAACGGTGTGGAAAAAATCGTGGGCCAAAAAAACGATAACATACATACATACATCCATCCATACATCCATCCATACATCCGCACGCACTAAATGAAAAAATCGCATTTTTTGGCCTCTCGATGAGACCCCATGTAATTTTTGGCAAAACCGTCACGTGCTAAAATTCAACCTAATTGAATACTACAATTTGTGACATTAATTGAGTCCATGGGTTCCGTAGTCTTTACCTGAGGACCCTTTGAAGCCACGCTTGCTCCGAGAGCGATTACAATACTTTACCCATGCTTTGCATTGGATAAAGTAAAAACGGTAAAATGAAGAATAAGACGCCCAAGTGCAAGTCGGACAAGCATACTGAGATTTTCGTACCTTCTATCTTATAAAATACTTAGGAATCAAATTCTTTCTTTTATGTCGTTAAAAAGAAGGTATTTAGTAAATTTGTGACCCACTTCTAAACCTAAGTATAACTCATCTAAAATCGGCACTTTAGGTCTCTTCCACCTTCCACCATGGCTCTGAATCGAATTAAATTAAAATAAAAAATAGCCAAATTTTATTTAAATAGTTCTTTACAGGGATAGCTTATACATTCTAAGATAAGTGTATTAAATTATATAATCAGATAGAAACTTGAAATTCACAAGTTATATTTATTCATTTTTTTCGAAATAAAAAATCGATGAACATTTTAATTGTATAAGTTGAGCAACTTTTCGCGGAAACCACTGAAACAGACAGCCATACAGACAGGAATTTTGTTGAGGGTGTTTTCGTTCATAACTTTGCTTGAAACGTGTGCAACCAAAATTTGGCGTGATTTGGAGCAATGTACAGACAAAACCTTAATTTTATATATATAGATTTTTGTGAGATCAAAAATTCGATCTTTCCGAAATATTTTTACAATTAAAATTTTAATACAATTTTTGATTTCGGGAAAAATGAATAAAAATGCTTGTAAATTTCAAGTTTCCCTCTTCTTTATTTTACGAGATACAAAATGTTCCAACAGACGAACAAACAGACAGATAGTGTATTAACACTAATAAAGCTCCGTTTTACTTTTGAATGAAACTCTAAAAAGGAAAAAATGTTTATTATTATTATTTCTTTAACTTCTAGATTAATCTGGCACTAAGCTTATTTTATGAAATATTATTATACAGATAAATTTATTCATTTTAATAGGGCTTTAATATAGACACTAAATTTTATGCATTAATTATTTCATGTGTAATCACAAACCGTCCTTTTAATAATATTGTTGTAATATTACTATTTTAATATTTTATTTAATAAGATTAATATATTATATAAATAATAAATAAATAATAAATACATAATAAATAAATAATATATAAATAATAAATAAATAATAAATAAATAATATATAAATAATAAATAAATAATATATAAATAATAAATAAATAATAGGGGTCGGTAGCGCAATCGGTTAAATCACCAACTTTTCTAATCCGATTAGGAGAACATCAACCTGGACTACATCAGTTCGATCACAGCAAGAAGCAAAGTGAATTTATTTGAAAATAATAAATAACCGGCCCCTCGGCTCCAGAAACTGACAATCTCTGGTTCTAAAAACCTCGCGCATGCGCAGGACAAAATTTCGTAACAAGCAACTATGAATCGTGAGAGGCAAAAACAAGATTACCCCAGGTGGTAACCAATCCACCCACTCTCGAGTGGCAACTGGGCATTCAGATTCTGGGGACCCGGACCATCACGAAGTCAAGAAAGAAACAATGGAAGAATAACACCAAAAATCCATACATACCTGGGCACCTTTAACATCAACACACTCATCCGGCCAAGAAAAATTACCTGACCATGGAACTCGATATCACGTTCCGGAAAAAGATAGAGGCGTGGAAGGTCCAGCCAGAAAGAAACATCAAGCTTTGCGTGATCCCAAGGGTCCAAACGCAACAAATAATAATAAAATAAATAAATAATAAATAAATAATAAATAAATAATATTATTATTATAATATTGTAATATTGTTGTAATAATCCCAGTGGATTTTTAAACTGAAGAGTTATGGTAGACTCTCCTTTTAAACTGTTTCTCTCATATTTATTAGCGAGAGACATGTTTATAAATGAAAATTTAAAAAGGACAAATACGAGAATCTTAGTATGGGCAAAATTTTTTCATTACGGGCAATGGCCGACCTAAGCCCGCTCTGACTATGGGCCTGTCCTCATTCCTGAGTCAAATACTATAAATGTTTTCTTCGACTTATTATCTCGATGGCGCCTAACATTCGCATTTACTTGTTATTTCTATTATTGTTATTTATTTCTTGACTTTTCCTCTTTCACTGGGTACACTGACATCGCTTGACTTCATATGACTTCAAACTGACCCAAATAGTTATATATATAAAAAATAATAATAATTCTCTGAAATCTATATATTTACAAATAAAATTAAAAAAATATGTGTGTATTGATTTCTAAATTCTTTCACTATCTCTTCATATTCAGACATACACAGACACACTGAAATATTTAATCAGTGGTGTCCACAGGAGGGGAGGTTAAGACGCAAGAGTGCGTCATTAGAATTTCTGGGTGGTTGAAAATTGTTTAATTTTAGTATTTTATATTAAAAATAAAAACGGTCTAGTCTTAATAACTTCTTCATAAGGTAATAAAAATCTCTTCTAATTCTTTAGAAATGATTAAATGGGGGGGGGGGGGGGTGAGTCATGAAGCTAAGGGGTGGGCACCCCTGATTTAATCTTAATCAAACTGATGAAACTACGATGAGTCCAAAACTTGAAATTCGAGTTTTGACCGGGAACACTCTTTGTGAATTCCTCTAATGCAGAGATTTTCAATCTTTGGGGCGAGAATATTTCTAGCGGGGATGCAAAGAAGAGCGAAAATCGAAAGAAAACTGAATAAACTCACAGATACAAACAAGTATTCTTAAAATAATAAAATGTAAATAATTTTTTTTTCTCTAAAATTCAGTGCATGGAATGAACTAATAGCGTTTTCATTTGAACTGCGCCGACTTCATCTCTATAACCCTATAATGTTATCCATCGATCGCGACTCGAAAGCAGGTGATTTTTGTCAAATATTAAGTGAAAATAATATCCGAATTTATATATTTCTAACTTGAAATAATATAGTTAAATAATTTTATAATTTTCTCATTAATATATCAAAGAATAATTAACATATTAACGAGAATTGTTTTCTTAAGACTTAAGACTCAGCAGATTCCAATAGCCTCAACCAGCAGAAGTCTCGTGATATACGAGTATATCTTGTTTAAAAAGCGCGATCAAAAACAATTCTCGTTAACATGTTAATTATTCTTTGAAATATTAATGAGAAAACTATAATGTTATGTGTATTTAAGTTTTAACGCAACCAATGAATTAAGTGCAGTATAGTGCGCATTAAATTGACATCGGAAAATGCTATTAACTTAACAGATAGATGTCACTATTCTGGCTAATTATACCGATCAACTTATTAAAATTAATAAACAGTCATAAATCTAATGCAGTGATTCTCAAAGAGTGTGCCCGGTGATATTCCTGGGTGAGACCTAGGAAATCTCAGATAGATATGTGTGGGGTAATTAAAATTACTTTTTAAAATTTTGTGTATAGTGTGGCTACGATTTTTTTATGACTAAAGTGTGCGTCTATTTCAAAAAGTTTGAGAACTACTTACTGTTCTATAGGCATCGTGCCTGTTTTACAAAGGAAGGGTTTTCATAAAATGATGATAAATATATTGAAAATTGACACCCTATAATTATTTTTCTACTTTCAGCTGACCTCTGTATATTGTTATTAAGAAGCGATAGCAGAATACCTGATTTCAAACTGAAAATGATTTGATAAAAGAACATTTATATGTGGATAAGCAGATTAATTAAAAAAAATGTATTTTGCGACCCTTCTAATCTACTCCTCAATCTGAATAAATGTTATATTAAAAGAGATTATACTTTAAAATTACATAGATTAAAAAATATCGTGACAAACGTTTTTGCACTTTTAGACTTCTGGGATCCTACTCATGATTTATACAAAATTTGGTTGAGTTTGGTACAAGGGCCTATATTTTCATTTTTTGACCCCCCCCCCATTTTGGGCGGTTAGTTTTTGCACTTTTAGACTTCTGAGGTCCCTCTGATTATGTATACAAAATTTGGTTGAGTTTGGTACAAGTGTCTAATTTTCATTTTTGACCGTACACTCTTCCCCGCATTTTGGGGGTTAGTTTTTGCATTTTTAGACTTCTGGGGCCCCACTGATTATGTATCCAAAATTTGGATCAGTTTGGTAAATGTCCAAGATTTTCATTTTTTGACCCCCCCCCCATTTTGGGCGGTTAGTTTTTGCATTTTTAGACTTCTGGGGTCCCACTGATTATGTATACAAAATTTCATTGAGTTTTCTCAAATGGCCGAGATTTTTAATTTTGAACCCCCACCCCCCTCCACCCCCTTAATTTTGGGTCGATATGCACCAAAATTTAATCGGCTCTTAATCTTAATGGACCAAAACTACGTGTGAAATTTGGTTTCGATATTCACACTAGTTTTTGAGCTAGCTCGTCCACAAAAATTTGGTAACGCACAGACTAACGGTCAACCAGACAACCAGACAACCAGACAACCAGACAGACTAACTAACAGACATTTTGACAAAACAATTATTATCTCAAAAAATATAATTTTTTTGATGTTCACTTATTTGGACTTTTTTGTAGACCGAAATGCCATAGTTTCGCTCAATTTTTTTAATCAAAATAGTTTCAGCCGTTTTTTAGATATTTCGAAAAAAAGAAGGAAAAAAACACTTTTTTCATGCACGATTACAATACTTGACCATATACACTGTATGGTAAAGTAAAAAGTGAAAACTTTTTCAAGACTCGGTACACTAGAGCTGTCTTAGTAACGATTAATAAACTTAAATATAAATTGATCATTTATGGCTATACTATAATATATAACATCCTCTTAAAATCTGAATAGAATAATTCAAAAAATATTTTCTACTTTTTGAACCAGATATTGCAAAATCTAATCCGTAGGTACCATGTATTGATACAAAAGAACTATTCGCCTTTCCATTCTTGGGGTATCGTGGGTATCGGAATTAAGACACACAAAGAGAAAAAAAATCATAGTTGAGAAGTATTTTTCTCCGCGTTTCAGACATTTTAAAGTACACTGACCAAATATTTATTTTTATGCGTGATTTAATACATTTAATTTGTATTGTAACTTCTATGAGCGCGTCAGTCAATTTTCAACTATGAAAAGAATTGAAACATCACCAGAAGAAGCTGAAATGAATATGAATTATCCGCTCTTATTAAATATCACTTGATAAAAAATCTAATGTTAAATTAAAAAATAAAAAATAACCAAAAATTCTATGATGCGGTTAACAAAAAAAATTTAAAAAAATGAAGGTCTATTTTTTGGACAGCATCCCCTGATTGAAAAGTCACCACCCGCCACTGATAATTATACTATATTAATATGATTATTTATTCAATTGAATAAGATATAAATACCAGGTGAAGATGAAATAATATGTCGTTTTCTATCTATGAAAGAAAATCGTTTAATGCTATATAAATTAAACCCCTTTATATATAGCTGGCTTCATTGCTAAGAATAGCTGTCCCTTATATTATTAGGCGAATTCGTTTATCAAATTTAATAGGGTAAACATCTCAGTAAAAATTTCATCAGGAAGAGAATAATATTATGAAGGAGTTTTGCCAGGAGGGTTCATAAAAATTGGCTATTTCAGATTCAGGCCAAAGTTGATTATCTTTTGCTGAGCTCAGCCCACGTGGACCACGAGCAACCAGTCAAACGCAGCCTCCGATTTGTGCTTAACCGATAAGAAAAATTGTCCATTAAGTGAAAAGAAAATTTTGCAATAAAATAAATCAAAAATCTGATTAAAACATAAATTAATTTGTTTTTTGAATATAAAAATTAATGAAATTATTAAAAATTACATTATAAGAGATAATTCTGCTAAACATACAATTGAATAGATAAAGAACGAACATTTTTTTATATATTTTTAACATTAATTATTAGATTTAAAGTTTATGGAGTAATTTTTAATCATAGTTACATATTCACAAACATGATCATCGAGTGATTTGTTATATCTCCGAAAGACTTTATTATTTTGTGAGAAAAATCAGAAACATCTACCCCCTGAATGGACATCATAACCTTAATACTACGGTTTGAAAAAAAAAACTTCCTGACCACTTTTGTAGAGCCTTGAAGTGAGGGAGGCCAAGTGCAAGCAATTTAGGAAGACAATTTTGATGTAAAATTTATTAAAGAGAAAATATAAAGGTATATTTAAATAGATTTCTTTTAATTAAATAAAAAATAAACTGCAACGGATCGTTGCTAAACTTTATCCAAATTCATTTGAAATATTAATATGTTTGTTCCTTTATTATTAATCAGATATCACTTGCAATTTGTAGTTCATATTGAAATTAATTCAAAAATAATTCTCATTTAAGAGTCGAGGAATAACAATTCTACATTAGGTTTTTGACGTTTCGATATTATTGGTAACCATTGCTGAAGACATGGAGGAAACGACTTAAAATCAAAAATAACGATCGATTCTTATCTAATACTAGAGGAATAACCTTATTGAATTCCATTTTTGATGTTTTGACTATTAATGGAAACCTCTACTGAAAATGTAGAAGAATCGACTTAAAATCAAAAGACTAAATTCTTTTTGGCAAACAACTCCAAGCTTGAGTTGTTTGCCATAAAAGAATTTAGTCTTTTTGATTTTAAGTCGATTCTTCTACATTTTCAGTAGAGGTTTCCATTAATAGTCAAAACATCAAAAATGGAATGCAATAAGGTTATTCCTCAAGTATTAGATAAGAATCAATCGCTATTTTTGGTTTAATGTCGATTTCTCTATGTCTTCAGCAATGGTTAGTAATAAAAACCGAAACGTCAAAAATCCAATATAGAATGATTATTCCTCAAGAACTAGATGAGAATCAATCGCTATTTTTGGTTTAAAGTCGATTTCTCTATGTATTCAGCAATGGTTACTAATAAAAACCGAAACGTCAAAAATCCAATATAGAATGATTATTCCTCAAGTACTAGATGAGAATCAATCGCTATTTTTGGTTTAAAGTCGATTTCTCTATGTCTTCAGCAATGGTTACTAATAAAAACCGAAACGTCAAAAATCCAATATAGAATGATTATTCCTCAAGAACTAGATGAGAATCAATCGCTATTTTTGGTTTAAAGTCGATTTCTCTATGTCTTCAGCAATGGTTAGTAATAAAAACCGAAACGTCAAAAATCCAATATAGAATGATTATTCCTCAAGAACTAGATGAGAATCAATCGCTATTTTTGGTTTAAAGTCGATTTCTCTATGTATTCAGCAATGGTTACTAATAAAAACCGAAACGTCAAAAATCCAATATAGAATGATTATTCCTCAAGTACTAGATGAGAATCAATCGCTATTTTTGGTTTAAAGTCGATTTCTCATGTCTTCAGCAATGGTTACTAATAAAAACCGAAACGTCAAAAATCCAATATAGAATGATTATTCCTCAAGTACTAGATGAGAATCAATCGCTATTTTTGGTTTAAAGTCGATTTCTCTATGTCTTCAGCAATGGTTACTAATAAAAACCGAAACGTCAAAAATCCAATATAGAATGATTATTCCTCAAGAACTAGATGAGAATCAATCAGCTATTTTTGGTTTAAAATCGATTTCTCTGTCTTCAGCAAAGGTAACGGATAAGAAAACAACGCAGTTGCTATGGTTACTCATAAAAATTCCTCCCAAATTTTTAGCATTTCACAGAGAGAAGCCTATCCATTCTTACTTAAGCAAGGCTAAATGAACTATATTAAAACTTTCAAATGAATAAATTTTAAAGAATTTAAAAATTTAAAAAAAGTACCATCTTACTCTAGAGTAAAGTACTTTAAAATATAATTTTACTAAAAACTTTATTTAACCTTTTTTGTGGTCCCCAAGGTACTTAATTAGGATATTAAATTTCATCAAAATTGGTTAAGTCATTTTCAAGATATTTAGAAAAAACTAAAAAAGTACTGAAATAAAGTACTAATGTTTGTGGGCCGATATGTACCAAAAACTAATCAGCGCTTCATTTTGTTAAACTAATGGTAGGTTTTCAATTTCATTTCACTCGGTGCAACGGTGTGGAAAAAATCGTGGGCCAAAAAAGCGATAACATACATACATACATCCATACATCCATCCATACATCCATCCATCCGCACGCACTAAAGAGAAAAAATCGCACTTTTTGGCCTCTCGACGAGACGCCATGTAATTTTTGGCAAAACCGTCACGTGCTAATATTCAACCTAATTGAATACTACAATTTGTGACTTTAATTGAGTCCATGGGTTCCGTAGTCTTTACCTGAGGACCCTTTGAAGCCACGCTTGCCCCGAGAGCGATTACAATACTTTACCCATGCTTTGCATTGGATAAAGTAAAAAAAATTTGTATAAATATTTCTAATTCTGAAGCAGGTTTCAAATTTAGTATTTCAAGGGCGCTTGTTTCTATCTGTGAAATCTAACTAAATAATTTATTTCTAAAAGAATATAAGCTTGATATTGGCTTGGCGAATAAATATTTCAAACATTAGTATTAGAAATTAACGAAATTGATCTAATAATAGAGAAACAGATAGGTCAACTTTAATGTGTTAATAAATCCACCAGCTATGAAAAAGCGATTATTATGAATACGAACTTTCGAAACGTGAAATATTGTTTTCTAATTTACTATAAATTCGTATTTTGTTAGATAGAAAAATAATTAAATATGGTATTTGATTATTTAAATAATAAAAAATGATTTATTCACTTCTGCATAATGTTTAGGAACTACAATAGTTTAAAGGTTAAGTCTAATACCAAAGCAGTCATGTGAATAGAGGAAT
This sequence comes from Forficula auricularia, assembly GCA_024734495.1. Classification (NCBI taxonomy): domain Eukaryota; kingdom Metazoa; phylum Arthropoda; class Insecta; order Dermaptera; family Forficulidae; genus Forficula; species Forficula auricularia. The sequence goes on from JALMQS010000099.1 coordinate 68,458,492, forward strand.
CAATATACCATATAATTAAGTAATGGAGAGGGATTCAGCCAATGGGTAGCCTCTGCTGAATAAAAAACTCCAAATTATAGAAAACGTTTCGGCTTTAATTAAATAATGCCATCATCAGTTTCTAAGAGCTGAAAAAGCGATAGAGCACACATGTAAAATTACAATAAAAAATTTTTACAAAAAAATCCAAACTTGTTAATTACAAAATTATATCTTACATTATTAGCGACACAATTAATTTTATAAATAAATTGTCCCCAGGCAGAGTTGTTGTGGATTTTATCATAATATATACAAAATTATATGAATTACAAAATGGTACATAAATCTTGGTGTGCTCTCACTTGATATGCGCAACGTCTCAAGTACAAATATAGCAAATTTCAATTTCATTCAATTAATAATAATAATAATTATGAGGACATTGATCCAATTAGGATCACTGACCCCTCTCAAACATCTCTCAATTAAAAGATTTCTCAAAATAATTAACAAACATTAAGAATAACAAAAATTCGAATTCAAAATGACAATATACAAAAATAAAAAATAAATTTTTTCCTTCTCTACCTTTTTACAATTCTTTCGCCCCTTTCTCAATGTTTATTATACCTGGGCATCAGTATTTGTCAATATTAACAAGTAAGCATTGCTAAGCCCAATGCAATCAGTTTGAAAATTAAGAGCCCTTTGCCCATATGTCTTAATAAAGCATTTTTCGGCCAGCATACGCTTATAATTGTTCCCCAATCTCATCAAGATGACAGCATCATCAAACTCAAATCCATGGGAGGTGTCGATATGGTGTGTGCTCAGGGCTGTCGAAGCTTTTTTATTTATTACACTTAATTCATGCTCATGCGAGATGTTTGACCCACATAAACACTTGTAGGTTTCGGGCAATCGCGGCACTTAATTAAGTAAATCACATTATGTTGTTCGTGGGGTGGAGCTACATCCTTGTTATTAAATAAAAAGGACATATTACCAGTTGATGCCAAGGCCGTGCGTACATTATAGTTCTTAAATATTTTTTGAATTTTTTCGGACAACCCTGGCATATAGGTGAGAGAGAAAAATGGTCCATCTCTGAGAGGGGGTACAGATGGGGTAGGAGCAATAAGCTGCTTCTCCCTTCTTCGTCGCCGTGAAGAGTGCTATTGTCGGCGTAACAATGAGTAGGGTTTGCTGTTTGATCAATAAGGTCGTTTATATAAATTAGGAAGAGTGTGGAGGAGATTACGGAGCCTTGAGGAACACCAGAGTTTGTGGAAAACGATTCAGATGATGTTCCATCCACCACAACTTTTATACTTCGGTTTGTCAGAAAGCTTTCTATCCATTTGCGAAGTGTTGGTGTGAATCCAAAGGCTGGCAGTTTGGCAAGAAGATTTTTGTGCCAAACCTGGTCAAAAGCTTTGGAGATATCAAGGGCTACAGCGAGGGTTTCTTTTCCGGCCTCTAGAGTATTGTTCCAGGTGTGGGTGATATAGGTTAAGATGTCGCCTGTAGAACGATTTTGTCTGAATCCATATTGCCTATCGTGAATTAATTTATTGTTTTCTAAGTGATGAAGGACGTGTTGGTTTATGACTAATTCCATTATTTTGGAAAGAACAGAGGTAATCGAGATAGGCCTGTAATTAGAGATTTGTGAAGAGTCTCCTTTTTTAGGAATAGGTGTGACTCTGGCTATTTTCCAGCTTTTGGGGAATATGCCCGATTCCTAAGAGAGTTGGAATAGCTTGGATAAGATAGGGGCAAGTTCAGGGGCGCATTTTTTAATGAGAATTGGTGGGATGTTATCCGGGCCAGCGGCGGATTTGGAATTTAATTTATTAATGGCTTTTATGATTATTTGGGGCCTGAAAATTATTTTTCCCATGAGGTTTGTTTGGGGGGTATAAGTGGGCGGGTTAAGCCCTTTCTCATCTAAAGTGGAGTTAGTTGCGAACTAGGAGGCTAGTGATTCGGCTTTTTCAGCGGGGGTCGTGGCTACTGAACCATTTGGGTGAAAGAGGGGCGGAAGTGAGGGAGACGCGAAATTTCTATTTATTGCCTTGTGGTGTGTGTGGTTAAAATGCGGAATTCATTTGTTTTCGGATTCAAATTAATTTTTAAATAATCGCAATAATTTTATATTGAGAAGATATGATTTGGCCAGGAAAATATTTGATTCATAAAATTTCGAATTTGGTTGATGACTCAGATTTCAATAAAAATGTTCACCTTAATATACTAGGAACCACCATTTATCTAAAACCGCTTTTATTTTTGTAAAATGTTTACTTGTCTCAGAAAAAATTATTTATTTTTGAAATTTTAATCCTCTCTAGCTATTTAAATAGTCAGGCTCCTAAGTATAGATAATGAACTTTCATTTAGTAAATTAAAATATCAAAATGTTTCGTCATTAGAGTTTTTGAATATCTATAATATCTAAGCCCCTAGAGCAGGATTTATCTAACTTTCCACATAAATTTCACCATCACTGCCTAACACTTTGAGGTAGACAAATTTATAAATGTCCTTTATTAAAAACATACAATGTAAAACAGAAAATTATAAAACAATTAATTATTAATAATTTAATTTAATTTTGAACGAAATCGGTTCAGTACTTTTTGAGAAAATGGTCAAAAACCACCTGAACTGTTTAAAAAACGATGTTTTTTTGAAAGCATGAGATGGGTTTGAGAAAAGTTTAAAAAAAAAAGACATATGAAACGAAACACTGACTTGTGACATGGAAGTGGAAAATAAAATGTTTCTAAAACGGCCTTTCATAGATGCTTTTCGGGGTTTTTGACGATTTTCTCAAAAAGTACCCAATCAGATTCTTCTTTTTCTTCAAGTGCCATATTCAATTCCGAGACTCGACGATTACTGTGGAGAGTATCCTCCCTATAATCAAACATCTAATTTACGAATATTAAAAATATTTTATTTTGAGATTTATTAATTTTTAAATATAATAATAAATGTCTTAAAATTTAACAATAAATAAATTTCCCCCCAAATCTCCTACATTTAAAATTTTGCTAGCTTGTTCGCATTGCTCCTCCGCAGCCCTTTCGCCCACCCGCCCAGCAGGGGCGTTATCTATGCCGATGAGCAATCAAAATCACGATTTTAGCAGCCCATAGTGTTATTCTTTAGTATTTAGGTACTCTTAAATTTGTTTATTTCATTGGTACAAGGCGAAAAGTTATGGTGCAACACATTTTAATCAGAATTTATTCTATTCCTACAAATAAGTGGAAATTGCGATACATATTGAATTTATTAATTTTGTATTTATTTTAGTGAATATGCATTTTTTCGTTTGTGCTCGAAAGCTGAAGCTTGAAATAAAGATAAAATTTATTGATCCAAACAGTTGTGTCAAATTTCAACTCATTAGCTACCGATAGATAACTACTCAAATAACATTTTTTTAACAGAAGGATTTTAAGCTAGAAAGCTCAAAATGTAATTAGTTTTTTATTTGTAAATACAAAAATTTTAGCACCAGAACTATAATAACTTACTATGTACTTACAGTGTTGAAATGTTATGGATATCTGAATCACAAAACACATACAGACAGCCAGACAGACAAATAATGTATTAAAAAGATTTTTCTTCACATTTCAATAATTTCTAAATACTATTATAAAATAGAAATATGTATACTATTTTTTATAACTTAATTTATTAAAACTACTCAATTTTCAATTTAATCCTAACCACCCCTTATGATATTACTAGCATTTTCCAATTAATGTTATTATTCTGTCTTTGTTATTAAAACTAAATTTAATTAAGTATCAGAACTCTTCACATATAATAAAGAAACGTGATAATCTTATGACGAAATAGAGATAAAGATAAGTCTGGTCATAGCTAGAGTGATCTTCCCTTGATAAATGCTATTTATTTACTCGATGAGTATGATTATCTTCGTATTTATTTGATGTATCATAAACATAAATTATTATAGTTTAAATAAATAAATATGATTTTTCCACACTCTAGTCTATTTCAGATTAGGGATCGTTTGAGAAAATTCACTTGAAAGCCACAATCATAAATAGACGCATTTAGTTTATATACATAAATATCTAGTATAGTTCAACATCCAATATTAATTATCTACTAGTGGGCTCAGTTATGTTGAAATATAATATGAAAGTAAATAATTAAATTTAAAAACACATAACAATAAGATCATTTAAAGATCAAGAAAAGTAGGATAGACATTCTCGGGGTTTCAAAAGGCTGGTGAATGTAATTTAAAATTTTATTAAAAATTTTAAATTAATATTTTTTTTTTAATTTTTAAGTTGTATGCTTTTACTGGCAATATGTTATTCTCTTAAGAATGTAGACATGTATAGACTTTGCTTCTCCAATGAAGTTAGAAATTCATGATTTATATATCTCAATTTTGTTAAAGGGGAATGGTGTAGGCTCTTGGCGAAACATATTTAAATAAAGTAAAGAAAATTTTAAAAACTTATTAAATTTTCTTTACTTTATTTTTCTATCTAAGTTTATATATCACCATGAGATACACGCAACATTACTGAAATTATGCAAAATAAGCTGACGTGTTCTGATGTGGCCATCCACTTGACTTTACCATACAATCTGCCCCCTCACTTATATTTAATATTTAATAAAATTATTTATAATCATGTAGGAGAGGGGGTTAGTTTTTGCATTTTTAGACTTCTGGGGTCCCACTGATTATGTATACAAAATTTGATTGAGTTTGCTCAAATGGCCTAGATTTTTAATTTTTAACCCCCCTCCACCCCCTTAATTTTGGGTCGATATGCACCAAAATCTAATCAGCTCTTAATATCAATGGATCAAAACTACGTGTGAAATTTGGTTTCGATATTCACACTAGTTTTTGAGCTAACTCGTCCACAAAAATTTGGTAACGCACAGACTAACTAACTAACAGACATTTTGACAAAACAATTATTATCTCGAAAAATATAATTTTTTCGATGTTCACTTATTAGGGCTTTTTTGTAGAGAAAAATGCCATGGTTTCGCTCAATTTTTTTAATCAAAATAGTTTCACCCGTTTATGAGATATTTTGAAAAAAAGAAGAAGGAAAAAAACACTTTTTTCATGCACGATTACAATACTTGACCATACCCTGTATGTTAAAGTAATATGCAAAGGGGCCGTCCATAAAATATGTCATACTAAATGCAGGCATTTTCCCACCCCCTTCATCCTTGTCACATTTATTTAGATCCACTAGCTATAATTACCCCAGCCCTTTGCTTAAAGTGAAAAATCAATGATGATTTTTAAAAATTTCAGTAAAACAACTATAAAAGTATATTCATAGAAATTATATTTATATAAAAGAAAAATAGCTTTTATGAGTAAGCCTACATAGGGTCTATAAATGTAATTGGATCCCAACTAAGAACTAACTGCTTAACTAGCGCTATGATGAACCATTGCTTTGAACTGCCAAGAGCTTGAATATAAAAATAAGAGAGTAGACGACGAGAGCCTTTAAGAATATAAAGAATTTCCCTATATAGGAATTAAAATAACTTGGAAAGAAAGAAGTAAAACAAAAATTATAATAGGTTTAAATAAAACGGAATTTAATCCGAATAAAATTTTATTTTACTCCTATCAATTAGTCTAGGAAAAAGAACAAAAAAATGATAGTCCATTTACTCGCTTATATTAATTATATAATAGAAAATAAAAATATAGAATATAATAATCAATAAAACTTTATTTATCATAAGAATACGTATATCATATAAATCCTCCCTCTCGAAAAACTGAACAAAGATAAACTTAGCTTAGAAATAGAATAGGTCAAGAAACTGTTGCCTTTTTAAGATTAGATTTTAAAATAAGATTAAAAATAATAACACGTAAGTGAAGGAGAAAGAATTGAAGCTAGAATAATAATGGATCATATAAAAAGTCTCCGCGGTTTTTCGCCCCTAGAGTGTGTTGATGCCTATATATCGGGCAACACTCACCCAATTGTCTCAAACGAACATGTGCTGAAAAGGTGACATTGGAGGTTAGATTATTTGAGAAGATAGTTTTCTAATTCGTTGCTCGTGTAAAAAGTTATATTGATTTGAAAATGAGTAAAATATCTGAAGAAATACGCTATGTGATGATTTTTTACTATAAAAAAAGGTAGAAATCCTGCAAAACATGACGAAAAATTTATGAAGTGTACGGTGAGTGAATGAAGGACCCAGTAGTGGTTTGCTCGATTCCGTTCCGGAAATTTCGATGTCAAAGTTGCACCTCGCTCTGGTTGGCCGCCAGTCAAAGAAGTCGATGAAATTTTGCAACTGGTGGAGCAATACCTCCAAGCTGTCAGGAAATAGCGGAGGCACTAAACATCAGCCACATGACAGTTTGGAATCATTTGAAAAGAGCAGACTACAAAAAGAAGCTCGACGTTTGGGTGACACACAAATTGACGGAACTTGATTGGGAGGTTTTGATGGATCCACTGTATAGCCCGGACCTTGCTCCGTCTGACTACCATTTGTTTCGGTCTCTGCAAAACTCTCTTGATGGTAAAAAATTGTCCGAGCAAAACTCCGCTGAAAATCACTTGGCCAAGTTTTTCAACGATAAACCACAGAAGTTCTACACCGATGGAATTATGAAGCTACCCAAAAAAATGGCAAAAGGTCATAGATAATAATGGTCAATATGTACTTGATTAAAATTGATTTTCAATAAAGAAATTGTTTGTTTAAAAATGTACCAAAAAACCGCGGAGACTTTTTATATGATCTATTAAATAACGATTTCTTTGTAATGTATGTACTTGTTGTGTGCCTTGTTATATGGAAATTGTATAAAAACTAAAGATTTTGTAAATTTCTATCTATTACTTTGCTCGATTGTCAAGGCTGGGGCGTGTGGACAATTAACAAGTGATAAGTGGAGTTTGCAGGCGCGATCTACCATGCTAGCAATTAGATGCAGAACCAGCGCCAGCGGCTAAGTATATTAATGTATGAATGGTGATGGATTAATGCAGTGGTTCTCAAACATTCGTCAAAGTCTTGGCACACGTGAAAGGTGAAGTCCAACAAAAATCGTAGCCGCACTATTAACAAAATGCTAATAAATATATAACTATAAAATCAGTTTAATATAATATTCCCACACATATTTCCTTGGGATTTTCTAGGGCGCACCTAGGAATGTCACCGAGCACACCCTTTGAGAACTACTGGATTAATGAAATGTAAAAGCGGAGATCAAGTTTTACCTAGTAAGCCAGGACTATTTTATCTCTGTGTAACCGTATTTTAAGCTTTGGTGAAGACAGATATCTATAATATATCTATTAAAAATCAGGTCGGTTTTTCATAAATTTCACCCCTTCATTTCGGACCCCAAAGAAGGGAAAGTTTCGGTTTTTCAATTTTCTCCTTTATTAATTTACCAAGCTTTACCAGTATACCAAATTTCAGCATTCTAGCTTGATTGTATTTTCACTATATGTTAATTAAGCTTATAATAAATTTCACCGCTTCATTTTAGGTCCTGAAAAAGGGAAATTTTCACTTTTTCGATTTTTTCCTTTAATTGTGGTCCAAACTCTACCAGTATGCCAAATTTCAGAATTCATAGTATCACCTAAAGTACTTTAGGCTTTTGATATGTGAGTCATCAGTGTTAAAAATGACACTTTTCAGAGCTTAATAACTCAAGAACTATAATAGATTTATTCATGAAATTTGGGATTATAGGTGTTCCAGTGTGTCTTATTAGAAATACAAAATTTCAAGTGTGTAGTTCTAACAGTTTTTGAGTTATGGAGGGTCGAAAGTAGCTCGAAATGGTTCGTGTAAATATACATCACATGGCTGGTGGGTTTCCAGTTTTTCCGAACTTGACTGACACACTGCCATGTGTCTAGATTCCAAATCAATTGAAGAATCTAAGCGGATTTGGGCCTTGTAGAAGGTGTCAAAAATCGCATGGATCTAAATAAGAAGCAAATCTTCCTCCCTGTAGATTTCGCCACAGAGGAGATGTGTTCATTCCAAGACAGATCAGATAGAGAGACTGACACACATCTTCAGGGTATTCATCAGGGCATTTTCGTTAAAACTACTTGACGAAAGTATTGCTTTAATTTAATTTATTCATTTTCAAAAATTAATTTAAATTTATATACTGATTAGAAAATTAACAAATAATCTTTTTATTTTTGAATTTCAGTTATGTATAATTTATAGATTGACTCAAATGAATTATTCAATGAAATTTTTATTATTTTATTTAAATTCTTAAATTGAGTGTCTTATTTGTAAAAAAAAAAAAAAAAGAAATAAATGAATGTCATATGAAATGTACCACAGTTGATTTAATAAATGTTTATTATTTCCGAAAATTAATACCTATTATGCTAAAGAGACAAACTACTTTATATTATATATATTATACAAGTTTTAATTAACGCTTTCATGGTCAGTTTTCATGCGAGTTTTTACCCCCAAAGGGTATAGTTGAGAAAATAACCGAAAACCCTCGTTCTCAAGAGTTATTAAAATTAATTATTGTGACTACGATTATGTATGTATAATATATGTGTATGGTCAAGGCCGCTTTGCTAATAAAACTAGCTATCATAGACAGATCTTATATACAGTGGGTGTAGGACATATAATGAAAGACTCGTTCCCTATTAGATTCTTCATTTTATTTTTCTAGCACTGCTGACTAATTATGATTAACACCACCACAAAGAGAAAATTAAAAAAAATCAACTGGTGTATTCACCACACGACTTTCACATTTTCAATTATTTGAAATCATCGCGACACTACTAATTTACACCCCCTTTTTCCTTTATTTTAATCGGATTAAAAATTTGACAAACTAATAACTCACGACACTTGATAAATACACTAATTTTTAAAAAATCTATTTTTGAGAAAATCAAAAAAAAAAAATATTTCATATAAATGTCCTCTTCAGGTTTTTCGACCAAAAGCTTGCTGTACTACTTCTAGCCTATATCTAGCTTAAGTTTCGAATTTCGTATCTCTGAGACTTATGGTTGCGAAAAGCAGGGGGGGGTACATACGTACGCACTGACCAATGTATTTTTGGCCCCTTTTTGGCCTCTGCGGACGATAATTTCCGGTTTTATGTCCTAAATCAGATTTCCAACTATTAAGGGCATCGATTCCTTCCACCTAGAAGTTACAAAATTAAATTACCTTTTTTCATCTCTGAGATACAAGCTCTCAAAGAGTCAGGACCCAGACAGGCCATCGCAATACTTCCCTATTATAATATAGGAATATAAATGTGAAAATAAAAACTAAAAATAAAAAAATGGAGAATTACCGATACAAAGCAATGTAAGTATTAATAACTACTATTTTCTTTCATCTCTTTCAACTTTTATAAAAAATAAATTTTTTAAGTCATACATACACGGAATATTTTACATTTACAATTAATTTAAAAAAAATACGATAATTTTTACTAATAAAGGATAAGCAGTGGCGTAGCGAGGGAGTGGGGGTCTATCATTCCCCGTGAGCGAGGTGCGCGCCAAATGGTCTCCAAGAGCGTATATTGACTACGAGGCCTTTAACGTATATTGTCCCTGTTATATCAAAATGTCGTAAGTCAAAATTATAAAAAAAAAATTATTTAAGACAAATAATTGTATTTGGTTAGCTACATCTGCTCTCAAATTGTTGTATGTTATCAGGTGATAGAATTCAAGCTACAGATTAAAAACAAAATAAAGTATTTATGGGGTAGGGTTAGGCTAGGTGGTAGCGTGTGAGCCTGCTAACCAAGTGGACCCGGGTTCGAATCCGACTCGAGGCATCCGGCTAAAATCTGACCCCGGGGTAGAGACAAATTTAAAAAAAATAAATAAATAGTATCGTAAATTGGCTTATGGCTAGAAAGGTCGAAAAGCCAAAAAAAAAAAAAAGTATTTATGGTTAATATAAACGAAAACAGAAGTTTTTCTTAGCTACTGAAAAAGTCTTGATTTTTACATACCATATTTTGATATAACAGCGACGATATTTGTTTCTTAAAAAATATTAGTAGTTTAAAGAGGTAAAAAATATCATTTCATCTATCATACATAACGATTCACTAAACTAAAGTAGATTAGTTCCAGTTAATACTAATTTATAAGTTTTTATTTATGTTGGGATAAAATTTTTTTAAAATTTTTTTTCAATTTCACTTTGATTTAAGAGCTAGGGGAAGTGGCTAAGACGTTAAGTATGAGGTAACATAACAAGTTCGCTTCTAAGACCAGATAATGTTAAATCGAATTATTTTTGAAGAATTTAATTTATTGAAATATAAATTGGAAACTAATGCGAAACGTTTTGCCATTTAATCTAACAAGCATTTTTTAGACAACATTTCTTTTAAAAATAAAGTTTCTTAATCACCGGCATAGATTAGTTTTTTGCTCTGGGGTCCGCCCATTTTGTCACTCCATTCCACAATTCACTATTAGCTATTATCAAATATACTGAAATTTTTTGCTTTTGTTACACTCCCCCCCCCCCCACGCCCCTCCTTCCTAGTGGAGAATATTAATTTAAGATAGTCAACAAATATTATCTATTTATTTGTTGTTGTTTTTTATGATGCACAATGGTGAATCCCTATAAGCTAGCATTATGTGACTCGTGAAATGAAGAAGAGAAACAAATTTCAGGGGTTGGGGATAGGTATATTAGAAGATACCTGTGGATACAGATCTTGAATGATTCAAAGTTGTTGGCCGTTGGAAAAGGAAACTCCATTCTCTAGAAATCAAAGGAATAAAAGAGTTGGCGAATGGGTTTATTTGGTTTTTATCCAATTTTCAAATAATGGGGCTTTGATCGTTAAAGAAAGGCGGGTTTCTTAGATTGATGGGGCATTTGGAATAATTAATTTTTGTTTGGGGCCCTCTCACACCGTCATAATGTGAATTAAATAAAAAAACAACAACAAAAAAGCACATTTCTACATAAAGAAATATTCACAATGATAGATCTCACAGTCCATGATAAAAAATTATTATAAAAAATTCGACCCTCTTCAAAAAAGTTATCATTTTAATACAATTTTTGATTTCGGGCAAAATGAATACGTATAAATTTTATATTTAAGATTTGTAATATTCATTTTACGAGCTACAATGCTCTGACAGACGGAAAGATAAATATTGTAGCTACACTTATAAAGCCCCTCTTTATTTTGAAAGTAAGTCTAATAACCTCCTCCTTTTTTAAAGTAGGTTAAAAAATAGTTAATGGGAAATCCTGGAGTCTTGCTTCCTTCCCCAACACTGTTCTTATTTAAAGTTCATCTCGAAAAACTCAAATTAAATATAATATAATAGTTATATATTCACGAAGTGTAAAATATAGATTCAGAGTTAATGGGAATGAAGAAGGCAAAATGAACCGGGGCCAAAGTCCACGCGATAAGGGTGTTGAGGTTGGTTTGTGACCCCAAAGCCCAATTGGAGGTCGCTTCTGATTCCGTAGAACCTGTCCTCTTTTCGGAACTATACGCCTACTTACTCCGTCGCACTTCTGCCCCGAATAGCGAATCTTAAAAATAAAATGTTATAAAAATAATTAGGAATGCGTAGAAAATGTGCCAAATTATACAACTAATAATTCATCACTGTAACCTAATTAAAAACAAAACAAAAAAAAAACTGTTGTATGCAATTGGATGTTGATGAAGGCAGTCCACGGTGGTTGTAAAAAATAAGACTATAATGGTTTTATTATTTTACATTTATTCGTTAAACCGACGTTTCGGAGATTTATTCTCTCCTTCTTCAGGGTAACAAAAAGTCAATGAAAGTAGTTCAAATCATAATTACTTCCTGTAAATGAAAGTTCATAAAAAATCAAAATAAAACACACTATGTAGAACTTGCCCTCTTCAACTTAAAAAATGGTTTCAATGTTGAAATAAATTTCAAAAATTGTTATGATCATAAGCTGGTAGAAAACTGAAAAAAACAAAAACTAGAAAAAGTAATGAAGCTGTTGAAGCTTTTATTTTTGTGATTAATTTGATTAAAGTTTGAATTTTAATTTGATCACACATGATTAATTTATAATTATTTATTGAAACAAATAATTACAATATCATCAAAATCGGTTCACAATTGGTGAAGAAATCGAGTAACATAGACACAAAAAAAATTCAGTCGAATTGAGAACCTCCTCCTTTTTTGAAGTCGGTTAAAAATAAACGAACTATTCAATAGACGGAACGAAGTGAAATATATTCGTAGAATGAAGTTTTGAAAAAATGACTATTGTAGAAGCAGATAATATTCAAGGTCATATCTGTCGAGGATATTAGTGAAGTTGGATCTTGAAGAAGTTGTAGAATTCGAGAAAGATTGAATCATAACTTCATAAATTCATGAGATTAAGCCAAATCAAGGGTTAAATTGTAGTCAAAGAAGATATTCGTGGAACCAGATCTTGAAGAATTGAAGATTGTAGAATATGGGGAAAATGAAGCAGAATAAGATAATAGTTTCAGTAGACTAAGTCAAGAAGATGAATAAATGGACCACTACGGTTTGTATCTAATTTAGCTATAAAATGGTGTGTTTGAAATCGCAAATAATACAATTTCCGATTTGAGATCTCTCATTCGCTAATTCTAACATTTATTATATCTTATCTAACCTTAGATTTATAATAAATAAAATAGAAAGAAATATGTATTAATTTTATTTTTATTTTGCCTCTTATTATTATTTTAAATATTTATAACAAATTTTAACTTTATTTCAATGGAAATATTATATATGCATGATTTCGATTATCATGATCTTCTCTCTCTCTTTCTGGTGGTGATGGAAAAATACAACTGACATCTTCAAGCCATATCTACATGATAGGATGTTTTATTTTGACATTTCATATCATTTTCTATAAATAAAATAAAATAAATTTACTTTCTTCCCAAACGTCTGAATATATTGATGGTGAGTATGGGGATCAGGATTCCAGATTTTGATAAAGAGAAACAAGAGGTTGTCCTCTGTTTGATGCAAATAAACATACACACAGATATATCCAAATATATCTGTATACCAGGTGTATAAGTTTAAAAACTCGTGAATTTCATATTTAAATAGCTGTTTTCATACTTAACTCACGATTTAAATACTTAACTCTCCATTTTCCTACTTATCTCCTCGTTTTCCTAATTAACTCGTTGTTTACATACTTACCTTGTTGATTTCATATTTAATTAGCTCTTTTCATATTTAATTAGCTGTTTTCATTCTTAACTCAAGGTTTAAATACATAACTTTCAGTTTTCTTAGTAAACTCCCCGTTTTCCTAATTAACTTGCTGTTTACATACTTAGCTTCCTTATAATTAATTAGCTATTTTCATACTTAACCACCGTTCAAATACTTAACCCCGACTCGAACACTTTACCACAGTTTAAATACTTAACTCTCAGTTTTCTTAGTTAACTCCTCGTTTTCCTAATTAACTCGCTGTTTACATACTTACCTTGTTGTTTATATATTTAATTAGCTGTTTTTAAACTAAACTCAAGGTTTAAATACATAACTCTAAGTTTTCCTAGTTAACTCGCTATTTACATACTTACCTTGTGGATTTCATATTTAATTAGCTGTTTTCATACTCACGGTTTAAATATTTAACTATCCATTTTCCTACTTACCTCGTCGTTTTCATACTTAACCTTCCGTTTAAATACTCAACTTCCCGTTCTCATACATTTAAAAAAAAAAGGAGATTCTCAATTCGACTGAATTTTTTTTTGTATCTATGTTTTTCGATTTCTTCGCCAATTGTGATCCGATTTCGATGATGGTTTTGCATTGGGTTCAGTATAGTTTCCGATTGGTACCATATTAATATGGTCAAGTTCTGATGATATGATAAATGACAAAATAGCGGAAATCTCCAATTCATATGAGCATATAATCGAAATTATAATAAAAAATGGTTGCCTGTTAAAGTCGGTATACAGTCTTGAAACGTTCATTTAAAACCCGTTAACGATTTTGAGTAGTAATTCTTCTATTTATAAATGTGAATATTCATTATCGTTTTGTGAGGAATGAAGGATGAGATAAGAGAAACAATTTAAACCAATCGATTTGATATGGGGAATTATGATTTAAAACATTAATTTATACGGAAGAAGCGCGCCTTTCACTTATCTAATGTCTGATCTCTCTCGCTCTTAGGCAAACTAACCAGGACTAAAGATAGAAGGGAACGCGCACTCACTCGCTCTCATGGTGAGCGCATAACGTGAGCGGAGCGTAACGCAGTTTCTTGAAGTGTCACCCGGCAAACCAATTTATAAGACGTTGTCACGTCAAAATATTTGATTAATAATAAAACAATCTTAAAACGTTCATTTAAAACCCGTTAACGTTTCGAGATAATTCTTCTATTTATAAATTGAATTTTATTATCATTTTGTGATAGATGGATGGGAGATTGGAGGAGGAGAGAATGCCGATTGATCCGATCGGAACATTGATTGGATGGATTAATTTCCGCAATATGTATTGGAATAATTATCGGAAAAGAGGTTTTTTTATCTAATTAGATTTTTCCTCTTATTAAAAACAAGGACTAAATATGAATAAGGACACTCGATGGTGGAGAAGCAATCTCCGGAATCGAAGCTAAAATACAAGGTATACATTAATTAATGTAAAATAATTGGTTTAATAAAATTTATAAATTTATTTATCATTTTGTGATGATGAGGAGAGTGGGAGAGAATAATGGAATTGAAATAATTATCGGAAAAGAGGTTTTTTCTTTAATTAGTTTTTTCCTCTTATTAAAAACAAGAACTAAAAGATGATCAAGGACACTCGATGGTGGAGAAGTAATCTCCGGAATCGAAGCTCAAGAACAATGTATGCATAATTCATGTAAAATAATTGGTTTAATAAAATTTATCATTTTGTGATTCATTCACACGAATCTTTCTCTTACAAGATGCATGCAAGGTAATATCTTAAGTCTCACTATTATCAACATCACTAAAAAGAGAAAAATAAAAATAATTTTTAGAAAAAAAATAAATAATAACTTCAAAAAAATTAAATGTAACAAATAAAATAATAGGAACTCAAAAATAAAATAAAATGCTCTAAAAGGTATAAAATAATTATCTAATTTAGTTACAACTAAACGTCGAAATTGTTACATGAAATCACTTTTTGAAGACGGTGCTAAACATAAACATTTTATGAATCGCACTCAACGGATCATACCGAGTACTAGTACGTTTGGCGGGTAATGAAGACAACATCGCGTAAGCTCGCTTATATAGTTTCTTTAGCACCGACTTCAAAAAGTGATTTCATGAAAAAATTTCGTCGTTTAGTTGTAACTAAATTAGATAATTATTTTATATCTTTTAGTGCATTTTATTTTATTTTTGAGTTCCTATTATTTTATTTGTTGCATTTAATTTTTTTGAAGTCGGTTTTATTTTTTTCTAAAAATTATCTCTATTTAAATTGAAGAAAAATGTGAACATTTTCAAGACTCTGTGTGCATTCTGAAATTTGTTTACTCCAAGCAAAATAAAACTACCAATTAACATTTATTTTATTTTTTAAAAGACTAAATGTACAATTTAGAAAAATATAAACCAAAGTAAAAACCGATGAAATAACATTAAATATTTAACAATGGTATATCTTTAGTGTCATTTGGTACAGGGGAATGGGTAATTTCATGGGGACTGGAAGACAAGGATGAGGATGAATGAGAAGGAAGATGAATGCGTTGTGAATCGAAAGATGGAGGGCAAATGACAGGCTGGTATGGGGGATTTTCTTGACTTTGTTCTTTAAGCCTTTGCAACTCCCGAAACTCGGCTTGAAATACCACATTGCTGACTTCCATTTTGACATGGACTTGTTCTTCTGGGCTCAGCCTTTGGACAGTTTTCGAAAGGCTGAGGAAGAACATGTCCATCTCGTTGTTGGATAATATCTGCGCCCTCATACGGCTATTCTCATTCATTATTGCTTCCATTTCATTTATCGGTGTCTCCGTCTTCCTATATTTTCCGATTGTTGTTGGAACACGAAAGTGGCGTGGCAATGAGGCAGAAAGAGGAAAAGATGGATTAGAAGGAGGTACATTCTCCTCGTGTGGTACGGGCGGGTGAAGAGATGAAGATTCCTCTTCTTGGGCAATTTCTTCCCCTTCCGAAGCATCCTCTTCTGTGGCCTCAGTATTCCCATGAGTTCTACAAAATTCATGAAATTAAATTCTCATTATTTATCTTATCTTATATTATTAAATGAGCATTTCTTGTATATAGAATCGGTTTCTCGAAAATGGCTCTAACGATTTCGCTAAAAATTGGTGAACTTATCAAGTCTCCTGAGTTATTAGTTGTGTCAAATTTTTAATCCGATTGAAATAAAGGAAGGGGCTGTAAATTAGTCATGTCGTAAAACAAATATTTTAATCGTTCATATCTCCTCTTCGGTAAGTCGCAGAGTCTTGAAATTTGAAACTTAAGCTATCTAGAGGCTACAAGATGTACCACAAGATTTTAGTTAAAATAGAAATACCGGAAGTTGATGTTTACGTACGTAAGAATGTACCCCCCTGAGTTTCGCAACCATAAATCTCAGAGCTAGCAAATTCGAAAATTGAGCTCGATATAGGCTAGAAGGGATACATCAAGCTTTTGGCTGAAATCGGAATATTAGTGGACATTTACATGAAATATTTTTTTTTCCTCAAAAACGGCACTAACGATTTTTTTAAATTGGTGTACTTATCAAGTGTCATGAGTTATTAGTCGTATATAGATTTTAATCCGATTGAAATAAAAGAAGGGAATGTAAATTAGGAGTGTCGTAAAATAAATAATTAAATCATTCATGTATCGTCTTCGGTAAGTCGCAGAGCCTTGAAATTTGAAACTTAAGCTATTTAGAGGCAAAAAGTTACCGAGCATCTCTCGGTACTCCAGGCACTAATTATTATTATTCAAATACAAGATTTTTAAATATTCTAAAACATACGTTTTTTGATCGAGAGTGTGAGCAAGAAATCCCATTTTTTCCTCATATTTCCACTTGATTAGTTTTTTTGCTTCATGGCCTGATTTTGGTTTCCTCCTTTTCATTGCATTGGTGTACGCGTTTCTGAGCTTCACCCACAATTCCCTACATTGAGTACCTGTCAAGAAAAATATAATTTAGAATATATCCAAACGCCTCCGACTCGATCGCGAACCCAAAGGTCGAAAATAATTTTTTTCTTCACTCCACAATGAAGCCGCGTCGAAAGAGAATTATAAATTAAATTAAATTAGGGAACGAAGAAAAGAATTTTATATTATAGACAAAAGGATCAGGCGGGATTCGAACCCGGGATCTTTGCATGTGCGCTGCGACGCCTTTATAAGAGCCTTTAGCTCTTATCCTCTCGGCCACTGATCCCCGAACCCAAGCTGATACCTAATGTCTATATGAATTTGGTTCGGGGATCAGTGGCCGAAAGGATAAGAGCTAAGGCTCTTATAAAGGCGTCGCAGCGCACATACGAAGATCCCGGGTTCGAATCCCGCCTGATCCTTTTGTCTATAATATAAAAATCTTTTCTTCGTTCCCTAATTTAATTTAATTTATAATTGTCTTTTGACGCGGCCTCATTGTGGTTGCGCCCTGGAGTGAAGAAGAAAATTATTTTCAACCTTTGGGTTTGCGATCAAGAAGGAGAGAGCAGATTTTTTGGGGTGAAGGGTGGTCGGAGGCGGGAGGTCCAGGATGGCTTTCTGAAATTGAATTGAGAATTCTAAAATACAATTTGGATTTTCTGAAATTAATTTGTTATTTTGTGAAATAAAATTAGAAAAGGTGAAGATTGTAGATATATAAAATATTACTTTTAATTGCAATTAAGTTCAAAACTTCGTGTATAGGCATCCCTTGATAATGGAAGTAGCTGTTCAAAAGTTTGGCAAAAAAATAAATAAATTCTATTATATTTAATTCTGGCTTCAAATAAAAATCGACCTTTTTACATGAATTTAAAATTAAAAATAATATTAATATATCGCTTTTAACTAAAACAAAATAAGCTGACGTGTTCTGATGTGGCCATCCACTTGACTTTACCATACAACCTGGCCCCTCACTTATATTTAATATTTAATAAAATTATTTATAATCATATAGGGGGGGGGGGGGGTTAGTTTTTGCATTTTTAGACTTCTTGGGACCCACTGATTATGTATACAAAATTTGTTTGAGTTTGGTAAATGGCAAAGATTTTCATTTTTTGACCCTCCGCCCCCCCCCCCATCTCGGGCGGTTAGTTTTTGCATTTTTAGACTTCTGGGGACCCACTGATTATGTATACAAAATTTGGTTAAGTTTGGTAAATGGCCAAGATTTTCATTTTTTGACCCTCCGCCCCCCCCCCCCCCTCATTTTGGGCGGTTAGATTTTGCATTTTTAGACTTCTTGGGGTCCACTGATTATGTATACAAAATTTGGTTGAGTTTTCTCAAACGACCTAGATTTTTAATTTTTAACCCCCCCTCGACCCCCCTTAATTTTGGGTCGATATGCACCAAAATCTAATCAGCTCTTAATCTCAATAGACCAAAACTACGTGTGAAATTTGGTTTCGATATTCACACTAGTTTTTGAGCTAGCTCGTCCACAAATTTGGTAATGCACAGACTAACTAACAGACATTTTGACAAAACAAATATTATCTCGAAAAATATAATTTTTTCGATGTTCACTTATTAGAACTTTTTTGCAGACCGAAATGCCATGGTTTCGCTCAATTTTTTTAATCGAAATAGTTTGAGCCGTCTTTTAGATATTTTGAAAAAAAGAAGGAAAAAAACACTTTTTTTCATGCACGATTACAATACTTGACCATACCCTGTATGGTAAAGTAAAATTACCAAGCAGCGTTCGGTGTTCCAGGTACTGTGTTTATAAAGTGAAACATTGCGCCGGAGTTTGAATTTTTTAGGGGGGGGGGGGCAAAATATAAATAAATAAATTAAAGGAAAAATATGTAACAACAGAGTAGAACTAAAAAACTTTAATAAAATGAATATATTTTTAAATATTATATTAGATAACATTATAATTATAATAATATAGAATAATATATTTAAATATTAATTAATTTTTAAATAATTGATACCGCGTAAATTTGAATAATTTCCAGATTCAGTCTACGAATTTTTGCAGTTCAATAAATCATTTGATTATTATTATTTTTCTTTTGAAAAGGAAAAATGAAATATAGCATCCGGCAGGATTCGAACCCGTATCTTCTACTTTAGCCGAGGGTGCACTAGAGGAAGACGTGGGTTCGAATCCTACCGGATGCTAAATTTCATTTTTCCTTTTCAAAATAAAAAAATAATAATGAAATGATTAATTGAATTTCAAAAATTCGTAGACTGAATCATGGAAATGATTCAAATTTACGCGGTTCAGTTATTTAAAAATTAATTACAAAAATGGAACTAAGTTCGATAAAAATAAAATGTTTATTTAAATATTAATGTAGTCGGTTAAAAAAATAAATACATTTTAACAGTTAAAATAGTGAACAAAAAATTAATATTTAATATATTTTAGAATGTTTTTAAAGAAAAGACTTCATTACAAAAAAACAGTCGACATTTATTGCTCTCGGGTAGGGAGGATCAGCCCCACACTTTAAAGCTCAGGGGGGCTTGAGCCCACGAGCCCCCTGGTTCGCGCGCCTTTGGTTTGAAATATTGATTAAATAAATCAAACGACCTAACCTTAGAATAAATTATTAAATAAATGTAAATTACCTGATATTTCCAGTATTCCTCCAATCTCCTCCCACGCTTCAGTGCGTGCATTTTTATTTCTATAATCTTTGTTGGATTGATCATATAAAATCGGGAATGTTTTTACATGCTCGATGAGCTCTTCTTCAACGTTCATGGCTGACGGCCTGATGCACACTGACGACATCTGGGAATTTATATTTGAAGCTGACGCACCAGCGAACATGCTATGCCAAGTCACGCCATGGCACAACACGTCAGCGTATTGACCACACTCCTATTTAAAATACCTAATGGTTTAATTTTTTTGCACACGTGTCCACACGTCACGTCAGCCCAGTGTGAATGCACCTTAAGTAATCATCAACTTCATGCTCAATCCCTAGCCCGCCAGCTCATATTATTAGTACATGTGGCCGGCGTCACAAGTATTATATTATTACAACTTTTATCACTGATTACTAATACATTATTTTGTAATTTATAAAATCGATATTTTTTAAGCAAATTTTTATTTACAAACTCAAAATATTACACTTATTAATAATTAAAACCTCACCTAAAATTCGAAAATATTTTTTCATAAAGGCTTTTGAAGTATAATCACAATGAGGTCTGGACTAAAAATAATTTATAAATAAGATAAAATAAATGAATGTGATTACGCACTAACGTTTTATGAAATAAACTGCAACGGATCGTTGCTAAACTTTATCCAAATTCATTTGAAATATTAATATGTTTATTCCTTAATTATTAATCAGATATCAATTGTTAACTTTAATTCAAAAATAATGATCGATTCTCATTTAATACTAGAGGAATAACCATTCTACATTGGATTTTTGACATTTAGGTTATTAATGGTAACCATTGGTGATGACATGGAGGAATCGACTTAAAATCAAAAATAGCGATCGATTCTCATCTATTACTTGGGGACTAACAATTCTACATTAGATTTTTGACCCTTCGATTATTATTGGTAACCATTGCTGAAAACATGGTGGAATCGACTTAAAATCAAAAATAACGATCGATTCTTATCTAATACTAGAGGAAACCCCTTATTGCATTCCATTTTTGATGTTTTGACTATTAATGGCAACCTCTGCTGAAAACGTGGAAGAATCGACTTAAAAACAAAAAGACTAAATTCTTTTATGGCAAACAACTCAAGCTTGAGCGGCCCGCATCAACAGTTTCGCCCGGTTTTAGCAGCTCATAATACAGCAAACCTTTTTGGTCCCACTAGATGCACAGCATAGTTTTCTTTCCGAACCGATTCTGGCGTGGGGTCGATGGTGCCGCATCTCCAGGTGAAAGCCATGACTTTTTGCGCTTGGGATTGTCGAAATAGATCCACTTTTCATCTCCCTTGACGATACGATACAGAATCGACTTCCTTTCTTGACGAACCAGCAACATTTCAGCCATCATTTTTCGCTTTTACATTTGACGGTCGTTCAAGTCATGTGGCACCCATCTGCCATCCTTGTGGATCTTTCCCAATGCTTTCAGCCGGTCACCAACTGTTCTGCGGCCTACTCGGAGTCTCTCTGCAAGCATTCCTTGCGATTGGCGCGGATCTTCTGCCAGAAAGTCCTCCAGGTCAGCATCCTCAAACTTTTTCGGCTGTCCAGGCCGCTCCTTGTCGTTCACATCAAAATCACCACTTCGAAACCGTCCAAACCAACGTTGGCAGATTTTTTCAGATGGAGCATGGTCCCCATAAACTCCCCCGAGAATACGAGCCGTTTCCGCAGCCGATTTCTTCATTAAAAAATAGTGCAACATCACCTCCCGCAAATGCTCTTTTTTCGGCACAAAATCCGCCATGTTTACAAGCCAATATCTCATACACAAATGAACCGAATGTTGACATGTTATATGCCGTTTGAAAGGTGATTACCAATACTATAAAACCAAAAAAATAATTGGATGAGTTTGGTGGAAAAATACCGAAATGCCATCTGTTAGAAAAAAAGGACATTATTAACCGCCAAATTTGTTCATCTGCACATTCAGCAGAAGCCCCGGGCTCGAATCGTAGCAGATCCATTCGTTTATAATACATTTTTTCTTTATTATCTATTATAATTTAATTTTAATTAATGTGCATATAGATTAGAGCTTGAACCTTCATACCGTTCGGACGTCTTCATCGGACCTCTGCTTCCTTTTGAGTTTATGTGATAAATCTCAAGTGAATTACTAATTTGAATCTGCGAAACCACACAAGATCTAAGAGATAGATTTTATTAGAATATTTTCATTTTAAAGGGTAGTTTATTTGACGTCTAATTTGAAAAAACGCTAATCACCACTTTGAAATAATTGTTGAAAATATAAAATTAATAAATATTATAAAACAATCGATGATTAATAATTATATTCAATTTTGAACGAAATTGATTTATTAGTTTTTAAGAAAATGATAAAAAGATAGAAAACCGTAACACATGATTCCCTGATGCCGGGTGACTTGCTACCCAGCCTTTTGATAAAATGGACCAAATTATAAATGAGAAATAAATCGATCTTATTTTATCGATTTCCTCTATCTGAAGATTCATACTATTTCTATTACTGTATATAAGAAAATAGCATTTTGATTAAGAATTTTTTAATTTAAAAGAAATGGTATGAAAAGATTCAATTTCTTCTCCCCTGGAGCGAATCAACTAGAAATGGCCAACACTTTTATTTTTTTCTCATTACATATTTATTCAAATCTATTTAAATTTCATATCTGTATGTTATTTTCATTTATATTTTATTATTCAAATAATTATTATTAGGAAATTTGCATTTTAAAGGGTAGTTTATTTGAAGTCCAATTTGAAAAAACGCTAATAACTCCGTTGAAATTTGTTTTAAAAAATATGAGATTAATAGATATTATAAAACAATTAATTATTAATAATTTAATTCAATTTTGAACGAAATCTGTTTAGTACTTTTTTAGAAAATGGTCAAAAACCACCTGAAGCGTCTAAAAAACGATGTTTTTTGAAAGCACGAGATGCCTTTGACGAAAGTTAAAAAAGTCATATGAAACAAAACACTGACTTGTGAGATGGAGGTGAAAATTAAAATGTTTATAAAACGGTCTTTCATAGACGGTTTTCGGGGTTTTTGACCATTTTCTCAAAAAGTACCCAATCAATTTCGTTCAAAATAGTATTAAACGATTCATAATTAATTGTTTTATAATGTCTATTAATTTCATATTTTTTATAAAATTTTCAACTGATTTTTTAGCGTCTTTTTCAAATTGGATTTCAAATAAACTACCCTTTAAAATGCAAATTTCCTAATAATAATTATTTGATATAAAAAATAAATGAAAATAACACACAGATATGAAATTATAATATATATATATATTAATAGATTTGAATAAATATCTAATGAGAAAAAAATAAAACTGTTGGCCATTTCAAGTTGATTCGCTTTTGGAGAGAAGAAATTGAATCTTTTCTTACAATTTCTTTTAAACTACAAAATTCTTAATCAAAGTGCTATTTTCTTATATAATAGACATACTGCGAAGCTTCAGTTAGATGAAATCGATAAAATAAGATCGATTTCTTTCTCATTTATAATTATTTGGTCTGTTATATCCAGAGTTATTGATTCAAGTCCATTCACTCTACATTATTGGAATAATTTTGAACGCGAAAACTATTGATCTTAGACATTTTACTTATATGAACTTTTGTGTTGGAAATGAAATCTTGTTTAAAAAAGATCATTATATAAATTTCTGTGACTCAAAGGGTTAGGCAGTGATGGTGAAATTTATTTGGAAAGTTAGATAAATCCTGATCTAGAGGCTTAGATATTCTACATAATCAAAAACTCTAATGAAGAAACATTTTGATATTTTAATTTAGTAAAATTAAGTTCATCATCTATAATTCGCTCCGATGACTATTTAAATATCTAGAGAAGATTCGACATCTTCTTCAAGTCCCATATTCGATTCCGAGACTCGAAGATTACTGTGGAGAGTATCCTCTCCATTGTAACTTTCCAGGGGTAGTTTCCCATTGATATTGATAGTGACCAAAGAAAAAAGGGGGGGGGGGTGATTAAAATATTTTCAAACAAAAATTGAAGAAAGCTGATATTTCTAATAAAATAGTTAGTATTAATTGATAATTGACCCAAAATTAAGAAGGAGGAAATATCATGAATCATTGTGAGATAAGGTGATGCTCTTTTTATCAAATAACTATAAAATAATAAATATAAATATTTATAAAAAATTATTTTTCCATAAAATTTTTTGATAAATATTAGAAAATCAGTCTCTGACCTTTTATTAAGTGAATTTTTGTTATTTAAAATTTAGATTTTTTTTTTATTTTTCAATTTTTTTTACTTTACCATACAGGGTATGGTCAAGTATTGTAATAGTGCATGAGAAAAGTGTTTTATTTTGCTTCGTTTTTTCGAATTATCTCAAAAACGGCTGAAACTATTTTGATTAAAAAAAATGAGCCAAACCATGTCGTTATGCAGTCTACAAAAAATCCTCGAAAAAATTATATTTTTCGAGATATTAACTGTTTTGTCAAAATGTCTGCTAGTTAGTACGTTAGTGCGTGCGTGCGATACCAAATTATTGTGGACGCTCTAACTCAAAAAATAGTGTGAATATCGAAACAAAATTTCACATGTAGTTTTGGTGCATTGAGATTAAGAGCTAATTAGATTTTGGTTGAAATCGGACCCCAAATTAAGGACGAGTTTAAAATTAAAACTATAAGATTCTCAAACTAAACAAAAAACAAGAAAAAGGAAATATACTATAAAATGATCTTATATTAACGAAAAGATTATTATATTTTTTGGGAACAAAATTAGGTGGGAGGGGGGGGGGGTCAAAAAATAAAATCTAAGCCCTTGGACCAAACCGAACCAAATATTGAATAGTCTTGGTTAGTTTTTGCACTTTTAGTCTTCTAGGGGTTTCACTGTTTATGTATACAAAATTTAGTTGAGTTTGGTACAAGAATTGTATTTTTTGACCCCCACCCTCTAACTGATTTTATTAAATGTCAAATATAAGAGAGGGACAAATCATATTGTAACTTTAGAATCACGCTTTCCATGGCCCCGCGATTTGACGACGGATTCTTAAACTCGTCAAAATAAGACGAAAATCAAGAATGGTGTGGGTTATTGGTGAAACATAATTAAATATAATAAAGAAAATTTTTAATTTTTATAAAGTTATATAACGTAAAGAAAATTTTAAAAGCTACATTGAATGAAGCTTAAAAGATGAAACACAGACCACCAAGAAGATGGAATGACGAATTAGTAAGAATGACTGAAGCCGAATGGATGAGAATGGCTAGAGATAGAGACGTTTGGAAGACCATGGGAGAGGCCTACGCTCCTTGGGGCCTGGATCCTTTATAACTTGTATATAGTGTTATTTTAAGTCCAAACATAAATGTATTACTAAGAAAAAATAATAATAATGAAATTTATTAATTAATTGTTTGTAAAATGTAAAATGTAATTTGAAACAATAAAGGCTTAAAAATAAAATAAATGTGAATATAAGAACACTTTATAACATGGTTAAGTCAATTTCCCCTCACGCCCCCTCCCACTCAAAAAAAAGGGAAAAAACAGTAAAAACCAATGCATTGTTTTTTAGGTTGATTTTTTTTTTTTTTTAAATTCCTCACTTGAATTCTTGTTGGATCTTCCCGTCTCATGTGATTTTACTTCCCATATAATGGAGTCCTTCCTTCTATATTCTTTTCGGGTATTTTAATAAATTCCTGATTCCTTTGTTCTTTCTGCATGCACATATATCTGGTACCTTCTGTTTCTCCTGAAGATGGGTTACCCACCCGAAATATATATATCGAGATTAAAGATTCTCCAAAAATAAATTCGTTTTATTTTTTATATCTTAATGTGAAACCTACCAAGTATTTTTATCCAATAATTTAAAAAAATGTTTCACCAAGTACCAACACCAAATTCCTTAAAAACATAAATATTTTTATATTGATCCCATCTACCATACATTTGGTTGATTGGTGATTCCATCCAATGCAATTCTCGTTTACCGTTTGAAGAAGAACTAAGGGGCGGTTGTGTGTCGCAAAGTAAATGCTTTTTACAAGTGACAAAGGGTAGGTGGTAAATGAACTGGGATGGCCGAAAGTGCCTATCATCTGATTGGCCGTCCCAGTCCTTCCATTTACCATCTACCTTTTGTCACTTGTAAAAAGCATTTACTTTGCGACATACAACCGGCCCTAAGAGTAGAGCGACTCCCCCCCCCCCAAAAAAAAAAAAAAATAATAAAAATTTGATAATAGTCTAATTTCAGCTATATTAAAAAAAAAAATGATTTTTTTTTTTAATTTTATAAACGTTTCTGTGATACGATGAGAAAATAACTTTTTTGAACTATTTACGATTTTATCATTTATCATTAAGCAAATATACAATACTCAGATCTGATAGACAGGCCAGACATTTGAACATAATCAGTTGTTTTTTTTCTATATTTATAAATAAATTATTCGAATCTTAATTAATACTCTTATCTTAGATATAATTACCAAAATTAAATAAAAAACAAATTAAAGTTGAGATATTTAATTCATTTTCATATATTCCTGTATCAGTGAGGTGCGGCCCATGGATGTTGTGGACGCTGTCCATCCCTAAAATTTAAAAACGTCAACAGTATTTTCATACCGTGTTACAAAATTTTTTAAAAATAACGCACGTTTATTGATGAATTTTACAAAAAGAAGCGAGAAATAAAATAACATTTTAAAAATTGAAGGTTTATAATTAAATGTAAAAGAAGGCAGCCCAGAGGTAGTGAGGAAAGAAAAAATTAACACATATCAAATAAGATGTAATTTATTGAAATCCTTCCTCCTTTCCTTTCAAACCGACGTTTCGGAGGATTTTTCCCCTCCTTCTTCAGGGTTTCAAAGGGTCAATGAATGAAACAAATAACATGGTTCTTTCTTCTCTCCACAGTAGTGTTCAAAAACTTTCTTCATTATTAACAAAGGCATAGAAAAACAATTTTTTTTCCTCCTTTTCTTTGAAACCCTGAAGAAGGAGGGAAA
This sequence comes from Forficula auricularia, assembly GCA_024734495.1. Lineage (NCBI taxonomy): Eukaryota > Metazoa > Arthropoda > Insecta > Dermaptera > Forficulidae > Forficula > Forficula auricularia. Next base: position 68,485,492 of record JALMQS010000099.1, read on the forward strand.
AATCCTCCGAAACGTCGGTTTGAAAGGAAAGGAGGAAGGATTCCAATAAATTACACCTTATTTGATATGTGTTAATTTTTTCTTTCCTCACTACCTCTGGGCTGCCTTCCATTACATTCAATTAAAATTTCTACCAGTCCGTCTCTCTCCAGAGAAAATTTCGTTGCAAAAAAATTGAAGGTTTATATTTTGGAAGTCTCTGGATGAAATGTCATCGCCCATATTTTTAATTATTTATTTATTTACCTAGGAATATATATATGTATATTACCTATGAAAATAAGATTAGAAAGAAAAATTAATTTGTTTGATCATCTTTAGTACATTGAATACCAGACAGATATTTCCTTTTAATTTTAATTTTATTGGACTATTGGCACCCTGATTTCTTACGCCACTAGATCCCCTCATAAGCATGGCGTTAAAATATCTGTACTGTAAAGTGGACTGACTAACAATGCAGTAAATTTCTCTGAGTTCTATGAAACAAAACTCTCTCCTTGTCCTACTCTTATCGGAGCCCTTAAACCCCTAAAATCTTTCAAAACCTCGGGTAATCAAACCCCTTCGCTTACACTTTAGTTCATGCATAGGTACTCTATTTTTTCAGATATCTATCGTGACTTATAGATGTTTTATCTTCTGGATTTATATTCATAAAATAATTAAGATGCTAGATGTGTTTCACGTAACACAATTTGAATCATAATCAAACAATTGATTATTATACGTGTTTGACCTTGAATATAGGAAAATTAATTGGATAATTAATTATTAAAAAAAAAATAGATTAGTTATTGATTTCTTTAGTTAGCTGAGATCATTGCTTTCAATAAACATGGAATTTGAGCATTTGGCTTGTTTAGATTTTAGGTAAATATAAACGTTTAAGGCACTGATAATAAAAGTTCCCTTGAAAAATACACTAATTTTTAAAAAAATCGTTAGGGCCGTTTTTGAAAAAATCAAAAAAAAAAAAAAAAAAAAAAAACGAAAATCTTTCATGTAAATGTCCACTTACGGTTTTCCGATTTCAACTAAAAGCTCTGAGACTTATGGTTGCAAAACGCAGGGGGGGGTACGCTCTGAGACTTATGGTTGTAAAACGCAGGGGGGGGGTACGCTCTGAGACTTATGGTTGCAAAACGCAGGGGGTACGTTCTGAGACTTATGGTTGCAAAACGCAGGGGGGGTACGCTCTGAGACTTATGGTTGCAAAACGCAGGGGGGTACATAAGTACATACGCACTGACAAATGGATATTTGGCCCCTTTTTCGTCCTTGGGGACACTAATTTCCGGTTTAATGTTCTAAATCCGGTTTGCACCTATTAAGGCCATCGATTCCTTCCACCTAAAAGTTAGAAAATTAAATTGAGATACAAGCTCTGAAAGAATCAGGACCCAGACAGGGCATCGCAATACTTCCACATTATATAGTATTCTATGAATATAAATGTGAAAGTAATTTAAATAAAATAATTGCATCTAAAAATGTCAAAAATCCAAATTCCACAAAAAAAGTAAAATTTAGAGCGTCAAAATTTTTTTTGATATCGGCATGGACCCCCCCAGTTGCACACCTTTACATACAATTTGAATATTTTTACTCCCATATCCTGTATGGAAATAAATAGATTTTCGAACTATGTTTTTTATATATTTTTGAAAATATATTAAAAATATAAAAATGTTGTGTTAAATTTATATAAAGTTTCTGTTTTATATATATTCTTAAAATATAATTATTTTTTATCTCGCTCTAGTATAAATTTTATATAAATTTAACACAAAATTTTTATATTTTTAATATATTTTCAAAAAATGTATAAAAAACATATTTCAAAAATCTATTTATTTCCATACGGGATACTTTTGCACCTCGCAGTCAGCGAAAAAAATAGAGGGAACATTGCTGATGATATATTTCCAGCATTCCAAATTCCAGTCGTGTTGCTAGCATCTCACGGGAATTGTTTGGAAAGGCCTAAAGAGACATAATGGGAGTTGGGACCCCCTATCTCGATAAAGGCTCTTAATGGTATTTAAAAGCTATTACAGTATCAGTTACAAAAGTTAGTTGGTATTATGTATGAAAATATTCACATATATTTTAGAATAAAAGAAAATATGAACCGACTTTTGATCGTTTACGTTACTAGCTTGCTATAACAACAAAACGAATTTTATATACTTATAAAAAAAATACTTAATTTTATATACCTTAATTTTATACGATTTTATATATAGCCATATATTCCATATTAAACACAAAAGTAGATAATTCCGATAGTAGCAGAACTTAATTTGATAATAAAAAGCATAGAAGGGGTCTGGCGATTAATTTAAGATGTTATAGATAACTTTTGTTACATGCCAGAAAAACTGAATCACTCCATACCCTCGAAAATCGAACCCAAGTGCTCGAAAGCTATCCGAAGCGAAACTCAGTTGTAATATATAAGCAGCTAATAAATTTCTAACCAACTTATTAACATATTCATCTTGAAATTTTGAAATTTATACATGTAACAATTAGAGAAAAAAGTAAAATCTTTTTCAAGATTCGGTACACTCTGAAGCCAGAGAGAGTCTCTTTAATTATAAATAAAAATTTTAAATGTTACATCAATCGTACCCATGGTAAATTTCATAAAAGGAATCGCAGGGAATTGTATAAATTAAAACACAGCGTTTTTATTAAGTAATTTTTGTTTTTCAGAGGATGAGGAACAAAATAAGTGTTTGTTTATGACTTATTAATTGCAACGTTTCGTCACTTTTATTGCAGCTTCTTCAGGTTCTTGATAAATAAATCTCCAAACACTTTGACATTTTTCTTTTAAGTTCTGCCATTAATATACACACAGACACTGGAATACATTTCTACTTTATCATCAACAATGTGTCTGTGTGTATATTAATGGCAGAAAAAGAAAAATGACAAAGTGTTTGGAGATTTATTTATCAAGAGCCTGAAGAAGCTGCAATAAAAGTGGCGAACGTTGCAATTGATAAGTCATAAAAAACACTTATTTTGTTCCCCATCCTCTGAAAAACAAAAATTACATTTATAAATTATGGAACTGAATCCCAATGATGTTTTTATTAAGATGGCCAGACGTTTCGTCAATTTATTTTGACCTTCTCAGTTGCTCATTTTATAGCTATTAATAAAGTGACGAAAAGTCTGATTCCTTTTATGAAATAATTGTAAATTTAAATTGTTATTTAGGTCTATATTATTATGCCATCACCATAAAATCTCAATAAAATCATTCAAAAATTTAGGCTTTTTCTAATTTTGAACGGGAAGTCCTAAAGCTATACAGACCAATATCTAATCATTTCTCCACATTGGCACAAGAAGAGACTTTCTACGATTTTTGAACCTAGAATTCTAGAAAGACACACAGAAAGAGAAAAAATGATAAATTTTTATAATTTTTCTAACTGATATAACAAAGAATAATTGACCTATCAATGAGAAGTGTTTTGACCGCGCTTTATTTGAAAAAAGATATTTTATCACGAGACTATTGCGGATTATGATATTAAAGTCTGTGGAGTCTTAAATCTGGACCAAGAGAGAAAAAAGATGTGATCCACTTAGCTACAATCCAACGTCATTTTGCGTATAGCCCGCTAGACATTCGGATGGATCAGAAAAAATGATGATTGAAAATGACTTTTTCTCTACTTTTCAGACATTTACAAATACAATAAGCAAAAAAGTTAATTCTGTGAATTAATTCTCCCTCCCAAGCGTACCGACTAATACTATATAGTTTTTTTTTTTTAGAAATAGATGAGTGCTTAGAGTTTTGAAATAAAAAAAAATTAAATAACTAATTCAAAACTCGAGGGCAATGAAATGACAATTCTGTGAATTAAATTAAAAAGATCATAATTTTGATAGTAGCAGAGTTTAATTATTTATCCTCCATTTGATCTGAGATGTTATAGACAATATTTCTTATATGTAAGGACTATTTCACCACTCCTACTAGCTGAAATTTAAACCCAAGTCCTAAAAAGCTATCCTGGTAGGAAAGACCGTCAATGCCCTTTCTGACATGCAAAAATAATTATTTCTAGCGTATCAGATTAAACGTGGGGGGGGGGGTTACTCTCATTGATTTCTTTCTTCATCAGTTCATAAATAAATTTACATTATGAAAAGAATGAATAAAGATTGACATTTAGTAAAAGAGTCTAAAATAGAGTAGATATTTATTATTGATCTTAAACTGAAAATTAAAAGAAAAATCTTCGACAAAATGCCTTAAAATAAAATAAAATATTTATATTAAGTAGAAATCACATATACTTTACTAAAACTAACAAAACTCCTCGAATGAAGTCATCTTCATCTTTTCTGCATTCTCTCATAGATATTTTCGATTTGTGAAATGTTTTTCTGTTAGTACAGAAGCTGTTAACCTTGACGGGGCGCCCCCATAATCCATTCACAAATGCTTTATATTAGTGATTAATGAGACAGCAATTGTTTGTTTTCAAGTGCTTCACTATATAAACAAAAAAATGTTCAAATTCAGCGGAGGGGGTTCTGCCTCCTCTTGTCTGACTGAACCTTGCAATTAAGAACAATCTAGAGTTCTTTCACTCATTCACTATTGCAAACTGGTTCAATATGGAGGCCAAGGACTTTCGTGCAAAACATATGCTTATTTAAAAATAAGATAAACAATTTGCAAAAGTTTCTGACAATTTTTATATAATGAGTAGGTATATAAGAAATAAAATATTTATTGTTTTTAATATATTAAAAAAATACAAATCTTTTAGAAAACAATCTTAAAAACGTTTATTTTATATGGGTTTATGAGGTTTAAAATAAACGTTCTTAAGATTGTTTTCTAAAATATTTGTATTTTTTAACAGACTTCAAAAAAGGAGGAGGTTCTCAATTTGACTGAATTTTTTTTTCTGTCTATGTTACCTGATATCTTTGCCAATTATGAACCGATTTTGATTATTTATTTTGCATTGGGTTAAGTCTAGTTTCCGATTGGTCCCGTTTTTTTTTCATTGGTATTGGACCTTTTTTGCTATGTTTGTTTAGGCATATCTTCTTTGTTTATGAACCGGTTTCGATAATTCTTTTTATATTGGAAATAGGGTACCTTAGGGGTGATCCCATATTAATTTGGTCAAGTTTTGATGATATGATCAATGACGAATTAACGTAAATATCCAATTCTTATGAGCAAATAATCGAAATTATAATAAATAAAATCTTTTATAAAAAAAATCAATCTTAAAACGTTTATTTAAAACCCGCAAACGTTTCTAGAGAATTTCTATATTTATGAATTTAATTTTATTATCATTTTCTGATTCATTCGCCCGACCCTTTCTCTTACGAGATGCATGCAGGAATTATATTAAGTCACTATTAATAACATCACTAAAAAGAGAAAAATAAAAATAATTTTTATAAAAATTTTCAAAAAAATTAAATGCAACAAATAAAATAATTAAACTCAAAATTAAAATAAAATACACTAAAAGGTATAAAATAATAATCTAATTTAGTTACGACTAAACGACGAAATATTTTCAATAAATCACTTTTTTCAGTCGATGCTAAACAAACTATATAAGCGAGCGTACCCGCCAATCATACTAAGTAAAATCCATCGAGTTTGATTCATAAAATGTATATGTTTAGCATCGATTTCAAAAAGTGATTTCATGTAAATATTTCGTCGTTTAATTGTAACTAAATTAGATTATTATTTTATACCCTTTAGTGTATTGTATTTTATTTTTGAGTTTTATTATTTTATTTGTTTTTGGAGTCGGTTTTATTTTTTTTATTGGTATCGTTATAGAAGAATTATTATTTTCGTTGAGAAAATGAAATTTAATTTAATTTTATATCACTGATTTAGACTTAGATTTTAATATTTCACAATTCATGGGTGTCAAACTCGCGGCCCACGGGCCGCATGAGGCCCGAAACGGACATTTTTGCGGCCCGGCCAATATATCGGCATACAATAATAAATAACAAAGCGACTCAGAATAAAAATAAGATAGGTAGAATTTGCTAAACGTTTTTTTAATTGTAATCTTTTTTTGCTATTATTAAACAAAATTTCGTGCTTCTATCAGCGACAAATCACTGCTTTCTTAACTGAATTAGATAGTGCATATTCAGGCTTGTCCTACTATACCGGGGTACGTTGGTTATCTTGCTCTAAGATTCTCAAACAATTCTGGAATTTGAAAGAAGAAGTATGTCAGTTTTTAAAAACTAAAAATCAACACACAAGCTTGTAACCTTTTTTTATACAAACAGGGCCGCCAATACTTGTTTTTTTTGCTCGTTTAGTTCTTTTATTGTCTGGCAAGCTATGTTGGCTAACCTGATATTTTTTAGTTTTTCCCTGAATTTTCCAATTTTCCGGACAACTTTTCTATTTTTTTTTACGTATTAACCTGAATTGGACTATTACGAACATTTAAAAAAAAAATTAGCCAAATCGGTCCAGGCATTTGAGAGATCTGCGCTTACAAAGAAACAGAAATTCATTTTTATTATATAGATGAATCAACAACATTAACACAATTCTCAAAATTTGGCTGAAACAATTGATATAAAAAAAATGATCAAATTAACCTCATTTCAGTCTACAATAAAGCCACGTGAACAGAATTTTTTTTTTTAAAGATATAAATTATTTTGTTAAAATGTCTGTTAGTAAGTGCGTGAGTGGCGGGTTACCAAATTGGGTGTTTGTTTTAACTCAAAAATCAATGAAGAAATCAAAACAAAATTTTAAATTTAGATAAATAGATGGGAAATTTTATATTAAGAAATGGAGATTAAAAGTTGATTAGATTTTGGTTGAAATTAGACCAGAAATTTGGAGGGGGTTTAAAAATTTGCATGCTTTATCCGATTTGGACCAAATTGTAGACTGTTAACCATAGAGAAGAACTAAGAGCGAAGTGAGCGATTCTGATTTTATTGTCAAATTTTTTTTTAAAATGGTTTATAAATTTTATGGGCATTGTTAGATAAATGTTGTTAACAAAATTTTGTGCGCAGTTATTCACTCTAACACCTAGTTTATTACAAGTTAATTATGAAAATTGATCGTGTATCTCACAGATGAGGCGAGCACCAGTGTAACTGTGAATGACTCGAGCAATGGACTGTTAAGGCTTAGAAAATATCGAGGGGTGAACCGCGACCTAATATTTCCACTTCCAGTTTCATTTTCAAGTAGAAGACAATAGATGAAGGGGCATTATATAATGAATTCCAAAATAATTCCACATAATTCCAAAGACGTGTACACCTAATTCCAATCGCGGTTCACCCCTCGGGAAATATCAATGCAAAAATCATCTCCCTAAAATGACCGGGGGAGTTCAGGTGAATGTTATAGTCAAATGGCCATCACATTCCATATTTAGAAAAATAGATAGAAGTAAAAATACCATTTTTTCCTGTTGGCTTAAACAGATTTTTATGGGTTTGTTATTGTTATATTAAATGTTTATGATATTCTTGTTGTTGAAATTAAGTATGATCTAATAAAATTTCTCATATGTATTTATAAAATTCTATTTAGTTTCAAAATATCCAATCTTAAATGATCAGGGAAGTGTTCAGGTGTTGATTTTTTCCGAGGGGTGAACCGCGATTGGAATTAGTTATACACAGTCTTTGGAATTATTTGGAATCACTTTGGAATTCATTAGATAATCTATTATCATCTATTGTCTTCTACTTGGAAATGAAAGTGGAAGTGGAAGTAGGTGTACACGATTTTAGGTCGCGGGTCACTCCTCGATTTTTTCCTTCCGGACGCTTCCTGCGATGTCCGAAGCAAACTTTTTGCATCTATTTTGGCAACTGGATTTTCCCTCGTGCTGTTCACGTGTGCTACTACGCAATCGGACTCATCCAAACAACTATAAGCATTAGAGTTGCCGCACGTGTTTTTTAGATTTTCAATTTTTATTTTCAGTCAAAATAATTTTATTTTGTTTTCTTTTTTATTGGAAATTTTAAACGTGTCGACTTTAGAGGTCATTGGCGTTAAAAAAAATAATAATTAGCTTAATTAATTAATTAATTGTTTAGTATAAAAAAATGAAAATATTTTCATTTTAAAAAGAAAACGGGACCTTATTATTTTAATTTAAGGTAGTTGTTTCGCGATAATATAGGCAAAAAGTTATTGCTAAATTATACAGAACAGTTGATAAGGATTCATAATTCATAAGCCCAAAACTTTTTGCTGTTTATGTACCACTACTAGCCAATCCCGTGCTCGTTTGACAAATCATAAATAAAGTGCATTATAAAGGGAGATTTATAAAACAAAAAGTTCTTAATAAGCGATTGAAAGCTGTTGCGACAATGGCTGAAGTGAAAAAACGTCAAAAAAATTACTAAAGTTAACCCACTTTTTAGGTTAAATAAAAGCGTTGTTTCCAGCTTGTTTTAGTGTAAATTTTTCATTATTTATTCATTATTATCTCAATAACTGTGTTGTAACTGTGAATTAAAATTTTCTTAAAAATACATTAGTTTTTGTTTAATGTTGGTATAGTTTTTTATAACAATGGTAAGATGAGTTTGTTAATTATAATCAAATATGTATGTAAACTCCGATATCCCGTATAGTGCAATGTATTAGAGTCTGAAAAACTCTATCTTTGGAATTTAATATCTCCGTAACTATATTGTTCATAAATTTCGTTTTTTTTTTTTTTTTTAATGCAATAGAATGCAAGAAGGGGTGCACCAGTAAAGATACAGCTCCCATGGATCTCGAAAGACCTTTGCATTACCGCAGAGAAAGGAAAGTTGACTAAGTGAGAGGCTGTAGACGTAGGTGTCTATGCACCCCGGTTTTGAAAGTTTGAAGATTATAGGTGCTGGGAAAGATGGAGGCTGGGAGAGAGTTCCAGTTCCTTGAAGTCATGGGGATATATGTATTGGCTAATGAAGTGGTCCGGCACTTTTCTAATTTGACCGCGAAAGAGTGTTGGGAGTCGGCAAAACCCGTGCTAAGTCCAAAGCATGCTTTGGGGGAATTATTGATTTTATCTCATCAGAGCACCTGCCGTGTGAAACAAACAACTACCTTAATTTTCATTAAAATTACGCTTTGAATGAGATTCAAAATGGCAATTTTTATATGCTTTTTGTATCAGCTCAATTTCATTCAAACCTTAAATTAAAATTCTGAAAAAATTCTTAAAAGTAGTTTATTCTCTCCTTATGAACCACAAATAAGAATGATTTAGATGTTTCAAGGTATAAGGATTTTTTCTGGGAGCTATTGATTTCATGGAGCCTGTCGCAAAGTCCCAAATTTACATTATTTAGTCCCAAATTTTACCCTCATTAGGTCATTAGCAATAAACGTTCGAAACTTTTACAGATAACAAGTCGTTTTTTTCTGATTTCTTACATATTTTAGAGCTAGACAGACGAAAATCTAATCAGTTCTTTGATTTGGAAATTTCAAGATTTTGGCATCAGAACAAATTTTTGTAACACACTCTGTTCTTGCGATATCGTGAGTATCTTATTGGGAATAGCTTAGAACAGCGGTGCCCAACCACCAGGCTCAATCCCGCCCCCGAGCGAGTTGACTCTAAATATGTATTTTTTGATCATCTTCATTCCATATTAAGGAGAAACGTTACCCAACTTGAACCAAATATTCAAAAATTAGTTTCTGAAAAGCAACATCTGACTTCACATTAATAAATCGTGACTACAGATTTTGTCTTTTTTTTTAATCTTAACCCAAATTTATGATTTCGTTTAATTCAGGTATCAGCAATCTTTTAAATATATTCAAATTACAAGTTGATTAAAAAACAACTAGATATCTTAATAATATCCTAATAAAAAGGATTGTATATTTTAGCCGCACCATTAATTTTAAAACGTAATATTTTCATAAAATTTACAAATATTAAAAAAAAATGAATCAGCACAAAAATATTCATGAATTCATTGAAAATGTTGCGTTTTTTTAATTAAAGGTGCCGCTAAGATATACAATTATAAAGAATCCGGCCCGCGAGATCCTATGTCATGTTGAATCCGGCCCGCAGACAAAAAAGGGTTGGAGCACCACTGGCTTAGAAAGATATACAGAAAATCCACAAACAGAAAACTATGCTTGAAAATGACATATTTGAAATTTGATGAAATGACAACCCCAAAAAGCCAGATTAATTAAAAGAAACACAATTTCCAAATAAAATTGGAATGTCGTTTTCAATTTTATTCAAAACCGACTTCTTTATGATTTATATGGTAATTTTATAGGCGAAATAAAAACAATAAAAAACACTCAGAGAGGTGGCATTTAAATACTTCCTACATTCACATTTTTAAACCTTGAAGAAGGAGGGAAGATTCTCCGGTGCATCCGTTTTGAAAGAAATAATAATTTTTATAAAAAAAAAAATAAAATAAAACCGAGTTCATAAAAATTAAATGCAATAAATATAAAATAATAAGAACTCAAAAATCAAATAAAATGAACTAAAAGGTATAAAATAATTATCTAATTTAGTTACAACTAAACGATGAAATATTTACATGAAATTACTTATTGAAGTCGGTGCCAAATATATACATTTTATGAATCGAATTCGATGCATCTTACTTAGTATGTTTGGCGGGTACGCTATATAGTTTGTTTAGCACCGGCTTCAAAAATTGATTTCATGTAAATATTTCGTCGTTTAGTTGTAACTAAATTAGATAATTATTTTATACCTTTTAGTGATGTTTATATGATTTTTGAGTTCTTATTATTTTATATTTATTGCATTTAATTTTTATGAAGTCGGTTTTAGTTTTTTTATAAAAATTATTTTTATTTCTCTCTTTTTAGTGATGTTATTAATAGTGACTTAATATAATACCTTGCCTGCATCTAGTAACAGAAAGCGTCGGGAGAATGAATAATAAAATTCAATTCATAAATATAGAAATTCTCTCTAATCGTTTGCGGGTTTTAAATGAACGTTTTAAGATTGTTTTTTTATAAAATATTTTATTTAATATAATTTCGTTTTTTTTATAAAATATTTTATTTAATATAATTTCGATTATTTGCTCATACTAATTGGAGATTTACGTTATTTCGTTATTGATCATATCATTAGAACTTGACCAAATTATGGAACTACCCCTAAGGTACCCCTTTCCAATAAAAGAAGAGTCATTGAAATCGGTCCATAAACAAAGAAGTTATACCTGAACATACATATCAAAAAAGGTACAATACCAATGAAAAAAAACGGGACCAATCGGGAAGTAGACTGAACCCAATGCAAAAAAATCATCCCAATTGGCGAAGATATCAGGTTACATGGACACAAAAAAAATTCAGTCGAATTGATAATCTCCTCCTTTTTTGAACTCGGTTAAAACAGCATTCCATTTAAAGTCTTTTATTTGGAAATTGTGTTTCTTTTCGTTATCCTGATTCCTCCAAAATTTAATATTTGTGTGTGTATATACCTTGACCCTATGCGGCAGGCTATACCAGACAATTTACTTTATAACAATACACAGACGAATTAGACACATTTGATAATGCTAAAAATAATAATAATGTGATAATTGGTAAATATTTGTTTGCTAAGTATTTGAGCGAATATATAAATCACTTTCCCATGGGATTTAAAAATATTTAATTAATATGAGTGAAAAATGAGATTGACTCTCCAAAAAATAATATAATTAAATTTAGAAATCACTTTTTAACTGCACATTTAAGTTTTTTTTTATAATATTAGCAGGTTATAAAATTTATCTATAGTTTAGATGAGGAACTAGGTATTAATATGAATTTAAATTCTGTTTTTTTATTTCCTTTGACCTTGGAGTCTTGGAGACATAACTCATTTAACAAGAACACAAGTGGACAGCCTGATTATTTGAAATTTATAAATTCTTTGTTAAGTAAAGAAACCATTCAAGATAGAAACATAAATAAGCAGAATGAAAAAGAATCTGAAAAAGACAACACAAAATTAGAATCTTAAATCAATTCAAACAGAAACATCCACCACACTAGAAATATATCTAAAAAAAAACTTAAAAACCTCTGGGCTGTTATACCTATGTATGTTTTAATAATCTTTACAGATAGTTATAATCAAAGGGCAGTTAGCGGGGGGGGGGGGGGGGCAATGTTAAAAAAAATATCCGAAATATTGATGTAAAAATCGAAGTTTTACAGGATACAAATAAACGTTCAATAAAAATTTATTAAAAAAAAAAAATACTCTGATAAAAAAACCAATCTGGGCATATGGGAGGGTGATGATTTTTACTCCTAGAAGTAAATCGATACTCCTCTAACTCCTCGGTGGGTATCAGACATTTTTTTCTATATACGGCCTTGGTTGCAATCCTTAATATCAAAAATAATGTATTTAATCTGTTCTGCTTAAAAGAATTTAAGTAACAAAGAATTAAATTCCTACTAATGTTCCTACAAGAACAATTTTATTAAAACATTTCTTTATTAGTATATTTTAGCTTTAATTTAGTACAATTTGGATTTTATTCGTCTATTTTTTTTTTTTTTAAATTGATTTAAAACACATTTTGTCTAAAGTACTTGGTGGCAACACTACCAACTTGAGAGTTCGTACAAGCTCATATAGATAGCAGTAGCTGTTGACTTTTACTGTTCATTGGTAATTTGAAAAATAAAAATAAAATTTATTGCAGGAATAAGTATATTAATTTAAATTTATTTATTGTTGCAATTTGATTTCTTTTAATTCCAATAACTTAAAAGCCGTTCTTTTTACATAATTCAAAATATCTTTGACATAAATAAACAAAAAAAAGCATTACAAAAAATTAATTATTTTTTGAAAGTTTAGTATCTACATGATAGGTATAATTTAGTTTTTAGTTATTTCTCCAAACCCTTAACCGTGATAATCATCTTTCAGAATCTGATTGCTACCATGCTGAAGGATATTTTTTACCCCTTTTGAAAAATAGAGAGGAAACTGATTTTAAAGAATGTTTTTTTTTGTTGCTTTTTTTAGTCAGTTAGGTGTCTGAATTGATATATTATCTTTCCAAGAAACTTTAAAAATAATAATAGTAGAAAGCTCATTTTAGTGCTAAAATGTCTGTATTTCCAAAACGAAGAACTGATTATAAATTTTGGGCTTCATAGCTTCCACTTCAAAAATGTGGAGTATGGGGAACTCTCAAATGCCCGTAGCAATGAGCTGAAATTTGGGCAGACAAGTTTGTATTAATAAACCACACTTCTGTGTTGAGTTTAAATTTTCTATGATTGTTGTTTTTTATAAATACAAAGAACTGATTAGATTCAGCATTAGAACCTCAAGTTGAAAATTGTTAAAACTCAAAATACATTATTGTCATAAAATATTTAGGTATATAATATATGAGGACATGGGGATGATTATAGATGATTATAAACATTTATTTGAAATTTAGTTTATAAATTTGTATAAATATACTGCACCTCGAGAACAAGTTTAAAATTTTTTTACTTAAAACATTTCGTAGACGAAAATGACTTGCTAGATCAGTGTTTCTCAACGTGTGTTCCGCGGCACACCATTGAGCCGTGAGAGATTGTCAAATGTGCCTCGAGGGTTTTTGACAAATAATTAAAATTGCCTGGGTTTTGTAATTTTGAAATAGTATTTGTAATTACTTCAATTTTTTTTGTATCATATTTTTACATTCAAGTGTGCCGCAAAAGATTTCAGATATTTTTAGTGTGTCGTCAACCAAAAAAGGTTGAGAAACACTGACTCTATAAGCCTTAGAAATTATTGTACAAAAATACATTTCTAGTAGCTTATTATATTTAAGCTTTTTCTGATTTAATAAATATGCGGGGGAGCGATTCTTTCATTAGAATCCGATCGAGGAAAATCACTAAAAAGGGCGTGGATAGAATTATCTAACTTCTTCCTTTATAGCGAAGGATTCCCAAATACAAGTCAAGACTATTAAATATTCAATTTTTAATTTCTATTATTCTATGAATGGCCTTTTGCTCTTGGATCAAAATTAAACCCGTTATAGAGAGAGCAAATATTCAATTGAACTTCAATAAAATTTAGACAATAATGTGAAAAAATACTTGTTCTAACTGGCAAACGTAATGGACCGTGAAAAAGCTTTTACTTTTTTCTTCATTTTTATCATCCAATAGAAAAATTAAATTCATAAAAAGAAATTAATGAGGTTGTTGTTTACTTCATGTAAATAAATATGGCTGATTGTCAAAAAAATCGAAAAATGACTTTGATAATTTGATGGGATTTTTTTTAAATTATTATGGGATTTCTTTAGTTAATTTGATTGATAGTTCATGAGCTAATTGTCTAAAACGTTATAGTGGTCCCCAACTTTTTTGAGTTTAAAGGGGGGTGAGGGGGTCCATATAGTTATGGGTTCAGAATAGTTCCAAAAAAATATGTGATACCAGAAAAAAATATGATAAATGGTGAGGGATAACATGGAACATAAACTTGTTCATTTACTAGTTTACTGGACCGTCGCGTCGCTTAGAAAACCAACACCAACAATTCGTATGAGGGAAATGAGGGAATGACGATGAGGGAATGAAGAATCGAAACATTATTGTACAAAAGTAGAAAAAATAACCTTATATGGTAATTTCCCATGTGAATGTCCGACACTTTATTAATACTAGAAACACCCACAAATATATGATAAATGATACATAAATAAGCGCTTAACTTTTGAAAACACGGGGCGAGGGATTGACGGTCCAAAATGTAACTAAAAAAAATGTTTTTAATTCTGAAACTTTTGGGTCCAGGCACGTTATAAATTCACATGAAGCTAAAAATTTTTTATTTTTGACAAGGCTTGGTTCGATCACATATATGTACCGCATTTTGTGTATAGCTCCTAATTGACTGAAGATGGCCAAATAAAATTGAGGCCGAAACGTCTTATTTAAGGTGTTTTATTGAACCCAGTGATTCCATCTTTGGCTGATACCTCCTCCTTCATCTAGTACAGTTTCATCACAGCCACGAACTCTAACAATATTTAATAGTTTTAACACTAAATCTCATAATTCATAGTCCAGTCTGGCATATTTTTAGGATATCAACATTGCAAACTTCTAAAAACAATAAGGAGGCGTTCACTATATAATATGAAACTAAGTTTTAATCCCACTTTTACACAATGAGGGAATGATTCGTTTTTTAAGGACGAATATGAAAATATATTTTGGGAGTTTTTCGTTTGTCGTGTTTAAACTAAATATACATTTATGTACAGCCAGTACTATATATGAATAAATAATAAGATTACTAGAAAGTTATAATAAACTTTTCGAATTAGGTCTTTCAATCTATGTGAATTTGGCTGTTGGGACACAGGGAGGGAATAATTTTTAGGGTATTTACTTTAAAATATATTTTTTATTTAATTTAAAAAAGATATATGTTTTATAATTTGGTACGCCTAGGGATGTAGTTTCATAAAAAATTCTTTGTTACGACAACAGGAATCACAAAGGACATCAATTTCGATTATTTTTTCAAAATCAGCCATATACATATATATTATATATGTATATATGACTTATTTGTTTGAGCTTTATCATCAGTATTTTTAATTATAAATATTTGATCTGTTATTTCCCAAACAAATGATTGTTCAGTGACCTGCTTACTATTATGACAAAACGAATTTATAGAAATCCAATCATATATTTGAAGCCATGAGAAATATCAAATCAAATATGACATGACTATATAAAAATTACTTAATTTTATACATAATAGTGAGTCTTATATAGAACAAAACATGAATTTATCGGTATAAGTTCTAGACACTTTATTCGATCTGTTCCGAATAATTTTTAGGTAGGCTCTAAGACCTTACGAGAATGACTGTCCAGGAAAAATTGATAGTATTCCGAAATGGGGAAAGATGGGGGGAGGGGGAGATTAAAAATAAATAAAACTATAAATTCTTACTTTATTACTGATAGTTTGAAAATTATAATTAAATTAAAACATAAAATTCTGTAAATGAATTATTAACTATTTAAATGAAAATACAAATATGTAGGTATATCGAAAAATATATGGCATGGTTGCAAAGCTTACTTTAAGCCGCTAATGTTGAAATTAGATTCTGGGGCTCTCCAGGAAATACACTCAACTAACTCGAATTTATAATTTTATTTTCTACTTATTTTACAAATGGTTTTTTGAGAAAAGAAGCACTAAATGAAATTAAAGGCACACGATGATATAAAATCTCATATTAAAATTTTTCTATAAAATATTAAGAGATGAAACATTGAGAAATGCCACCAAGCAAAAAACAAGAGAATGGTAGGGGTTGATTCTAGAGAAAAATTTAATTGAATCCGGTCTTAAAGAATTTCTCTCGAAGATTCTTAAGAGAGAGTCACAAGTGAATTGATTCATTGTCATGTTCATACTCTTGCCTGGGAAAGAATCTAATTTCTAGGCGCGAAAATAGAGATTTCCCTGATATTCACTTCGATTCGAATACCCTGAAAATGTGTGACAGCCTATTCATGTTGGGCGTCTCTGTCGCATCTGACCTGTCTTGGAATGAACACATCTCCTCTGTGGCGAAATCTGCAGCAAGGAAGATTGGCTTCTTATTCAGGTCCAAGCGATTTTACAAACCCCCACAACTTCTCACCATCTACAAGGCCCAAATCCGCCCCTGTCTCGAATACGGCTCTCATCTGTGGAGAGGAGCCTCAAAATATTCTCTTGTTACCCTTGATGCAATTCAGAAACGAGCCGTCAGGCTAATTGACGATTCTACCCTCACCGACTCCCTCGACTCGCTGGCTCATCGAAGAGATGTCTCTGCCCTTTCCCTTTTCTATAGATACTATCACGGCAGGTGTGTAACCAAAATAAAAGTGCCGCGGTTATATCCCGGGAGCCTAGTGTCTGAACAGTGAACTATTCGAGCAGGAACGACTCCATGACGTGGAGGCTATAGGAGTGAGTGATGACTAATGAACATGTGGCAGTCAGATGGTATATGGATTTCGATTTGTCAAGTAATCGTAGGCTTGCTCGGATCTATTATCGTTTCGTTTTTATTATAATGCGATACCGTACACATATGGTTGTCGAGCTGGCAAGGTGCCAAGTGAAGTGAAGAGTGTTTATACTCTGCTTTCGTTTTGGAGAAACAGATGGTATAGGTTGCCATTAATAGTCAAAATATCAAAAATGGAATGCAATAAGGTTATTCCTCTAGTATTAGATAAGAATCGATCGTTATTTTTGATTGTAAGTCGATTCCTCCATGTCTTCAGCAATGGTTACTAATAATAATCGAAGCGTTAAAAATCTAATGTAGAATTATTATTCCACAGGTAATAGATGAGAATCAATAGCTATTTTTTATTTTAAGTCGATTTCTCCATCTCTTCACCAATGGTTACCAATAATAACCGAAACGTCAAAAATCCAATGTAGAATGGTTATTCCTCAAGTACTAGATGAGAATCGATCATTATTTTTGAATTAAAGTCAACATGAACTGAAAATTGCAAGTTTTATCTGATTAATAATAAAGGAATAAACTTATTAATATTTCAATTGAATTTGGATAAAGTTTAGCAACGATCCGTTGCAGTTTATTTTAAATCATAATTAAGTACATATAACTAGTTTTACGTTAACATTATATTCAAATGGATGCTCATCAGCTCATACTTGATTAAAAATAAGACAAACGTCGTAATTATTATATATTGTACCTATTGATTGATGTTTTGTTCAATAAATACCTATAATTGACTATGAAACTGTGTGTGATTTAAACAAAAATTTAACCTTCATTGTACCTAATCGTTTTTCCAATATTCAACCCCCACTAAAAATATCTTGTTAAAAAAAACATAGATTAGTATGTATATCAAAAATGAAGTAGAAAAAAATAAAGTTTTGTAAATTATATATCAAATTTCTATTTCCCGTTGCAAATTAAAGTATCAAAGACAAACAATTCTAGCGACATCTACGGCTAAAATGTTTTCATTATGGTCAAATGCTAGTTACTAGTAGATAAAGTGAAAGTTTCCTATTATAAAATTATAAAAAATAAGCTGACGTGTTCTGATGTAGCCATCCACTTGACTTTACCATACAACCTGAGCTCCCAATGATTATGTATACAAAATTTGGTTGAGTTTCGTATATAAGAACCTATATTTTCATTTTTCGATCCTCCCCCCCCCCCATTTTGGGCGGTTAGTTTTTGCATTTTTAGACTTCTGGGGTCCCACTGATTATGTATACAAAATTTGGTTGAGTTTGCTCAAATGGCCTGGATTTTTAATTTTTAACCCCCTCCCTCCACCCCCTTAATTTTGGGTCGATATGCACCAAAATCTAGGCCATTTGAGCAAACTCAACCAAATTTTGTATACATAATCAGCGGGACGCCAGAAGTCTAAAAATGCAAAAACTAACTCCTCATAATTTCTAATTTTAGGGGCCAGGTTGTATGGTAAAGTCAAGTGGATGGCCACATCAGAACACGTCAGCTCATTTTAATCAAAATAGTTTCAGCCGTTTTTTAAATATTTCGAAAAAAAGAAGGAAAAAACTACTTTTTTCATGCACGATTACAATACTTGACCATATCTTGTATGGTAAAGTAAAAATGACAGGTTTATCATAGTCGCAATTAAAATTTGTTGAAAAAATTTTAACCATCCCATCTCTGGCAACAAAGTAAATGAAATTTTAGCTAATTAAGAAAGTTATATTCTCTCTCATTTTCCATTTTATTATTATATTTTTTTCCTTTTTATTAATTTCTCTTTTACTTTTTACCACAAGGTGCTCAAAGACTTATTTTTAATTAATTCTCCAAAATTGTCGGTGAAAAAATGATTCCGTGAAAAGAAACAAAAATTACAGAAAGAAAGTAAAAATAAACATTGATTCAGTTTGGAAAAAATAAAACGCAAAAATATTTATTCTTTAATTATATATTTGTACTTCGTAGTTTGTGAAAAAAAAAACATTTTAAAAATAACAAATATTTATAGATGACAATTGAAACCATTAAAAAAGAGATTGATAATATTTATCGAAATTGACTTTATTTAAGTGGGAGATAAATTTAACCTAATTTATCGCGCTGAGAATTTACCACTGCTCGAAGCCCTTAAAAAACTTAATAGCTTGAATTGTATCTAACTTTCTGAGATTTGGCTCGTGATTTCGGCTTCTTTCCGTCTACTCTGTTCTTTTCACGATGGAGGGGCCATCCCATACAGGCCTTTAGGGGATGCACCTTTTGGTGTATCTCCTTCCCACATCAATATCATTAAAAAAAAAAATTCTAATAAATAAAACATTGAACAAAAACAAAAACGAAGTTAGAAAATGAAATAAATGAAATAAATAAATAAATAAATAAATAAATAAATAAACGAAGTTAGAAAATGTAAATGAAATAAATGAAACAATTTCCAGCTTTCATTATCTGTTCTTGTCGCTGATGACCCCAGAGGGGTACCAAGCACGACTATACTAAAAGAAATAACTTCCGTCAAAGACGAAATAAGACAACACAGCCACAAGTACCTAAACAAACTAACTCACCACCCAAATGAGTACGCTCAATACATAATGAATACATTACCACCAACAAGATTAAAAAGACACAGACCAATCAACCTACCACTAGGCTTCAAGTGACCATGTCAAACCTTCTTGTAACCAATAAATCCCACCTTAATGATAAGTCAATGGAAATATCATTAAAATCATTGTAAAGCATGTCATTTTTTATTAAATCCGTAAAGAAGCTTATTGCCCGCCAGGGCAGATTGCTGATATACACTTGGAGACTAATAAAAAAAACTCTAACAAACTCTACAAATAGTTGTATATTAATTAAATATAAATTAAATTTTTTTTAATATAGCATGCAGAAATTGATGGTCAAAGTTTCCTTGCAAAAGATATTAATACCTAAAGAATACCCCCAGGAACGCTGTGCGCCTGTATTTATGCAACCGAATAGACAGCTTTGGATCGTACTAGCCTATCCTACAGGCATCCTTGATAAATGAATATTTTTCATAATGTTTAAAATTTGACGGCCTCCCATGAGCTCATTTCCTATTTTTCTAATTAGCAGTGGCGGCACCCAACTTGGATTGTTCTCGACCAATCTTATATAATAAAAATATAATAATTATACATTATACCTAAACTATTAAAAAAGAAATTATACAAAAAGTCTGAATTATCCGAAATAATGCACATTTTTGCTGCCCACCTCAGGGCTCACCCTCCAAATTTTTCTGCTGTGTATCGCCCAACCGAAAAGAAAAAACTTGCAAACTAACATTCATTATAACTAATCTTCACCTTCAAGTGAAATAACAAATGTGCACCACTGATATTTACTTACAAGTTCGTTGAAATTATCCTAACAATTTCACACTTTCAAACATTAGTACTCTCACAGTATTTCAATCTAGATAAAACTTGTTAAGCATAGTGATTTTTACAAAATCATCGGAACAGTTTTCCAAAAAAAAAACATCCTTATCTTCAAATACAAGGGATATGTCGATTTGAATCAAAGGCTTACCATACCGTTGCTGGGTGATTCCTACATTTAGTTTTTGTCCCATTTTTATTAACCTGTTCTCCCGAGAGGCAAGTGAATTTTTATTTAATAAATTGCAAGGAAAATAGAAAATTTCTTCATTAATTGTTATGATTTTTTTAATGATCTAGTACCTCAACTTTTTTTGGTTGACAAAAATATGTTTTAATATCTACAAATGCACAATTTTTTAAAATATTTGAAATTTATCCCTCCATAGATTTCCTTCTTATATGGGAAGTTAACATAACAAGAGAATCATTTGTCGTTTTTTTTTTGTTTTTTTTTTAATGCAATCGAATGCAAGAAGGGGTGCACCAGTAAAGATGTAGCCCCTATGGATCTCTAAAGACCCTTGCATTACCGAAGAGAAGGGAAAGTTGATTAAGTGAGAGGGTGTAGACGTAGGTGTCTATGCACCCTGGTTTTGAAGGTTTGGAGATCATAGGTGCTGGGAAAGGTAGAGGCTGGGAGAGAGTTCCAGTTCCTTGAAGTCATGGGGATATATGTATTCGCGAATGAAGTGGTCCGGCACTTTTCCAATTTGACCGCAAAGAGTGTTGGGAGTCGGCAAAACGTGTGCTGCGTGCAAAGCATGCTTTGGAGGGAATTATTGATTTTATCTCATCAGAGCACCTGTACTGGCTGGAAAATTCGCCAGTTAACACTTTGCCCTTTGAAGGCAAAAATAAATAAAATATTAAATGTTTGTTGTTTGATATATTATTTTATTTCAAACGGGTTTTGTATATATGTATAACAAGGTGTATTTGTATATTAAATAACAAGGTGTTTAACAATCTTTGTATATTAAATAACAAGGTGTTTAACAATCTTTGGTTTTACTTATTAAATACAGTTATATAAATTTAAACTTTAACAACAGATAATTATATTATCAAAACAATATTTGTAATTGAATTAGGCAATCGGCCATTTCTATAAATAAATAACTTAAATATTTTTGATGATATTTAAGATATAAGATATATATATATTATATATATATATTATTGTTGAATTATCTTTCCACGATAACAACAATACTCAAACACACGAACAACAATAATATTAACGGCAACACGGCACACGTTAAACACTCAAAACGAAATGATAACAGATCCGCGCAAGTCCTCTATTACTTGACAAAGCGGCCTCCATATATCATCTGTTTCTCCAAAACGAAAGCAGAGTATAAACACTCTTCACTTCACTTGGCACCTTGCCAGCTCGACAACCATATGTGTACGGTACGCGTTATAATAAAACGAAACGATAATAGATCCGAGCAAGCCTACTATATTACTTGACAAATCGAAATCCATATACCATCTGTTTCTCCAAAACGAAAGCAGAGTATAAACACTCTTCACTTCACTTGGCACCTTGCCAGCTCGACAACCATATGTGTACGGTACGCGTTATAATAAAACGAAACGATAATAGATCCGAGCAAGCCTACTATATTACTTGACAAATCGAAATCCATATACCATCTGACTGCCACATGTTCATTAGTCATCACTCACTCCTATAGCCTCCACGTCATGGAGTCGTTCCTGCTCGAATAGTTCACTGTTCAGACACTAGGCTCCCGGGATATAACCGCGGCACTTTTATTTTGGTTACATATCCCCCCCCAGCGGGAAAGTTCCGGGAGCTCGGGAAGGTTCTGGGTCGAGAACACCTTCCTCCGATAGTTTTTATATACCCGGATCAAAAGGGAAAGGATGTGGATAGGGTAAGCTAAACGTGAAAAAGGGGCACGGGACATAAATGGGAAGTGGCACTGGGACTGGAAAATTTAGAATTGTATCTTTCTCCATTTTGTACATCCGTTGTCTCATCCTCTCTAGAATATATTTCTTCAGCTGTTTCTAGAGGCTGATCGATTACAGTTTCAGGGCTTACTTCAGTTGTCACTGTGTCAGATTCCTCTTCTTCTTCAACGGATTGAATATTTGGTTTTTTATCAATCAGTTCTTCATCAAAGTCTTCATTAACATTATCCAAAGAAATATTTTCAACCTCAGGGCTTACTTCAGTTGTCACTGTGTCAGATTCCTCTTCTTCTTCAACGGATTGAATATTTGGTTTTTTATCAATCAGTTCTTCATCGAAGTCTTCATTAACATTATCCAAAGAAATATTTTCAACCTCCATTAGTTGATTTTGATAAATTTCCTCAGGATCATCAGGATCACTAACATCAGGAATATTATCACCTGGTTTTTCTTGTTCAATTTCATCATGATCATTCTCAGAATTGACAATTTCACCAGGTACTTCATCATCTTCATTAAGATCATCTTCATTGACATCTTCATCAGCATCATCATTAACAACCTCATCAATATCATAATTAACCACTTCATCAGGTTTTCCCAAATGTTCAACTTCTGAGTATTCAATTTCTGAATAGTCTTCAGCTTCTTCAAAGTGTTCAACTTCTCCAAAATGTTCAACATTTTCATATAGTTGAACTTGTTTATCTACTTCTAAATCTTCCCGTTTTATTAATGGGTCCGGGACGGTACGAGACGGTATGGTAGGAGATGAATAAAAGGAGAAGCACGGGACGATATGATGATAAGGAATGGGACCTGGCGATACGGTAGAAGACGAGAAATCGGTACTAGGGATGGCAGAAGGAAGAACTCCTGTGTGTGGCACTCCTACACGTTTTACCAACGCTTTATACTTGTTTATTATGGCGTCGATGATATCGGTGAAGGCCACCCACGTCATCGGGATCTCAACTTTTTCTTTGGGATCAGAAGTGCGGCAATTACACATGCGAATGCCCTTCTGGACCTCCCCAAATTGGGATTCCAACCCTGGTAACATCTCTAGGATAATTTTAAAATCTTCTACCTGAGAAGGGGTCAGCTGTGTGCATTCCTCGTAAAGGAACCGAACATGGTCGAATAAATCATCTCGTTCGGCCACTAGTTCTTCCACGAATCGCTCGGTCGCCATATTGTTCTTTCCTTATAATCGGTAGTCACAAAATCACAAATGATTAATTAAGATACGGAACGTAAACAAAAAATAGGGTCCTTTGGTCGGGCGCCATTGTACTGGCTGGAAAATCGCCAGTTAACACCTTGGCCTTTTAAGCAAAATAAATAAAATAATATATCAAACAACAAACATTTAATATTCGTTTTGGAGAAACAGATGATATATGGAGTGCCGCTCTGTCAAGTAATAGTGGACTTGCGCGGATCTGTTATCATTTCGTTTTAAGTTTAACGTGTGCCAGTATTGCCGTTAATAGTATTGTTGTTCGTGTGTTTAAGTATTGTTGTTATCGTGGAAAGATAATTCAACAATAATATATATATATATAATATATATATATCTTATATCTTAAATATCATCAAAAATATTTAAGTTATTTATTTATAGAAATGGCCGATTGCCTAATTCAATTACAAATATTGTTTTGATAATATAATTATCTGTTGTTAAAGTTTAAATTTATATAACTGTATTTAATAAGTAAAACCAAAGATTGTTAAACACCTTGTTATTTAATATACAAAGATTGTTAAACACCTTGTTATTTAATATACAAAGATTGTTAAACACCTTGTTATACATATATACAAAACCCGTTTGAAATAAAATAATATATCAAACAACAAACATTTAATATTTTATTTATTTTTGCCTTCAAAGGGCAAAGTGTTAACTGGCGAATTTTCCAGCCAGTACAGGTGCTCTGATGAGATAAAATCAATAATTCCCTCCAAAGCATGCTTTGCACGCAGCACACGTTTTGCCGACTCCCAACACTCTTTTGCGGTCAAATTGGAAAAGTGCCGGACCACTTCATTCGCGAATACATATATCCCCATGACTTCAAGGAACTGGAACTCTCTCCCAGCCTCTACCTTTCCCAGCACCTATGATCTCCAAACCTTCAAAACCAGGGTGCATAGACACCTACGTCTACACCCTCTCACTTAATCAACTTTCCCTTCTCTTCGGTAATGCAAGGGTCTTTAGAGATCCATAGGGGCTACATCTTTACTGGTGCACCCCTTCTTGCATTCGATTGCATTAAAAAAAAAACAAAAAAAAAACGACAAATGATTCTCTTGTTATGTTAACTTCCCATATAAGAAGGAAATCTATGGAGGGATAAATTTCAAATATTTTAAAAATTGTGCATTTGTAGATATTAAAACATATTTTTGTCAACCAAAAAAAGTTGAGGTACTAGATCATTAAAAAAATCATAACAATTAATGAAGAAATTTTCTATTTTCCTTGCAATTTATTAAATAAAAATTCACTTGCCTCTCGGGAGAACAGGTTAATAAAAATGGGACAAAAACTAAAATGTAGGAATCACCCAGCAACGGTATGGTAAGCCTTTGATTCAAATCGACATATCCCTTGTATTTGAAGATAAGGATGTTTTTTTTTTTGAAAACTGTTCCGATGATTTTGTAAAAATCACTATACTTAACAAGTTTTATCTAGATTGAAATACTGTGAGAGTACTAATGTTTGAAAGTGTGAAATTGTTAGGATAATTTCAACGAACTTGTAAGTAAATATCAGTGGTGCACATTTGTTATTTCACTTGAAGGTGAAGATTAGTTATAATGAATGTTAGTTTGCAAGTTTTTTCTTTTCGGTTGGGCGATACACAGCAGAAAAATTTGGAGGGTGAGCCCTGAGGTGGGCAGCAAAAATGTGCATTATTTCGGATAATTCAGACTTTTGTATAATTTCTTTTTTAATAGTTTAGGTATAATGTATAATTATTATATTTTTATTATATAAGATTGGTCGAGAACAATCCAAGTTGGGTGCCGCCACTGCTAATTAGAAAAATAGGAAATGAGCTCATGGGAGGCCGTCAAATTTTAAACATTATGAAAAATATTCATTTATCAAGGATGCCTGTAGGATAGGCTAGTACGATCCAAAGCTGTCTATTCGGTTGCATAAATACAGGCGCACAGCGTTCCTGGGGGTATTCTTTTAGGTATTAATATCTTTTGCAAGGAAACTTTGACCATCAATTTCTGCATGCTATATTAAAAAAAATTTAATTTATATTTAATTAATATACAACTATTTTGTTAGAAGTTTGTTAGAGTTTTTTTTATTAGTCTCCAAGTGTATATCAGCAATCTGCCCTGGCGGGCAATAAGCTTCTTTACGGATTTAATAAAAAATGACATGCTTTACAATGATTTTAATGATATTTCCATTGACTTATCATTAAGGTGGGATTTATTGGTTACAAGAAGGTTTGACATGGTCACTTGAAGCCTAGTGGTAGGTTGATTGGTCTGTGTCTTTTTAATCTTGTTGGTGGTAATGTATTCATTATGTATTGAGCGTACTCATTTGGGTGGTGAGTTAGTTTGTTTAGGTACTTGTGGCTGTGTTGTCTTATTTCGTCTTTGACGGAAGTTATTTCTTTTAGTATAGTCGTGCTTGGTACCCCTCTGGGGTCATCAGCGACAAGAACAGATAATGAAAGCTGGAAATTGTTTCATTTATTTCATTTATTTCATTTTCTAACTTCGTTTATTTATTTATTTATTTATTTATTTATTTATTTCATTTATTTCATTTTCTAACTTCGTTTTTGTTTTTGTTCAATGTTTTATTTATTTGATTATTTTTTTTTTAATGATATTGATGTGGGAAGGAGATACACCAAAAGGTGCATCCCCTAAAGGCCTGTATGGGATGGCCCCTCCATCGTGAAAAGAACAAAGTAGAAGGAAAGAAGCCGGGATCACAAGCCAAATCTCAGAAAGTTAGATACAATCCAAGCTATTAAGTTTTTTAAGGGCTTCGAGCAGTGGTAAATTCTCAGCGCGATAAATTAGGTTAAATTTATCTCCCACTTAAATAAAGTCAATTTCGATAAATATTATCAATCTCTTTTTTAATGGTTTCAATTGTCATCTATAAATATTTGTTATTTTTAAAATGTTTTTTTTTCACAAACTACGAAGTACAAATATATAATTAAAGAATAAATATTTTTGCGTTTTATTTTTTCCAAACTGAATCAATGTTTATTTTTACTTTCTTTCTGTAATTTTTGTTTCTTTTCACGGAATCATTTTTTCACCGACAATTTTGGAGAATTAATTAAAAATAAGTCTTTGAGCACCTTGTGGTAAAAAGTAAAAGAGAAATTAATAAAAAGGAAAAAAATATAATAATAAAATGGAAAATGAGAGAGAATATAACTTTCTTAATTAGCTAAAATTTCATTTACTTTGTTGCCAGAGATGGGATGGTTAAAATTTTTTCAACAAATTTTAATTGCGACTATGATAAACCTGTCATTTTTACTTTACCATACAAGATATGGTCAAGTATTGTAATCGTGCATGAAAAAAGTAGTTTTTTCCTTCTTTTTTTCGAAATATTTAAAAAACGGCTGAAACTATTTTGATTAAAATGAGCTGACGTGTTCTGATGTGGCCATCCACTTGACTTTACCATACAACCTGGCCCCTAAAATTAGATTATGAGGGGTTAGTTTTTGCATTTTTAGACTTCTGGAGTCCCGCTGATTATGTATACAAAATTTGGTTGAGTTTGCTCAAATGGCCTAGATTTTGGTGCATATCGACCCAAAATTAAGGGGGTGGAGGGAGGGGGTTAAAAATTAAAAATCCAGGCCATTTGAGCAAACTCAACCAAATTTTGTATACATAATCAGTGGGACCCCAGAAGTCTAAAAATGCAAAAACTAACCGCCCAAAATGGGGGGGGGGGAGGATCGAAAAATGAAAATATAGGTTCTTATATACGAAACTCAACCAAATTTTGTATACATAATCATTGGGAGCTCAGGTTGTATGGTAAAGTCAAGTGGATGGCTACATCAGAACACGTCAGCTTATTTTTTATAATTTTATAATAGGAAACTTTCACTTTATCTACTAGTAACTAGCATTTGACCATAATGAAAACATTTTAGCCGTAGATGTCGCTAGAATTGTTTGTCTTTGATACTTTAATTTGCAACGGGAAATAGAAATTTGATATATAATTTACAAAACTTTATTTTTTTCTACTTCATTTTTGATATACATACTAATCTATGTTTTTTTTAACAAGATATTTTTAGTGGGGGTTGAATATTGGAAAAACGATTAGGTACAATGAAGGTTAAATTTTTGTTTAAATCACACACAGTTTCATAGTCAATTATAGGTATTTATTGAACAAAACATCAATCAATAGGTACAATATATAATAATTACGACGTTTGTCTTATTTTTAATCAAGTATGAGCTGATGAGCATCCATTTGAATATAATGTTAACGTAAAACTAGTTATATGTACTTAATTATGATTTAAAATAAACTGCAACGGATCGTTGCTAAACTTTATCCAAATTCAATTGAAATATTAATAAGTTTATTCCTTTATTATTAATCAGATAAAACTTGCAATTTTCAGTTCATGTTGACTTTAATTCAAAAATAATGATCGATTCTCATCTAGTACTTGAGGAATAACCATTCTACATTGGATTTTTGACGTTTCGGTTATTATTGGTAACCATTGGTGAAGAGATGGAGAAATCGACTTAAAATAAAAAATAGCTATTGATTCTCATCTATTACCTGTGGAATAATAATTCTACATTAGATTTTTAACGCTTCGATTATTATTAGTAACCATTGCTGAAGACATGGAGGAATCGACTTAAAATCAAAAATAACGATCGATTCTTATCTAATACTAGAGGAATAACCTTATTGCATTCCATTTTTGATATTTTGACTATTAATGGCAACCTCTACTGAAAACGTGGAAGAATCGACTTAAAATCAAAAAGACTAAATTCTTTTATGGCAAACAACTCAAGCTTGAGTTAGGTATTAAATCAGAATCAATCTCTATTTTTGATTTTAACTCGATTCCTCCATGTCTTCAGCAATGGTTACCAATAAAAACCGAAACGTCAAAAATTCAATAAAGAATTGTTATTCCTCAAGTACTAGTTGTGAATCAATCATTATTTTTCATTTTAACTCGACTCCTCCATGTCTTCAGCAAAGGTAACGGATAAGAAAACAACGCAGTTGCTATGGTTACTATAAAATTTCCTCCCACATTTTTAGCATTTCACAGAGAGAAGCCTATCCATTCTTTCTTAAGCAATGTTAAATGGGCTATATTAAAACGATCAAATGAACAAATTTTAAAGAATTTATGGTAAAATAAAGAATTTAAAAAAGTACTATCTTACTCTAGAGTAAAGTACTTGAAAATATCATCATCATCATTATTGAGTATACAGTCCTAAGACTGGTTTGATGCAACAATCCGTCTCCACTCGACTCTGTCCCCCGCCAGCTGTTTGACCTCTCTAAATGTCTGGCATCCCATATCCCCAATTATTTGGTTGAAATATTCTAATCTGGGTCTTCCCCTTCCCCTTTTCTTTCCCATCTCCCCTCCAAGATATCCCTAAGCAATCCCCCATGTCTTAGTGTGTGCCCCATCATCTGACCTCTTCTCTTCTTCAGACTCTTCCACAAGGTTCTTCTTTCTCCGATTCTTCCAAGAACTTCTTAATTTGTAATTTTATCCATCCATTTGATATTCATCATTCTTCTGTAGCACCACATTTCGAAAGCCTCTAATCTCTTTCTCTCCACTTTTCTAATTGTCCAGGTTTCACACCCGTACATGGCTATGCTCCATACATATGTCTTCAATAGCAACTTCCTGTTTTCTAAGCTATAAAATATAATTTTACAAAAAACTTTATTTGACCTTTTTTGTGGTCCCCAAGGTACTTAATTAGGATATAAATTTCCATCAAAATTGTTTAAGTGATTTTCACAATATTTAGAAAAAACTAAAATAGCCAATTATAGCCAATACATAGAAAAGAAATTACATTAACAAATATTCATATATATATATTGTGACGATACAGCGTCTAATTTTATTTTTTTTGGTTTTGTAATCTCAATATCTGAATTAATCATAACAATGTATAATTAAAATTGTAAGTTACTTTTAAGATGAATGGAATTCATAATTGGCAAATTTATAGCCGTATATAGTAAGCAAAGGACCTCTAGTGGTGATGAACTGATTAATATGAATTAATCATTGATTTGTGTCGCCCTCCATGGGTAAGCAGGTAATTAAGGCCACGTGGCAAGGCCGACGCCTTGACCCGGAGCAGAAAGACCGACCTCTTGTATATTGACCTTCAAAGTGATAACACCTAAGTCGTATTAGCCCCAGTGAATTACATCTGTTAGCAAAAATCTTTGTGAATCCAACTAATCTCATTACATTTTGGATTTATGAATGTGACTGTGAACCTGTTACGTGTGATTCTACAGAGGGAAAAGGATATTTGCCAGAAAATATCGGCAGATCGCGGACATCGGCTCACACCTGCGTTGTCGGCGGGTGTCCTTGGACACGAGTTCAATTACCTGTGGAAGCCAACAGCTAAGTAAAACATTGAAGTGCATTCAATTGAATTATCAAACTCCCTACGTACTTTTTTTCAATATACAATTGAGCATAATTAGCCACCGGTTCGAATTAATAACTAACGCGGGCTAAAGCCAACGCATGGCGTCATACTGAACTCTTTGAGGTTCCATTCAATTTCGTAAAAACTATTGAACTCAAACACTTAAAAATATTTAAAATTAACAATTTAAGAATAAAAATTTATAAAATTTGTATTGAATTATATTTAACTTTAAGTTTGAATAATTAATTAAGGCAAACACTTTCAATCATCCCGGTCACCTTAATGAGGAATTAATCCAATTAAATTAAAATCAAATACTAAATCAAAGTAATTTGATTGCAATAAAACATTCGAAAAATAAAACCCTTGAATTAAATGCAATAATTTTTAAATATTAAAATTAAATTATCTGGTAATTGAAAAATACTAAAAGAAAGATGGCGGACCCACGCTGTGTCATGTGATCAAAATATTAAAACCGCGGGAGGAAAGCAATTCTGGGAATTGTCACTGCACTATTAGAAAAAAAGTAAACAAAACAAGTTTAACTTATAGTAAATGTATAGTTCCCAAATGGGTCGGTAGTATCCGAAGCAGTTGACAACTCCATTTCAATAAAACCTACCTAGTGGTCAAGAGAATAATGACACAAATCACAGACAAAATTCCGATCCATTCTTCACAATAAATCATTAAATCAATTGAATATGCATTGAAGCGTATTCCAATACCAGTTATTCATAAAACGTTTAAATTAAATAATCGCGATTATTATTTAGCGGATGTGTTGTTGCAGCAAATTACCAAAATATAATAATAACATTTATTAATTAAAAAAAATTATTTTTAAATTAAAATCTTATAATATTATAAGAAATACATGATTATGACCAAAGATTGAAATTGTTTGATTTAATTAATTAAGTTAAGATTTGAGTTAAAATTGGAAAGAGTTAAACACCTGATTGAAGTGTAATCAGGAAGTATATTTGACGTCAAATGAATCAGGGAAGCGAGTGACATCTGTCAAAACAAATAGTTTTTGACAACTGTCAAAAAACATGTAAATAAACAAACCATGTCATTAACATTAATGAATGGTTAAATCAAATAAACCAAAACTAAATAATTACATATAGATTAAATTAACTGATAAAGACTGCTAATTGCATATAATTAGATAATAAAACTATTTATACCAAATTTAAAAAATTAAATAAAACTAAATATTATAACTCACCTGTCAAAATTTGACTGAAGGAATTAGGGCTTTTGAATATTAATTTTCATTAATACTGACTTCCCAATTAATTATTTTCTCAAGTGAACAATCAATTCTGTACAGTTTTGATTAATTTAATAGTGATAATTAATTTGAATAAATTATTTTATAT
Source organism: Forficula auricularia (assembly GCA_024734495.1). Taxonomy (NCBI): domain Eukaryota; kingdom Metazoa; phylum Arthropoda; class Insecta; order Dermaptera; family Forficulidae; genus Forficula; species Forficula auricularia. Next base: position 68,517,113 of record JALMQS010000099.1, read on the forward strand.
TAAAATTTAAATTTCCAGTCAATTGGGTTGTACCAAGCGATAATTCATTGTTTACATTGAATTAATGTATTATTAAAACCAATTTTGAACAGATTGTTTACAATTAACATTTTTTATAATCAATTTTGATTATCCTCAAGTGAAGAATTAATTGTTCACCGTTGAAATATCGTGATAAATTAATTTTATTATTGTTATCATTAATATAATTACTTACCTTAAATTACCGACAAACTTATAATTGATAAATTTTGTTTACAAGGTAAACTTAGTAAAGTCACAATTTCAATTATTATAAATAAACAATATTTTTAATATAAACAAATTCCAGTTATTTGAATTGAATTAATTTACCTGGTTCTATTATCAATCCGTCTATAGACAATAAGATTTTTTTTCTTCTTTTCAGCTTCCAATTCCAGGTAACTGATCACTCCAGTCCGTTTTACCCTCAATTATAAGGAAAATTTTCTACCAGGTTAATTTTTAATTAAATTTTTTAAGTATCTGTTCCATAAGGTACTTCCCTGTGCAGCATCTTTAGCCTCATCAATATTTCACTTAAGTAACGGGGGGCTAATCATAATAACATCAGTTAGACCAACAAGGGCGCAACCCAGCGAAGCAGATAAGATACAATAACACCTTTAAATTCAGCATTGCGCCTTTTAATATAATTTATAGAGCGTCTAAGCATAGCAGATTATCTCCCTGAGTACACCCTGCTCGTAAACCATTTTATTGTTGCAACCTACTCAATATTGTCTCATCTTCAATATTGAGGAGAAGTGCAGGGGTAGCTTGGTCAGAGCGCAAACTGGGCGAAGTAAAATAAACAATAAATTATTTTACAAGTCCAGGTTTGTCACATTTGGTGTAGGATAGCTGGGATTAAGCCAGCAGGCAAGAAATTGCATAGTAGGCAAATTAGAACTAGCAAATAACGAAATGGCAGGCAATAAAGGAGAGATGGAACAAATGACGCCAGAAGATATTCAACAATTATTACAAATGATGCAACAACAAACTCAAACAATAAACGAAATGAACAATAAATTGGAAGGGATGTTTCAACAACACAACGATAAAATAAGCGAAATGAATTTTCAAGCCATGAACGAAATGGAAACTACGGTCGAACGTTTGGTTCCGTTAGAATATGATGAAAGGAGAACGATAATGCCCACATATGCAAGGATATCAACAATAGAACATGAAATGGAAGAGGTAGAAATTTTACCTACGTTTGAATGTGAATTAGGAACAGCTAATATAATGACAGAACCACTGTCAGAAGTTAACCAAATAATTACAGTCATTCAAACATCTACTGCTACCTCTGTCATAGAAACATTGAGTCCAAATCCAATAACAACACACCATAGAATGGGAGGCATTAACCTCGAATCAGACAAGAAAATGACGGAAACTATCAAAACTAATGAAACAATAATGAATAAAAAGAAAAGGAGAAAACCCAAACAAAATAAAAGGGGGTTAAATTTAAAATGAAGATAAAAAATAGAAAATTTTTAAACGGGAAAAAGAACAAAATTATAAAGAAACGAACAGGACATACCACTCGGAAACGGACCCGATCCAATTCCAGTGATTTGATAACGACCGAGACCCTCGAATCCCCAACAACCGGGGAACTAGCGGGAAATTTTTTTTGCAATTTCGGGGTCCAGATAGGGTAGCCGAGGTGTTACAAAACGCCTACAGACTAGAACATGAGAGTGGGAGACAAATAGGGACGTTCAATGTTAGAAGCTTAAAACCATATCATTCACCAATAACTGAATTAAATTAATAGTTGAATGTGGTCTTTAGATTAAAGGGGAGGCTCAGCCCCAACTTCACATTCCTTTGAGTATCATAATGAATAACACCTTATTAGAACGAGACGTGACAGACGATCGTCCCTATTGAATGACTAAATTTGACCTAAAAACGACAAACGGACATGTTCTGTGAAAGTGTAACAAAGGTGAAGAAATTTGTAAATACGTTCGTACTAACACTAGATTAAGTACTTACCCTTAATTTAGCCTAAGTTCGTTCGTACTAATTCTTAGACCTAAGTTACTAACTACTAAAACTTGTAAATGCGTTATTATTACTAACCTTAGTTATAAGATAACATAGAATAAGCGCGTTCATACTAATCTAGGTACTAAGCAACTAATAACTCCATCTATTAGAAAAGGAAGCCCTTAATGTTACACCGGACCAGAACGACAGACAAAATGACCTTCGGACAAAAGTTCGAATTATTTGGGGGAAACAAAAAGTAGAATCATTAGCAAACATTGCATTAATTGGGATTGGGGGGGGGAAAAGGTTTTGCCATGAAACAATTAATAATAATTGGGGGGGTTTTATTAAAAACCCAAAAACACAGGTCTTAAAAATTAACAACTTGAAAAGCTCAGTAGGATCCAAACACCTAATGATAAATTGTGTCACAGATCGCCAAGTCGTAACAGTACCACCTAGGATATAGACCATCATCTACAAATACCAAATAGATTATCCATGGTTTGGTGTCGCTAGTGAGAATCTCCGAATTGTCTTTAGTGTGAATTGTGGAGGCTGAAGATATGAAATGATCTGTTTAGTGCGCGGTACCCTGGTCCAGCATTGATAGGGAATAGTGAAGCAGTAGGTGACATTCAGTGCCACTAGCTAGTAGCAGAGAAATGAAAACGAATTGAAAAGAGAAAAGGAATTAAATGTTGTGGTTTCTAAGGAAATACTGGGTTACGACCCTAAACTGAATGATCAATCCAAAAAAGTAGCAGTAACGATTCTGTGTTAGTGTGGGATTGGCCGAGATGACCAGCCTGAATGGTTATTTTGTGTAATAGGCTAACGCCGTTTGAACTGGGATAGTGCTGGTAGGTTTCACGTAAGGAATGGTAGTGTGTTGGTTGGATACAGAATTAAAACAACCTGACGGATCATGATTGGGAGTGACAGTGAGCGATCGGACCTGGAAATGGAAGATTGGGGATAAATTTATTAATGAATAATTGGGTTAGGAACAAAATAGAAAGGGGTTGGGGGTAATATCATTGCGGGTATAAAGGGAAAATCACCCTGGATATAAAATTTTGTTTATTTATATAATTAAGGCGGAAAAGCCAATTTAGCTTTAAGTAAACTGGTAACACCAAAAAGTGAACCAATAAAATCAGAGTCCAAATAACTTCAGTCAAGTTCAGAAATCCAATAGAAGTTTATTTGATTTCTGAAGGGGGGAATGTGACGATACAGCGTCTAATTTTATTTTTTTTGGTTTTGTAATCTCAATATCTGAATTAATCATAACAATGTATAATTAAAATTGTAAGTTACTTTTAAGATGAATGGAATTCATAATTGGCAAATTTATAGCCGTATATAGTAAGCAAAGGACCTCTAGTGGTGATGAACTGATTAATATGAATTAATCATTGATTTGTGTCGCCCTCCATGGGTAAGCAGGTAATTAAGGCCACGTGGCAAGGCCGACGCCTTGACCCGGAGCAGAAAGACCGACCTCTTGTATATTGACCTTCAAAGTGATAACACCTAAGTCGTATTAGCCCCAGTGAATTACATCTGTTAGCAAAAATCTTTGTGAATCCAACTAATCTCATTACATTTTGGATTTATGAATGTGACTGTGAACCTGTTACGTGTGATTCTACAGAGGGAAAAGGATATTTGCCAGAAAATATCGGCAGATCGCGGACATCGGCTCACACCTGCGTTGTCGGCGGGTGTCCTTGGACACGAGTTCAATTACCTGTGGAAGCCAACAGCTAAGTAAAACATTGAAGTGCATTCAATTGAATTATCAAACTCCCTACGTACTTTTTTTCAATATACAATTGAGCATAATTAGCCACCGGTTCGAATTAATAACTAACGCGGGCTAAAGCCAACGCATGGCGTCATACTGAACTCTTTGAGGTTCCATTCAATTTCGTAAAAACTATTGAACTCAAACACTTAAAAATATTTAAAATTAACAATTTAAGAATAAAAATTTATAAAATTTGTATTGAATTATATTTAACTTTAAGTTTGAATAATTAATTAAGGCAAACACTTTCAATCATCCCGGTCACCTTAATGAGGAATTAATCCAATTAAATTAAAATCAAATACTAAATCAAAGTAATTTGATTGCAATAAAACATTCGAAAAATAAAACCCTTGAATTAAATGCAATAATTTTTAAATATTAAAATTAAATTATCTGGTAATTGAAAAATACTAAAAGAAAGATGGCGGACCCACGCTGTGTCATGTGATCAAAATATTAAAACCGCGGGAGGAAAGCAATTCTGGGAATTGTCACTGCACTATTAGAAAAAAAGTAAACAAAACAAGTTTAACTTATAGTAAATGTATAGTTCCCAAATGGGTCGGTAGTATCCGAAGCAGTTGACAACTCCATTTCAATAAAACCTACCTAGTGGTCAAGAGAATAATGACACAAATCACAGACAAAATTCCGATCCATTCTTCACAATAAATCATTAAATCAATTGAATATGCATTGAAGCGTATTCCAATACCAGTTATTCATAAAACGTTTAAATTAAATAATCGCGATTATTATTTAGCGGATGTGTTGTTGCAGCAAATTACCAAAATATAATAATAACATTTATTAATTAAAAAAAATTATTTTTAAATTAAAATCTTATAATATTATAAGAAATACATGATTATGACCAAAGATTGAAATTGTTTGATTTAATTAATTAAGTTAAGATTTGAGTTAAAATTGAAAGAGTTAAACACCTGATTGAAGTGTAATCAGGAAGTATATTTGACGTCAAATGAATCAGGGAAGCGAGTGACATCTGTCAAAACAAATAGTTTTTGACAACTGTCAAAAAACATGTAAATAAACAAACCATGTCATTAACATTAATGAATGGTTAAATCAAATAAACCAAAACTAAATAATTACATATAGATTAAATTAACTGATAAAGACTGCTAATTGCATATAATTAGATAATAAAACTATTTATACCAAATTTAAAAAATTAAATAAAACTAAATATTATAACTCACCTGTCAAAATTTGACTGAAGGAATTAGGGCTTTTGAATATTAATTTTTATTAATACTGACTTCCCAATTAATTATTTTCTCAAGTGAACAATCAATTCCGTACAGTTTTGATTAATTTAATAGTGATAATTAATTTGAATAAATTATTTTATATTAAAATTTAAATTTCCAGTCAATTGGGTTGTACCAATGCGATAATTCATTGTTTACATTGAATTAATGTATTATTAAAACCAATTTTGAACAGATTGTTTACAATTAACATTTTTTTATAATCAATTTTGATTATCCTCAAGTGAAGAATTAATTGTTCACCGTTGAAATATCGTGAGAAAGTAATTTTATTATTGTTATCATTTATTATAATTACTTACCTTAAATTACCGACAAACTTATAATGTATAACTTTTGTTTACAAGGTAAACTTAGTAAAGTCACAATTTCAATTATTATAAATAAACAATATTTTTAATATAAACAAATTCCAGTTATTTGAATTGAATTAATTTACCTGGTTCTATTATCAATCCGTCTATAGACAATAAGATTTTTTTTCTTCTTTTCAGCTTCCAATTCCAGGTAACTGATCACTCCAGTCCGTTTTACCCTCAATTATAAGGAAAATTTTCTACCAGGTTAATTTTTAATTAAATTTTTTAAGTATCTGTTCCATAAGGTACTTCCCTGTGCAGCATCTTTAGCCTCATCAATATTTCACTTAAGTAACGGGGGGCTAATCATAATAACATCAGTTAGACCAACAAGGGCGCAACCCAGCGAAGCAGATAAGATACAATAACACCTTTAAATTCAGCATTGCGCCTTTTAATATAATTTATAGAGCGTCTAAGCATAGCAGATTATCTCCCTGAGTACACCCTGCTCGTAAACCATTTTATTGTTGCAACCTACTCAATATTGTCTCATCTTCAATATTGAGGAGAAGTGCAGGGGTAGCTTGGTCAGAGCGCAAACTGGGCGAAGTAAAATAAACAATAAATTATTTTACAAGTCCAGGTTTGTCACAATATATATATATCAAATTATAAAAAACAAAAGAAAACAAACATAAAATTAATATAAAATATAACTCATAAAATTATTACAAAACCATTAACTAATTATAAAAAAAACAAAAAAAAAAAAAAAACACCATATATTTAAAAATGCAAATTACAACTATCTATAAATTCAACCAATGATCTTAATAAATTTTCAGTGGGACAATCAATTAATGCTCTAAAAGTAGGAGGGTCTGTAAAGTGAGGATTAATTTTCTTCACCAATTCACATCTCCGAATTGTATATAATGGACAATGCAAAATTAAATGAGCGGGCGTAGCACTTTGACTTTGGTTTTTGTTTTGGTCCTCTTTTTTCTTCATTTCTTAATGTATAGAAGAGTGAAGATGGAATTGAAGAAAAAAAAAGAAGTCAGGAACTCGGTGGCACTAATGACCTTAGTAGTTGATATGCCATGTATTTTGTAAATTAAATAAATAAATTGAATCCATGGGTTCCGTAGTCTTTACCTGAGGACCCTTTGACGTCGCGCTTGTCGCGAGACCGATTATAATACTTTCCCCATGATTCGCATTGGATAAAGTAAAAAAAATAATAAAATAGATATATAAGCATACATTTTTCATTTGAATTTGAAAAAAAGATATTTTCATTCAAATGGAATAAAATTGACACAATTTTTTTTTATATGATGCCCAATGTTTTTTTCCTTTCGCAAAAATCCTTAAATTAATTTTTTCAGCGATACTAAGATTTCCGATATTATACATATAAGTACAATGTTTCTATTTGTTATCTAAGAATTCAATTAAATATATTATGTATAATAAATATAATCATTAAGTGATTGATTTCTTACAGGTAAATATTTTTAATTTTTAATTTACTTTTCATTCGATTAAAAATTATTTATTGAACATTCTAAATAGATTTAAAATTTCAAAAAAAGGACTTAATAGAATATTTAATTAAAACATTTCAACCAATTTTCATTCAAACTACCATAAATGCATATGATTTTAACTATTTCTAACACCTCGCAATTTAATCAAGCTTTTTGCTTTGTGAAAATTCAATTTTGTTTTTCTTTTATTCCCCACTTCCATTATAATATAAAATGCACCTTGTATAATTGAAAAAAAAATTAGAAATTCAAATAGCAGATTTAAAAAGAAATGAAAGGTCATAAACTCTTTTATTATAAATTACACAAATATATCAAAAATTCGTTTGTAAATTAAACAAATCAATTTCAACATAAAAGCCTATTATACAAACAAACGGGATTAATTAAAAGGTCTTTTTGAGGTGTTACTATTTCTCGCCTCTGTGTGCCTACCAGGGGATGTTGCGAATGCCAATTTTTTCACATCCGCGGATGTGAATGTGGATGCGGATTTTCGAAGGCTCACATCCGCCCATGCGGATGTTTAAGATCTTATATAAATATAGTATATGAATGAAGAATTAAAACAATGATAAAGTAATTATTATCATTTTTATTAATGAAAATTAATATTAAGTATAATGCTCCTATTTTTTTAAATTCACTTACTAATTTTCATATTAGTAAGTGAAGTTAAAAATAGGAGTGTTATACTTAATAAAGAGTAATATGGCCGCCTTTTCTGATTCAAGGTGTTTACGCAGAGGTTCGTAAATTAAACCCGCGCTACTAAATAATTGTTCGATAGGAACACTGCCTGGTGGAGTGGATAAAAATATCAATCGCTATCGGTGATAATATCTCAAATTCCTCTCGATGAACACTCCACCATTTAAGAGGATTTTCATCCACATTGACTCTTTTTTTAGTGCAGTAATAAAGTAATTCCTTTTTGAGTACACCTTCAGTGCTACCATTTTCAGGTATCTCTTGACTCTCATCTTCACTTGACGAATCTAACATCATAGAAAGGTAGTTTTTTAAGCATGGCTTTCTGACGAAACTTGATGTCCCTGGTCCTAGTTGTTCCATATCCTTTTCCGTGGAATCAGTCATTCTCATTCTTTTAGCCCCTTCGGAATTGGCATTAAGAGAACCGAAAACCCGCCCAATTTCTTTCTTGTCTCAACTTGTATTACATTCGCATCCGCATGAACATCCGCATTGATTATTGCGGATGCGGATGCGGATGCAGATGTCCAAATCTATGCGGAAGCTCAGTATTTGCGGATGCGGATGCGAATATTCGCAACATCCCTGGTGCCTACATACAGTGAAGTCTCGACGGCCCTGTTTCGTGATTTCAAATCCATAGTGGAGAGTGCTGTACCCTCGGACAAAATTTACATTTGGATTTTTGCTTCCCTGAAAAATAAGCATTTGTGCAAGCCGTGAATTTTCTTACATATTTTGACATTTCTCGGATGTGACTGTATTTTTTTCATGAGTGATGTCTCCTTAGGTACATCGGATCCAGTGTCCGTAGGTACTACAGACCGCCATGTTTTTTAATACGGCTTGTGGTAACATACTAAACAGAATTAATCGAGTAAAAACAATGAAAAATAAATCACTGAACTCATCTTTTACAGCTATGGATGTAGTGGCTTCTTTTAAAATATACTCAAATGGAGAGAAAAATCACAAATTGGGACCCTTTTCAGTCACTTTGACCCCTCCGATTTCAAAAAATAAGAACCAACTTCTTAAATGACTGTTTAGAGCGTTCAGATCACGTGTGCAACTGAAAGACTCACAACTGCTTCTTCCCACCTCTCTCTGATTTTTACCCAAGTACACACAACTTTTTACAAAGCATGTCCGCAGGTACATTACTCTCCCCTATTATCAGTATTCATTGCTTTATAGTCAGAATTCTTTATTTTTGAAATTTTTTAGTCCATATTTTTAAAATAAGAATTGAACACTATAAATACAAAATTTAGTTAAGTAATTCTGAATATTTATTTATTCATATTCAATATTAGATAGAGGTTTTTAAAATTTCACTTATAGGTACAGATAGAAATTTAATACTTATTAAGGTTCGTTCATATCTACAGACAACGAGGGTGTGAGACACGTGCCATTTCAGACATCGACAGACACCGTCAGCATCGGACGCGGCCGCTCTCACCTGATAACTTTAGTAGAAAAAGCACGTCACGGTTCCGATGAGCAATTCATTCTGCCCGGCAAACACTCTCAGACACTTAAAGTCGATTCACACGTTTCCGTGACGTGACGGCACCGTTGCCTTCCGTGTTTCCCGAGGGGTGAGCCGCGACCTAAAATCGTGTATACCTACTTCCACTTCCACTTTCATTTCCAAGTAGAAGACAATAGATGACAATAGATTATCTAATGAATTCCAGAGTAATTTCAAATAATTCCAAAGAGGGTGTACATCTAATTCCAATCGCGGTTCACCCCTCGGTGTTTCCTATCTTTCATTGGTATCCGTGATGAATTTTTCACTGTCATTTACTCATTTCCATACCTTTCCGTGTCAGTGTTCTCCCGTAATCAGAGGTGGCTTGGCTGACCTTTTCAGTTTGGATGTGGCCTAGCTCGAATGTACAATGAATTTATATAATATATAGAAGAACTGGCAGTAATAGTATTGCTTTTGGACGAGAAAGAAAAGAAGATACTGGGTTTATTCCATATGGTTGCCTCGAGAAACGGAAGGAGAGTTTATTATAACTTTGTATAGAGGTTTAAGAGATCTATTGTGTATCCATTATATAAAGAGGGAACTAAGAAAAATCTAACTGATTATAAAGGCAAACCTTTTTTGGATTAAATATCTAAGCTTTTTATATGAGAATGTTAAATGATAGTTTTTATACATGAGTAAAAACAAGGGTCTTGATTAAAGAGTAACAGAGTGGATTTAGAAAAATTTGGAATGGGTAATTTGTAATTATTATATATGTCAGCAGGGTTATAGACCTCGAAAATTTACAAATGCATATTTATATCTTTGAGGGAGATATTTAGCACGATACATATTTCAGATACAGGGTAGTCAATTGGCTCGGATTGCTAATTTTGGCATTCTGGTTCGATTCCCGAGGGGGTAAATAACAACCCTTCTAACATATAATTAAATATTATTCATTCTATCTAGGATCTAATAGATAACAACCTCTTGTGATTTTCTTAGAAATTTAAAGTATTTTTTTATCGGCAATTTTAGCTCTTATATTCTTTTATCTTGCTACACTTTGAGCTTATTCATCTATTGAGTTTTCATCAACGTGTCAAGAAAAAGTTATTACATGTTAAAGCTGCCCTTCATTCATGCTTTCAATGTTTAATATTTATAATTATATTTTTAACTAGGAGAATCGAAGTGTCTGACTTTTCGCTATCATCTGTAGATCATCATTTCCTGGTTAGTTTTTAATAAAAGCAATTTATAACGGCTTATTAAGTAAATATGCTACAAAAAAAACTCGACCATATTTCATATTTTATGGGGCCAGGCCTGGCTAATAAAATATCTAATAATTTTCGTGTAATCCGAGCAAGGGTGACATTGGGGATGTGTGGGTGGGTCGGAGCCCCGGGCTCCATCCTAAGCAAGATGGATGCGGGTTGACCTGTTCCAACATTTTCATTAGCACAAACAAATTATCTATTTAGCCAGTGTTATTATATTACTTCCAAGAATTAACAACCTTCCCCTTCACTTCTTAATTCACTCTCGAGACCTTTTGAGATGATTGAATTTTAAAGGCTTGACGAAGGAAAAATCTTCTTTCGCTTATCAAGATTTTATCCGAAAACGATTTCTTAATAAGCTGACTACGTAAATAATATTGTAAAGAGATTTTATTAAGACGGTATGGTATATATATATCTAGATAAATCAATTAATCAATTGAAAGATCTGCTGCAATAAAGAGACAGAACCACTTTGCGATAATTTGGTTAAATTAAAAAAGGTACCAATCTCAAATATGCCATTAATTCATACTTAACTGATATGGACTTTTCTATTGAATATTAAAACTACCACTTATCAAATCTTATTATATTAAACGAGCAATTCTTGTATATATATATATATTCTCTCTTTATCAATGGAAATGTTGAAAAATAGTTGCTTTAAAAAAGAAATAGATATAAATAAATAGATATTTTGAAACGAGAAAAGAGATTGTCACAGAAATGAAATTACCTTGAATAAAAATAAAAAATAAATATTTAACTCGGAAAAATATTTTTTCTAGAAACATGTTAAATTTTAGGAGAACGTTTTAAAAATGTTCATTTTTAAAATACTTATTTGTTTATAGTTGCTTTATATTTCTTTTTTAAAGTAATTAACTATTTTTCAAAAATTCCATTGATAAAAGGCAAAAATTCAATCTATTAAAAAAAGGAGGGGGGGATTCTTCAAATATAGCCAATTATCGTCCGATAGCTATCACCTCGGTTCTTTCTAAAATCATGGAAAAAGTAATTAATCAGAATTTAGAATCTAATAAACTAAACCATGATAGACAATAGGGCTTTAGGCTTTATATGGAATAAATAAGCACTAGACTTTTAAAGAGACTTTCGTGATAGGCTTAGAAAATCTTCTTGCCAAATTAGCTGCCTTTGTCTTCCTCTGGAGCCTCTGCTTTCTTTCAAACCGTAATATTAAAGTTGAGGTTGATGGCATATCATACTTTTTTCTTCTATAATGATGGAATTCCTCAGAGTTCGGTCATTTCCCATACGGGCTTTATTATCTATATTAATGATGTTTTAAATTTGCCCTCCAATCCAATACATTGTTACGCAGATAAGTACCCTATATAACGCTCAGCCCTTGGAAAACAAACGCGCAAACATCGCTTCCTCGAGAAATTTAGATTTAATCATGCTTAAAAATTCGGGATCTCACAAGTTGGTAAACTTTAATGCTGGCAAAACGCAATGTAGTCGAATTTTTAGACGCCTAGATACTCATTGGAATTTTGTGATAAAATATCAATGTTGGATTCTGATCTTTCTTGGACCATATTACCACAGTAGCAAAAGCTGCAGTATGTAAACTTGGCTGTCTTTTTCAAAAGCTTAGTCCTCACTCAACTTTTACCTTATATAAGGCTCAAATTCGCTCCTGTATAGAATATGGTTCGCATTTGTGGAGAGGAGCCTCCAAGTCCCTTGCTTCCTTGGATTCAATTCAGAGACAAGCTATCAGTCTAATACAGTGATGCCTAACCTTATGAATTTGGTGTGTCAAAATTCGGAAAAAATCTGACTTAACTCGGGTGTCGTGTCACATCTAGAAATATTCATAACTTGGTGATAGTAGGAGCCCTAGTAAAAAAAAATAACATATTTTTTATATATTTATTTTTCAAAAACAAAACCTAATTACTATTCTTTACATTAATGACTTGAGCGCAACTTCTTTTGACTCTTCTTGAGCAAAGACCGTCCGTAAAACGACGCGTGTCACCCAAAATGTCTTAATGTGTCACTTTTGACACGCGTGTCATAGGTTCGCCATCACTGTCTAATAGGAGATTCAGCGTTAACTTGACACTCTCGACTCGCTAGCCCATCCTAAAACTGTCTCCGCCCTTAAAATATAAACAATTATTTTTGTTATTTGTTTCAAATCCAGGGCTTAAATTTTAATTCGTTTCAAAATCTGTGGGAATATAAAAAATTCAATTTTATTGATTTTATTTAATATTTTTTTTTGTTTTAGAAGAAAAAAAATTAATTTTCAGCCAATGTGTTTATAGATTAGATTCACAAAGTGGATTATCTATCTGCGTAGGTACTTTGAGAAAGAAATATATATAAAAAAAGCTTCATATGATTAATAATCTCTAAATCCAAAAAGACCGGTTACCAGCTGATAAATTTAAAGTTGAATGGGGTTGTAAATCTATTTGGCTCCATTCAATTTGGAAGCTGAATTGAATTTTGCGTGGGTGTCGATATGGGGGAGTGGGTGGTTTAGGGGTTGTTCGGTTTGCGCTCGAGAATTCTCCCGAAAGCCCTAATCAGGCGGCGTAATGAAAGGAAAATTGGCTGATGTTCTCTTTGCGTGTCTGCTTTCCAAGCTGAACACAACCACAACAATGTGAAGATCGATAAATACCGACAGGTTTTCAAAAACTTTTTTTTTGGCTTTCAGAGAATTTATTATGAAATGATAATATGACATTAATTTATTTCACTTTAAAAGATTCAATTCGCAATTCGTTTATCCTCATGACTTATAGCGATGGGAATAAATAAATTGAGCATGAATCGAAAAGAGTAGCAGAGTTGATGATTCATAAGAAGAAATCAATGAGGTTGTTCTCTGAATGATATTTCTAAAAAAGTGAAGCTATAGGTCCTATTATGGTATATATAATAGCTGAGACGCCCGCCTTCATTAGGCCTTTTTTGTAGACCAAAACGCCATAGTTTTGTTCAATTTTTTTCATCAAAATAGTTTCAGGCGTTTTTAAGATATTTCCAAAAAACGAAGCAAAAAAAAACAACAATTTTTTCATTCACGATTACAATAATTCCTGTATGGTAAAGTAAAAAAAGAAGTGTAATATTTACAAAATATTAAATTAGATTATGTAAGATTTTATTATTATTTACTTCATTCACTTGTTTATCTTGATAAATTAAAAGAAAATTCATCTTCGGATGCTAAAGGGAGTGAAAATAACAGCAAATTTTTTATTAAATAACTTCTTGTTTTGCTTATTGGTTGATGAGCCGGTAAAAAATAGTTGTTTTTTTATTTTTTAATAACGTGAAATAGTAGCCCGACTCAATACAAAAATAAATAAATCTCTTTTTGAACTTACCCGTTTTTTTGTAGTTTTACTCTGTTGGCTTAGTTCACCCTCTCGACTCAATAACTCCATTTCTAGAAAGAGAATTTATTATTGTTTCGAGAACCGATTCCAGAGTATATTCTCTTCTCAAACACTCATAACATGAAAGACACAATCAATTATATCGTTGTAAACAGAGTCGCCTAGTGAGCCGTTAACCTTTATTATCACAAGCCAGGTTAATAAAGAGCTCATAAATCAACTGAATGGATTTTAATTTCGAGTAATATTCCTTAAAATTTTCTAATAAAATTTTTCACTTAACATTTAGAATTTAATGCTTTCAGACACCCAACAACGATCCAGAGGGTCACTTTTGAACCCCAAAATATTTTGCTCTTATAATTGAATCTACCTATATATATAATATTATATATTATATATAAGCTTTAAATTTATCTATTCATCCTATTTCCTTGATTTCAAATTAATATTATAGCTTATTGTTATGTATTACTTAAAAGCTTTTATTGTCGAGAATAGCAGTTTTTGATTTTTACTTTCATATTTATTTTCTATAGAATATAGTAATGTGAAGTACCTGGGTCCTGACTCTTTGAGATTTTTATTATTAACATATAAATAATTTCTCTCATTTTTAATTCTAATAATTAATATTTTAATACAATATTTAGTGATTACTATACATAATTATACATGATCTAATGAGGTTCAGTTCAATCTTTTCTCAAACCCCATTTGAAAATATCTAAATTTTATTATATTAAACGAACAATTCTTGTGTATATATATATATAATCGGTTTCCCGAAAACGGCTCTAACGATTTGGATGAAATTCACGGGTTAAGGGGTTTTTGGGTTCACATTTCGATCTGTCACGGTCTCATCTTCGACTAAGTTTTTTTTGATGGGTTTTTTGTTAATTCAAATAATTATTCACAGTTGGTTGTCTCGATAAAAATGTGTAATTACATTTTTATTCAATTACCTTTGAATAATTAATTGAATTTTTCAATTTTAAATCCCACAAAAAAATCATTTTAAATATTATTATATATTAGAATTTTGTGAATTTTAATTAATAAAAGGTATTTTTCTATAGAATAATTTATTAGAATATCAATTTCATTCTCTTAAAAAATCCGACAATTCGAACTCTATTCTTCAGGATTTAAAATGGGTCAACGAAAGAACCTCGGTGTATATTAATATTATTTTTAATGCAATTACATTCAAAACTTTGTGGCCAGTGATATATCTTGATGATGACCAGAGTAGGTCAAAACGTTGGTAAAAATATAAATTAAGTTTTATTTCAATTTTATTTTATTTTGGCTTCGATTAAAAATCGACTTTTTACCTGAATTTAAAATTAAAAATAATATTAATATATCGCTTTTAACTGAATCAAAAAATTACCGAACATCGCTCGATGTTCTAGGTACTAATATTTATATGTACTAATGTAGCATTGATATTTCACTTTAGTTATTTTTTCTAAATCTTACTTTCCAGGATGTTATTTGGAACTATAAAGTGCTCTGTGTCTACAACGATGCATCTTTGCCAAGAAATGTGAGTATAGATTTTTCGAAACCTTATTAAAACACATTAGAATTGTTATGCACGATCAGAAATTTTATTAATTTAAAGAAAATGAGAAATAATATACTATAATAAATATGGATTTTGAATAGCATTTATTATACAAATTATTAAAAAGTATTTTTTTTCTCAAATCTAAATTTTCCATCTTAATATTACACAATAATTTTCGGGAATCGATTGAATTTCATTAGGTTTAATTTTTTTATTTATCAAATTTATTTAGTATATTGAAATAGAGAAATATTTAAATTATTATTGGAATTTTTACTTTTTAGGAATCTTAATAAAATTTATTTAGGTCAAGCTTGAGAGTCAATTATTCTAGTGATGCTCTTTATCTCTTTATTGAAATTATCGATAAGATGTGGATAAACTAATTATTTCTCCTGGTCCCGTCGTTGATTACAAGCTCAGACAAGTTTTTCAAAATATTTTTTGTTTTCATTTAGGTTTTTTTATTATTAACTTAAATATCTTATCTTATTATACTTTTTATATTAAACCAGCATTTCTTGTATATTTGGTCGATTATTTTTTGCAAGTGATTTAAAAAAAATGCAAATTCTAATAAATGCTTTTCGAATTATTTCTGCATATTTTGACATTTTTGTGTAAGTGAAATTCACCTCCATTGATAATTTATTTAATGTACTTAAATTTACTTTAGAACTCTCTTGATTTTCTTTAAAATGTTTCTACCAGGAGGCTAGAAGTGAGGATTGTGTGTTTGTACTCCAGGTTGCATGCCGGCAGGCGCTTTCTTACTGCGTGGGATAATTCACTCCTTAGGAATTCTATTCTCTTGGCAACGATTTTTCTTTTTCAAGCATGTGGTGAGAAAACATAAAACTAACATGATTGATAGGATAGACAATTTAACTCACAAAGGAATTCTACTTTTCCGAAATAATGTTTTTTTTTATTAAGGTTATGGTTTTTGTACTGGTTCGGAACTGAAATTGCTTTAGGCCTTCATAGTACTGCCAATTCAGTAATTGGCAATCAAGCACAACACAAATTTTAATTAATTTTCTATTTTCATGGTGGGTGAACATCACAAAATTAAGCAGAAAATCAATTTGGCTATTAATGCATCGGTAGATTTTAACTTTAGGCTAGCATTTATTAAACCCTTGGTATTAGAAACGTTTGTGCATATTTTATTTTTAGGTTTCATTTAAAAGTTAAACGAGACCATATTAATGTCTCTACAATGTTAGTCTCGTTTGTCCATCAGTAGCCCGTAAACTAAATAGAATAAAAAATTTAAATTTACAACTTATATGATATATGTATTTATTTTCTCCCAAATCAAAAATCGTAATAAAATTTTAATCTGATGATATTTTTGGGAGGGTCGAATTTTCGAGTGGGGTAAAAAATAAGATATATGTCTATCTGTCATCATAGTAATGAAGTTTGCAAAGGAAACACGATACAAACTTAGAATTTACAAGTTAAAAGGCTGGGTTGGAACTCTCTTTCATCCATATTTCCTGCGACATATTATATAACCTTCAGTCTTTCATGATCCGCATCTATGCGAATCTTCCCAAACCTTGAAATTACTTTCTCTTCTTTTACTTTTCACGATTCAACGATCCACCCCCGACTACAATGATTGTACCTTTTGGCACAATAAATTCTTTCATCCAAAACATAAAAAATAGTTTTCTTTTTTCTAAATTCATTCCTCTTCATTAAGAGGAGTTGTCACTTAAAAGTGAGAAAGTAAAAGTAACTTTTATTTAACTTGTAGTCAGAAGTTCAAAATTGAGAAGACCTCAAAGAGGAATTCAATAAAATTACTTATATAAATATTATATAATTATATTCATTTGGATGAAAGTAAAAATTTTGTTATTCTTTGCTCTATTCATCAGAATCCATTGGTCCTTGGCCAGCTTAAGCTCATTTTCGAAACGGCTCTATAACCCATGGTTTGTTCCGTAAAATCCTACTGAAACTGGAAAGTTTTACAGAGTGGGTGTGATAGCCTCTCGACCTACCAATTTTAGTCGCCTTCCACGACAAGCACTGGATACTATGAACCTATTCTACCCCCGATCCACAGGGGGAGGGAAAGTAAAGTCATTTTCAAAAAACTTTGCATCATCATTTTTGATTAGCCATAAAAAGTGGTTACTGATTAATGAAAGTGTGTAACTCACTTTTCGTGGTTATCTCGATAACAAAAGCTCATTAAAATTTTACTGAAGGCAATCTCAACCTTCGAAACGAAATTAATTTAATTAGGAGGCATCAACAAAAATTGATACAATCGGTTCAATTTTAATATGATGAAAGTAATGAAAATGTTCAGTGAAATTAATTAGAGTCAGAGTGAGTGGAATAGATGGAATTCTGGTCTGTCTCGCTAATGAAAGACTCATCAGTGCAATCAGATTTTAATTACAAAGACGAATCTAATGGTAATTCTATTAGGAAGGAACATAACCAACGGAACACTTTTATCATAGTCGATAGAAATAAGCCTAGATCTGAGAAGATAAGTGTGTTCCCCACACGACCTTCATTCCACTTAATTTTTCTACCTTCATATAGGAAAAGATTAGATAGATATAAATTAGAAAAATTAGAAAATGAATTCTTTAAGGAGGTCCTTTCGCTCCAGTTGAATCAAAAGAAGTGTAGTATCTAATATTTAATAAAATAAGTTAAAATACAAATGAAAAATAATAGAATTAAAAAATAAATAGTATAAAAGCCGTAAATGTTTTAAATAAAAACAATTATAAAAAATAATTAAATACAAAAGTTAGTCAAATCAGCTGATAATAAGTCTTGTATGATTTGGAAATGTGTTGTATTAATACTCCTTATGTTTACATCCAAACAGCATTTATGTGATTTTTTAAAGTAATTATCTCAGTAAATTCGTCGGTCAATCATATATTTTATTGCAAAAAAAAAAAAGAAAACCGCATGTTTCAAAAAGCCAATTTTTAGTTTTTTTTTTAACTTTATATAATCAACTAATAGTAGTATAATTTAAGAGAAAGTGTCAAGATCTTAATTTTCCATAAGACTCTAAGAAAATGTTTACATTTAAAAAAATTTTATTTTCAAAAATTTACTCGCTAATGTGTGATCCAAACTTCACCAAAGCATAGATAGAGACTTAAACAACTATTATAAAAAATTATGATAATGGTTATAATCTAATATTTTTTATTTAACATTGGCGGCGAAAGAACCTCCTTAATTATAATCCAACATAAATAACTATCCTTACTGAACTTCATTCAGAAAACCATTTATTTTTCCTAGAAATTTTCAATAAAGTTGATAAGGGTTCCCCCTTTGTATCAACTTGCCTTCCAAGTGTGGCTTCAAAAAGTAATTTTTTTCGAGATATTCATACGAAAATATATATTTTAATCTTTCTATAAAATATACTATTTAAAATGATTTTGATTTGTTTTAAATACATATTAGTACATAGTACTAGTATTTTTCTTTTCTACTCGAAGTTGAAGTTTTCCGGTCATAGTGAATATGATAAAAATTAATTAAATTTAACATTTTATAATTTGTTTATAAATTAAATTAATTTTATAATTCAAACACCGGAAACGGAAAAAATAAAATATTTCTGTTATAAACTCATGTTTATAAGGTTTATTTATAGGTATGTGTCGAGTAAAGGGCTTCGTCAATTAAATTCAATAATACAAAAAAATGGTTCTAACAAGACTGCGGACACCTGGCTTCTTATAAATCAGCAAATTAGATTATTTAATTCTGACTTCTACCACAAAGTCCATCATTGATGATAATTTACATGAACTACAGATATTTAAAATTGCTTTCATGGTTTTAATGCTCTTATTTATTATAAGACAATTAGTTATTTATAAAATTATAAAAATTCATATAGTGTCAAAGTTTTTACAAAACACAAAAACCTTCCAAAGCACAGAATGAAACAGATTTCGAGTTCCTAATTTCATGATTTCCTGTTGAAAAAATTAAAAAATAAGCTGAAATAAGCCAGTCAAGTGCGAGAAGGACCAAATACTGAGGGTAAGTTGGTACGTACCTTATTTCTTTCAAAATACTTGAGATCCAAATACGTTCTTTTATGGGGCGTTAATAGTAAATTTGTTCATAATTTTTAGTTAAGCAACTTGTCAACCCAGATAGGTACAAAAATCACCTAAAATGTCCAAATTTGACTCTCCCACACATTTCAAAATACCTAACTCTTCTTAAAAAAATATTTACACGGATTCTTCACACCCAATGATAAAAACCTACAGAGGGTACAAGAGACGTTTCCTTCCATTTTCCAAGGAGCCTAAAGATTATTTTTATGTTGAAAAGAATACATTAATCGAATTAAGGCACGTGTTGCTTTTGAAATCACATCTTTCTCTTGAATCAATAATATCTATATTGGGAGAAAAATAAATGGATGTTTACTTAAAAGAAGTAATTTAGTCCTTATAGAAGGAGAAAAGCCTTCCCCGAACAAACAACCAATATAGAATCTACTATTCAAATTGATAGAGTCCAAAGGACATTGAACTTTGAAAGAAATGTGTTCAAATTATGTATTTCACTTATTTCGTGCACCAAAGACAAAGGAAAGTTGTGAAATTTCATCGTACTCTTTTGAAGTTCTAAATTGCGTATTGACACTCTAGCCCCGTGTTTCTCAAAATGTGGTTCGCGAACCCCTAGGGGTTCGCCATTCGACGGCAGGGGGTTCACGACAAGATTTACTTAATGGTGGCTTGATGACTGGCAGGCACGTGTGGCACCATGGTGGCGCGCGCGCACTGAATTCGTCGCTCGCTTTTGAAAATGAATGAGTGGTTAAAAACAGGGTCATTACGCAGAAAATGTCCAAGTAATTCAAAGTTATCATCCAGTTCGCAAACTGTACAAAGTACATTTACTCAAATTGCGTCTACTTCTGCTGAAAATTCAGTTTTAAACGAAAATTCTGCGAAATCGAGAGAACAAGAAAAAACAATCATATCATCGGCAAAAAAAGAAAATATGACGAAGACTATCTGAAAATTGAATTTATGTGCAAAGAAGAATCTCAGTACCCAGAGCCCCAGTGTGTAATATGTTCAGAAGTTCTCGCAAATAGCTCGATGAAGCCATCATTGCTGCGAAGACATTTGGAAACAAAACATCCGCAATACGTAGACAAACACTATAGATTTTTTTGTTCGAAAAAAGAAAGAGTTGGCTTCTTCGAAAAAGACTATGAAAACCGTCTTGGCTACTAACTCTGAATATTTACGTGGGTCTTTCCTTGTGCCATATAAAATCGCAAAGACCGACAAGTCATACAATATTGCTGAAGAATTGATTTTACCCTCTGCTAAAGATATGGTCAGTTGTGTAGGTGACACATTTTCGAAATTGATGGATAAAATACCACTTTCAAATGATACAATTGCACGTCGCATTCACGACATGGCACACGATGTTGAAAATCAACTAGCACAACGATTAAAAAATAATTATTACGCGATTCAAGTTGATGAATCAACAGATATTAGTGGATTACCGAATTTACTTGGGTTAGTTAGATATGTGTATAAAAATATATGTGAAGAAGATTTTTTATTTTGTAAGACCTTGGAGTCTACGACGAAAGGAGCAGATATTTTTAACACTATTAATGATTTTATTGAAAAACATGGCATAGATTTGACAAAGTGCGTTGGTATATCCACTAACGGTGCAAAGGCCATGACAGGAAGGATATCTGGACTGATATCCAGGATTAAAATCTTGCTCCTGAGGTCAAAAGTATGGATTGTGCATTGCACAGAGAAGCATTGGCGAGCAAGAAAATATCTAATGATTTAAAAACAGCACTTTCAGAGGTCGTAAAAATAATAAATTACATAAAAGCCCGTCCGCTAAATTCAAGACTTTTCGCATTATTATGCCGAGACATGGGTAGTGAACATGTTTCATTACTGCTACGCTGTAAAGTACGCTGGTTGTCAAAAGGCAGGATATTAGCTCGGTTTGTTGAACTTCGTCACGAAATCTATATATTTTTGAAAGACAGTGACTTCAACCTTAAATTCCGAATTGAAGATGAAACCTGACTTAAAAGAGTAACCTATTTAGCTGACATTTTTTCTTGTCTCAATGAAACTAATGCTTCGATGCAAGGTTCCACGTGCAGTGTATTCACTGTGCAGGACAAAATAAACGCACTTATAAAAAAAATAGAATTTTGGAAAACTTGCTTGAGATCAAATATCTTTGAATGTTTTCCTCTTTTGTATGAATTTATCACGACGAAAGCCTTATCTGTGGATTCCGAAATAAGAGCTGAAATTGTTCTTCATCTTTCTCAGCTCTCCGACTAACTGAAAAGGTATTTTCCGGATATTGATAATGCTAAAGATGGCTGGATTCGTAACCCATTTGCACTCACGAACTAGGGCACAAATTCTAGTTTGAGTATTAAGCAACAGTAGTCATTATTAGAAATGTCCGGGGGTGTCGTATTACATATTACATGTTATGAACAAGGTGCGTCCCTGCCTTGGCTATAAAATCTTTATATAAGACATACATTTTCATTTATTCAAACAAAAAGATAAATATTCCATACAAAATATAAAATATCTACTCTTATTAAACGAGCAAAAATTGTTCTTGTATTAGTTGAATAAAAGATTTCACTGTCGATGATAACAGAATTGTTTTTATTTTAGGTTAAAAATAAAATGAGAGAGTCTTCTGTTTTTTAAATAAATAAATAAATAAATCTAGAAATAATTAAAAATTATTTTATTTAAAAAACAGAAGACTCTCTCATTTTATTTTTAACCTAAAATTGTTCTTATATTTATTTGTTTGTATCTTAGTTCTATTTTGAAAACGGCTCAACCGATTTTGATGAAACCAACTCTATTAACAAGTTTTTTAGGATGGGAAAACAATCTGGCTTGGTCTGGACCTCGACAAATTTAATCTTAATTGATCTTTTCTTAATTAAAGTAATTATTGATAGATGAAAATCTCAATAAAAAAGTTTGCTTACATTTTTTTCAATTATCTTTTATTTATGAATTGTTTTTTTAATTTTAAAACCCACTAATAGGTTATAACAAATATTATTATATTATATTAAAATTAGGATAGTTTTTTTAATTAACAGGTGGCTAAATGATAACATTACAGGTGGATTCATAACAAAACAGGTGTGTTTACAAATAAAGTGGTTGAAGTGGATTTTTTTATATAACTTGGAAACAAATCTTATTAAATTTTATATTATTACTAAGCTTCAAGGCCTGCCTTCGGCGGGCTTTTTACTAGGAGGCTTTGCCCTCTGACCCCCACGTGGCTGCATTATTGATGTTTTATTAGTAACAGAGAATAAATATAATTGTTTTATTTTAAAGTCTTAAATAGATATAATTTGAGATTCTATTTAACTGTAATATACAGTCATAACAAATAAGATGAAACAAATATTTAAAATGTATTAAAAATCTCTATTTAGAAAAAATTCTCTTATTCTCAAGCTTGAGTTGTTTATCATAAAAGAATTTAGTCTTATTGATTTTAAGTCGATTCTTCCACGTTTTCAGTAGAGGTTGCCATTAATAGTCAAAACATCAAAAATGGAATGCAATCAGGTTATTCCTCTAGTATTAGATAAGAATCGATCGTTATTTTTGATTTTAAGTCGATTCCTCCATGTCTTCAGCAATGGTTACTAATAATAATCGAAGGGTCAAAAATCTAATGTAGAATTGTTATTCCTCTAGTATTAGAAAAGAATCGATTGCTATTTTTGATTTTAAGTCGATTCCTCCATGTCTTCAGCAATGGTTACCAATAATAATCGAAGGGTCAAAAATCTAATGTAGAATTGTTATTCCTCAAGTATTAGATAAGAATCGATTGCTATTTTTGATTTTAAGTCGATTCCTCCATGTCTTCAGCAATGGTTACCAATAATAATCGAAGGGTCAAAAATCTAATGTAGAATTATTATTCCTCAAGTATTAGATAAGAATCGATTGCTATTTTTGATTTTAAGTCGATTCCTCCATGTCTTCACCAATGGCTACCAATAAAAACCGAATCGTCAAAAATCGAATGTAGAATGGTTATTCCTCGACTGTTAAATGAGAATCGATCATTATTTTTGAAATAAAGTCAACATCAGGCGCGGATCCAGACCTCTGATTTGGGGGGGGGGGCGGTCGCCGGTATATAAGATCTACTTTTGATCTCGGAAGTGTGTCGCGCTCGAATTGTCCAAGCGGGGTGGGGGGGTCAAAGACGCCCCCCCCACATAGAACTTTATTTTCTTCAATTTTAAAATTTAATGTTATATAAAAAAAAAAAATAAACATAAAAAATGTTGATCTACAATGCTTTGAGGGGGTGGCGGTCACCCCCATCGCCCCCCTGGATCCGCGCATGGTCAACATGAACTGCAAATTGCAAGTGATATCTGATTAATAATAAAGGAATAAACATATTAATATTTCAAATGAATTTGGATAAAGTTTAGCAACGATCCGTTGCAGTTTATTTAATTAAATAACAATTTTTGAGTTCATCAATTAAATTGTCAAATTAATATTTGTGTGATTTAAAATTCATTGTAATTAAGTACCTTGTACCTTGAGGACCACAAAAAAGGTCAAATATAGTTTTTTGTAAAATTATATTTTAAAGTTCTTTATTTTAGAATAAGATAGTACATTGGATAAAGTTTAGCAACGATCCGTTGCACTTTATTTTTTTTATTTTTGTTTTTAAATGTACTTTAAAAAAAATAGATAGTTTTTTTAAATCTTTGTTGCATTATTAAATTCTTCTTCAACGATAATGTGGTTAGATCTCTTTTAAGAATAAATGATAATCTCAAAAATGTGACAGATAGGGCTGCCAACACAAAGTTAGTTTGCTATTTAGTTATTTTATTGTTTGGCAAGCTATGTTGGCAATTCAGATTTGGTTTCAGTTTTCCGTGAATTTTCCAATTTTCCGGGCAACTTTTCGGATTTTTTTTTACATATTAACCTGAAATGGACTATTACGAACATTTAAAAAAAAATTAGCCAAATCGGCCCAGGCATTTGAGAGATCTGCGCTTACAAAGAAAAAGAAATTCATTTTTATTATATAGATTTCAGATCCTATGCGATTATTTTTTTATAATCTTTATCAATATAAACGAATGTGGGCAAATTGGTGCAAAAACTCTGTGCGGGATGGGGTGAATGTGGGAGGTGCATGAGTTGAGGTTGGGGTGCGGTGGGGCGGAGTGGGGTTGGGGTGCGGAGAGGCGGAGTGGGGCTGTCGGCGGGAGTGCAGTGGTGGGGGCGAGGTGTGTGGTTTCGGGGGGGGGGATCCAGGGGGCGAATACCATATATATTACATATTTCGGGGGGGGGGATCCAGGGGGCGAATACTATATATATTTGTATTCATAAATTAATTCCTGTGAATACATTGTAATAGACTGATGAAGAGGGCAAAGCCTCGAAACTATAGTCTCGTTATAAATAAATAAAATTTTTAATTCCAGCAGAATACACACTCTTTTATTGTCTCCTTCAATATTTTTTTAATTTGGTTACCGTCCATCGCTCGGTGGCTCCAGGTACTTTGTATTATACATCGAATTTTAGCATTGACTCGTGGAACCCCTAAAGCATTTGAGTGGAACCCCAAGGTTCCGCGGGACACAGGTTGAAGAACACTGCTCTAGGATAATAATGGTGATGACTATAGCAACAAAGCTATTCTATCGAGGCGAATTTTAGCATCTGAGATAGGACACCCAAATTATTGCTATTTCATTACTTAGTTAATTATCAATTTTTTATATTCGGTACCAAAAATAGTAAAAAAATAAAACCCTTAAGGTGTGATTTCGTTCTCTATTGGTCTCACACTCATATTGTCTTCTCCTTCGGTCAAGGTGTCAAGACGAAGAATTGTGATAATAAGTCCATGATCGGCGTCTTTGACTTCTCTTGGAATGAGTAAGAGGTATTATACTATTACGACCCGATTTTTATATGATTCCTTAAAATGCCGAAGAAGCGTCTCCACTTTTTTCTTATTTTATAGATACTATTCCGGTGCGTGTTTTGGGGAGATAATATCAAAAAATTTTATTTTGTCTCCTCGCAATGTGACCCTCTTTCAACTTTGTAATCCTTTAATATAAAAGTAACTCATTATGAGTACTTAGGACGAAATAAATTTGTAATTTTGGTTTTTCCATAATATTTTAGATAGAAATTATGGTATGTATCATCCGTCCCTGTATCAAATACGGTTCACATCTGTGGAGAGGTGCATTCATGATATCTATATCTTCATCTAGCTAACAAAAATTGAAATTCTTTAAAATATTTATGAAAATAAACCCACTATTAAATGCGCTTGAATTTTCTCATCCCTCACGATTTAACATAAACTGGACATCCAGTGTTTGTCATTTTATTTTTATTTCTTAATAAAAAAAACTATTAATGATATTTTTAAATTATTTCTCTTAGTAATATAACAAGTGAAGTATCCTAATATTTCTTGAAAATAATTTGGACGTTTATATTGAACTATTCTAGTGGTCAAAGATGATCAGAAACCAAAACAGTATTTATCTAATAGAAATTTAAAATACCAACAGATAAATTAGTTCAATGTGGGTGCTGTTATTTATTATTATGTACATATGAAATGAATCTGAGAATGACATATATTTAATCGAAAGAGAAATTTAAAAGAAACCATCAATAAATAAATATAATCAATTAAAATCACAGAAATAAATATAACTTACAGTACAATCTTATTTAGATCAATCGATAAGATTTATTTTTTAGTAATAATAATAGAAATATTTTCCAACTATTGATTTCATAGGATGGATGATATAGTATATATGTATGATGTATGGATTTTGCGTGGGTGGATGGAGATTCGACAGAGCTACGGAACTGCATGGGACAACGAGATAACGGCTCGTGCAATCAACTGTTAAAGCAGAAGCTTAAGCCAAATTGTCAAGATGATATGTGAATATAGGCTAGGGTGCTTGCTCTTCATAAGAAAAATGCCTTTCATTTTTTTTTTACTTTTTTTTCTTATAATAAAATCTAATCGTAACGAAAAATAGAGACAGGCTTTGGAGTCGACTTGAAATGAGACCAGCCAAGAATGAATAAGGCACGTGGGTGGCCTAAATCTTAAAAGAGCATCTCATATAATTTCAATAAGCTGACGTGTTCTGATGTCGCCATCCACTTGACTTTACCATACAACCTTGCACCTCACTTATATTTAAAATTTAATAAAATTATTTATAATCATATAGGGGTGGGGGGTTAGTTTTTGAATTTTTAGACCTCTGGGGTCCCTCTGATTATGTATACAAAATTTGGTTGAGTTTGATATAAGGGCCTAGATTTTCATTTTTTGACCCCCCCCCCATTTTTGGTGGTTAATTTTTGCATTTTTTAGACTTCTGGGGGTCCACTGATTATGTATGGTATACAAAATTTGGTTGAGTTTGGTACAAGAGATTAGATTTTATTTTTTGAACCTACACACCCCCCCCCCATTTTGGGCGGTTAATTTTTGCATTTTTAGACTTCTGGGGTCCCACTGATTATGTATACAAAATTTAGTTGACTTTGGTACAAGGGCCTAGATTTTCATTTTTTGACCCCCCCACCCCATTTTGGCCGATTATTTTTTGCATTTTTAGATTTCTGGGGTCCCACTGATTGTGTATACAAAATTTGGTTGAGTTTGCTCAAATGGCCTAGATTTTTAATTTTTAACCCCCCTCCACCCCACTTAATTTTGGGTCGATATGCACCACAATCTAATCAGCTCTTAATCTCAATTGACCAAATCTATGTGTGAAATTTGGTCTCGATATTCACACTAGTTTTTGAGCTAACTCGTCCACAAAATTTGCTAACGCACAGACTAACTAACTAACTAACAGACATTTTGACAAAGCAATCATTATCTCAAAAAATACAATTTTTTCGATGATCACATATTAGGGCTTTTTTGTAGACCGAAATGCCATGATTTAGCTCAATTTTTTTAATCAAAATAGTTTCAGCCGTTTTTGAGATATTTCGAAAAAAAGAAGGAAAAAAACACTTTTTTCATGCACGATTACAATACTTGACCATACCCTGTATAGTAAAGTAAAAATGAAATAAGGTACTATAAATATGGAATTCAGTTTAGCTCCGATTTAGATTATTTTACGTAAAACTTCCTCTATTACTACAGCTTATGTAACTAAAGGGTTAATCGGATTTATAGTACTAGATTTTCTACCCTTTCTTGAAACAAAAGAATTTATTCTATGTAGCATTCAATAGCAATCATACTAGATTTATTGATATAGAGTATAACCACTTGTATAGAAAATCAAGAGGTCAACTACTAAATCTGAGGTTTTATGGAGGGCAAGCCAAGATTTTCACTTTTGGCTTTTTTTATTATGTTGAAGGGGAATTCAACCCTACAGACATAATAAAAATTATCTATAACACCCGGATTTATTTATATAGTTGACCATCTCCCTTGATTTTCTAGAAATTATTACTAGTATTTGAATAATTCAATTATTATTTTCTTTAATATGAAGAGACCAGAATTTTTTTATGAAATTGCTTATTTAGTTTGCCTGCTTTTTTTTATTCAGTTGACCTAATATCTATCCGCATGGTGCATTTAGACACAATTAAACTTATTTTTATTTTGGAAATTTTTGCATATTTGTGGATAAAAGCATATATTTTAATATTATGATAAAAACAATTTTTTTTTTTACTTCGAAAATTTTTTTATTTTAAATAAGATAAATTTAAATTTAAATATAGATCCCTTGAGGAGGAAAAAAATTATTTCATAATGTTTATTTTATATTGTTATTATATAGCTGTTTATTTTGTTGTTAATGATTTTCTAAAACCTCTCTTATTTTTGTTTTTGTTATGTAAAAATGTTTTTTGTACAATTAATAATCATACTTTTCTCATACACACAACAAATCTTGTTTTACCTTTTTTCTTCCTTACCCTAACAACTCATGATTTATTATACATATTATTATAATTTTGAAAAATAATTATTTTTTTAATTTGAGTTATTTTGCTCTTAAGACCTTTTTCGTAAAAAAAAACATTGCATAAAAAGTAATTGCATTAGTATTTGGGTTATTTTATTGCATATTTTAATATTTATGCACATTTTTTACGTTTCTACTGCATATTTTTAAGTTTTTCACTGCATATTTTAAGAGTTTTTGCTACATAAAAATCCCGTGTAGGTATATAAATAATATGCAACCTCTTGTTGCTATAGCATGGTGCCGCGATATTCAACCATACATATTAAACCAATGGTTCTTTTAATTAAGGAGTACCACCACAAAGAAATTCAAAAATTTAGTAAGCCCAATAAAAAAATTATGTTCCCTAAAATTTGTCCTAGTCACTATAATGTATTTTGAAAATATAATGAAGACAACAAGACTATTGGAATAAATCAAAAATTGTAATTTTTTCTTCTTATTCGAATTAGAAATGTTCGAGATTATAATCTTCAAGCATTATTTTTTCTATTTCTTTGTTTTTATTCTTAAAACTTCGCGATAACGCGGTAACTAAAGGTCGAAGAAGTCAGTTACTTTCTGTATTTCCTGAAGATGGGTTGATAGCCCGAAATATATATATTGAAAAAGAAAAAAATTTTATATCTTTTTAATTTTAATGTGAAATAAGTGACTCAGTATCCTCAACTCATAGTAAATCCATATTAAATAAAATATTTATTTACTCTTATCTTTTTTAAGGTCGAAGAAAGATCGTTCTAGTTCCAGAATATTTATCCAAAACAACGAGCTGATTAAATTTTTGATTTTTTTACCATCCTAATCATTAATCAGAAAATCAGAAAATCAAAAAAAAAAATTTTGCAACGAAATTTTCTCTGGAGAGAGAGAGACGGACTGGTAGAAATTTTAATTGAATGTAATGGGAGGCAGCCCAGAGGTAGTGAGGAAAGAAAAATTAACACATATCAAATAAGGTGTAATTTATTGGAATCCTTCCTCCTTTTCTTTCAAACCGACGTTTCAGAGGATTTTTTCCTTCTTCTTCAACCTTGACCCTTTGAAACCCTGAAGAAGGAGGGAAAAATCCTCTGAAACGTCGGTTTGAAATGAAAGGAGGACGGATCCCAATAAATTACACCTTATTTGATATGTGTTAATTTTTTCTTTCCTCACTACCCCTAGGCTGCCTTCCATTACATTCAATTAAAAAAATAATATCGTTATAAGGGCAATTTGTAGTAATAAACTGCACTCATGTACCAAGTTTCAGTTTCCTAACAGATTGCCTTTGTCACTTAGCCTTATAATGGTCGTAAAACTAAAAATCTCTTATATTTGATATAATGTGGGTTTGTTCTATCGCATCATAGAAATCTTTAATAATATACCATTTGTAGTTATCTATCTATCTACTTCCAAGAAGAAAGAAATTGAAAAAGCGGTATAAAGGGCAAATAATAAGAATTGTAACGGATGGCAAAGAAAAGCTTCGTAAGTAAATACGATCGAATAAAGTTGAATTGATAGAAGGGGATGATTGAAGATAATCAAACAAATTGTCAGGTTAAGGGATTTTCGTAAAAGACAAGTCCAATGTCACCAAAATCTTTGTCAGAGTCAATTCTAGAAAATGAAAATCTTTTTAAAATATGATCATAATATATATTGAGTGGATATCGATGAGGCAGTCCGAAAAAAGAAGATAATTTACACTATATTTTTATTCATAAAACCGACGTTTCGGAGGCTATTCCTCCTCTTCAGGGTTTTGAAAAGTCAGTGAACGAAATCCAATGTGACATTCTCCTCTGTCTCCTCTTTCAATGCCAGTAACAATAATGTATTGTATTTCATTCATCAGAATAGTGTAGAATAATGCAGTCCATTATTATTCTGCTGAGAATGAAATACAATATATTATTGTTACTGTCACTGAAAGAGGAGACAGAGGGGGATTTATTTCACTGACTTATCAAAACCCTGAAGAAGGAGGGAATAGTCTCCGAAATGTCGGTTTTATGAATAAAAAAGATAGTGTAAATTGTCTTCTTTTTAGACATATCGCCTTATCGATATCCACTCAATTTCACTTATCAGTCCGTCTCCAAAATTTACTCCAATCTTATAATATATATTATTTAATTTAATTAATATAAAGAATAAGTGAATTATTGGAATGACATTGCTGTTATTTGACAAAACATAAAATAACATAAACCATAAAATATTAATTATACAAAAACAGAAACAAAGTATGTTCATGTAACGCATTCTAAGTCCTTAAATAACAGCTCCCTTTTAAATTTTTTCTATTAAATGTTTGGGATCTTTATGAGCTCTTTTAGGTCTATCTTGGGCTGAATGGGGTTGTTTATTTTTGAAATAATTGTAAAAACGTTGAAGAATTCTGTTAAATGTTCGGAAAGACTCTGTTTTCACTATTGGTAGATTTGATGAGTTGGCGGTTGAGAGAAGTTTCGGCTAAAATCATCTAGATTGCACATTTTTAATAAGAAAATTTCATTAGAATGCAAAACATTTTGATACCTATTTCTTGATGATATCTCAAGAATAACAAGTCGAAGAAAGTACTTTCTGATGACAAAATGTTGGTATTTTTAATTACTGATTAGTTTTTTGGATTTCTAGTTTTAAAAGTTCAGGTTTAAAAATGCAAAAATATCATTTTCTCTTAAGATAATTAAAATATAAAATAAATGTATAATAGTTTATTACATTTACCTTTATTATTAGGAGGCTCCAACTGGCTCTCTAATTTCTAATTTTCATTTCAACTAACGCCCAAGAAGCTTCACTTCTCTAGCATGGGTACTAAGTTCCACCTTTCTAATTGAAAAGTTTTTGTTTTTGCCGAGAGTAGCAGAGTTGTTGATTCACAAAGAGAAACAAAGAGGTTGTCTCTGCTGATGCAAATAAACATATACACATATATCTCAAGATGATATATCTGTATATATATTATTTATTTGTTTGTCAAACAAATAAATAATATATATACAGATATATCATCTTGAGATATATGTGTATATGTTTATTTGCATCAAGCAGAGGACAACCTCTTTGTTTCTCTTTGTGATTCCACCTTTCTTTGTATAATACTAAATGTAAATTGAAAGTTTTTGTGCCGAGGGTAGCAGAATTTTTATATATTGAAGGAGACAATAAAAGAGTGTGCTTCTGCTGGAATTATACATTTTATTTATTTATAACGAGACTATAGTTTCGAGGGCTTTGCCCTCTTCATCAGTCTATTACAATTGATTCACAGGAATTAATTTATGAATCGAAATCGTAATAGACTGATGAAGAGGGCAAAGCCCTCGAAACTATAGTCTTGTTATAAATAAATAAAATTTGTAATTCCAGGAGAAGACACACTCTTTTATTGTCTCGTTCAATACTAAATGTAATTAAACTTTATTAATATTATGTGAATTATCGTCAAAATACACGTTTTTGTTCTCTTCAGAGCCTCTGGTAACAATGGTAATGTCTGTTAATATGATAACTCAAAAACAGTGAGCTGAGAGAATTGAATACTTGATGCTAAAAATTTGGTTATGGACTCAAAGTATGACAGCAAGATGGGGTTTAACGAGAAGTACACCTTTATTAATGCTGTTTTAGATTTTGAGTCCTTTTGAAAAACAGCTCAACATTAATTTTATAAAAAATTCGCAGGCTGAATCATGGAAATTATTCAAATTTACGCGGTTCAATTAATTTAATTAATTAATTTTATAATTTTCACTACTATTTAGCATGTTATTTGTTGGCTATAATTTAAATGATTTTTTATGTCTGGGATTAAAATTATAAAAGTTTGTTTGAAAATATTTTTTGAGCTTTTGATATTCGTTCGGTTCTGGACATAAGATCAGCTTGGAATATAAATTGGAATGAAACTCAATACAATTATTATTTAACTGGTTATAACTTGTTCACACTTATATAATTCAAATATATACCTACTTTGTTACTTAGATATAGTTTTTAAGTAAGTTTCTTAATTTTTACTCTCCACAAAACAAAATCTTTTCAATTTTTTTTAATGCCATCGAATGCACACCAGTAGAGATGCAGCCCCTATGGATCTCGAAAGACCCTTGCATTACCGAAGAGAAGGGAAAGTTGATTAATTGAGAGGGTGGAGACGTAGGTATTTATGCACTCGGGTTTTGAAGGTTTGAAGATTATAAGTACTGGGGAAGTTGGAGGCTGGGAGAGAGTTCCAGTTTCTTGAAGTCTTGGGGATATATGTATTGGCGAATGAAGTGGTCCGGCACTTTTCTAATTTGACCGCGAAAGAGTGTAGGGAGTCGGCAAAACGCGTGCTACGCTTTGGGGGGAATTATTGATTTTATCTCATTAGAGCACCTGCCCTGATAGCATCTATAGAAAAGGGAAAGGGCAGAGACAATCCTTCGATGACCCAGCGAGTCGAGGGAGTCGGTGAGAGTAGAATTGTCAATTAGCCTAACGGCTCGATTCTGAATTGCATCCAGGCTAGCAAGAGAATATTTAGAGGCTCCTCTCCATAGATGAGAGCCGTATTCGAGACAGGGACGGATTTGGGCTTTGTAGATGGTGAGAAGATGTAGGGGCGTGAAAAATCGCTTGGACCAGAATAAGTGGCCAAGCTTCCTTGCTGCAATTTCGCCACAGAGGAGATGTGTTCGTTCCAAGACAGGTCAGATGTGACAGAGACTTATAGAAATTAAATATAAGAAACTCAAACTAATTTAATTTTATTTATTTTCTTAGAAATACGGACTGGTAAGCGAAATAAGTAGGTTATAATGAAAGGCAGTCCATAAATTAATTAAATTTTATTCAAATTCCGACGTTTCTTAGACTTTTTCTCTCCTTCTTTAGGGTCTACAAAACAAAAATGGGAATTGGCTGCAATTATAATCATTCGTTATCATCCACACCTCATAATACAATACACAATGCAGTTCAATATCAATATCATCATATTGTAAGAGTTCGTGGCTGTGATGAAACTATACTAGATGAAGGAGGAGATATCAGCCAAAGATGGAATCACTGGGTTCAATAAAACACCTTTAATGAGACGTTTCGGCCTAAATTTTATTTGGCCATCTTCAGTCAATTAGGAGTTATACACAAAATGCGGTACACATATGTGATCGAACCAAGCCTTGTCAAAAATAAAAATTTCTTTTAGCTTCATGCGAATTTTTAACGTGCCTGGACCCAAAAGTTTCAGAATGAAAAAAAAAAAAAAAAAAATTATGTTTTTTTTTTCATTCTGAAACTTTTTGGGTCCAGGCACGTTAAAAATTCGCATGAAGCTAAAAGAAATTTTTATTTTTGACAAGGCTTGGTTCGATCACATATGTGTACCGCATTTTGTGTATAACTCCTAATTGACTGAAGATGGCCAAATAAAATTTAGGCCGAAACGTCTCATTAAAGGTGTTTTATTGAACCCAGTGATTCCATCTTTTGGCTGATACCTCCTCCTTCATCTAGTATCAATATCATCATCACAATAATAAGAAATCAAACAGAAGAGAAAGACATTTAACTTAGATTGAATAGTTATTGATGGGTGAGTATAACTCGGTTCCCATTTGTCAACAATAACAATAACAACAATATTACAATAGTTTCCCAACATTATATCATAATAAAGATAAGAGTAAATAAATATTTTATTTAATATGGATTTACTATGAGTTAAGGATACTGGGTCACTTATTTCACATTAAAATTAAAAAATTAAAAGATATAAAATTTTTTCTTTTTCAATATATATATTTCGGGCTATCGACCCATCTTCAGGAAATACAGAAAGTAACAGTTACTTTCTGTATTTCCTGAAGATGGGTCGATAGCCCGAAATATATATATTGAAAAAGAAAATTTTTTTTATATCTTTTAATTTTTTAATTTTAATGTGAAATAAGTGACCCAGTATCCTTAACTCATAGTAAATCCATATTAAATAAAATATTTATTTACTCTTATCTTTATTAAAGATGTTTCACCTTGCACCAACACAACAATCTCTACTGATTATTATATCATAAGTAAACTTAGTTATCTGATGAATCAGTTAG
The DNA here is from genome assembly GCA_024734495.1 of Forficula auricularia. Taxonomy (NCBI): domain Eukaryota; kingdom Metazoa; phylum Arthropoda; class Insecta; order Dermaptera; family Forficulidae; genus Forficula; species Forficula auricularia. The sequence continues at coordinate 68,551,836 of JALMQS010000099.1, forward strand.
CATTCGTTATAGTTAATGATTAATTAATTCCACTTCAGCTTAGGATGTGCGCATAAATATACTGCGCATAAATTATTTATTTATACAATACAATATAAGAACTGTGAACATATTATGTTTATAAATATATAATTTATGCCTAGTATATTTATGCGAGAGAAAAAAGTATCCGAAACGTCGGAATTTGAATAAAATTTAAATAATTTATGGACTGCCTTTCATTATAACCTACTTAATTCTAACTAATTTTATAAAAATTTAATTATAATTTAATTAAGCCAAAGTCATGTGGTGAGCATTAAAACATAAGAATATTTTTTATGCAAAATAATTTTATTTTATATAAAATGAAAGAATAAAATGAAATGGGAAAATCAAAATGGAATTTATTTATTGTTCAAACGGGATTTGTTTTGCGTAAGGGCAACATATTTAAGCGCTCGTTGAATTTTATGCGGAAAGTATGGAAATTCAAATAGCCAGGCTTTTTTTTTCTTTTAATTCCAATTCAGAATGTAATGTACCGAACTTGTTATTTTCCCGGTCTCGTCTCGCTAGAGTAGATATTTGCCTAGGCGAGGGGAACGGAGGAAACCTGTTGCTCTGACGTGGAATGAACTTGGCTTGTCCTGTTTCTGGTTCATGTTTCGTGTACCAAAAGCTATCGAGCGGGTGAAAACGGCCTGCGTGGGCGAGCAGCCACCCTTTCTATTTCGCCTCATGATGACGTCAGAGGTTTCCAAAAAAAAGGGGAGGCAACTTGTGGCATGGATTACAGATTTACGGTCCCAATGGAGATTGATGCAGAGGCTCTTGATCGAAACGAATGTGTCCAGCCAAACACACCCCTCGTGGAAAATAAACAGAAACATCCCCTCCACAAAACCGACAAACACAATCGCAAAATATTCTCTCTTTCTTCTTATATACCGGGTGAAAGAAAAGTCATTTGACTTTTAAATTTTTAATATAAAATTTTTTTCAATTGATCAATCAATATAAATGTATATTATTAAATACAAATAAAAATTATATTGAATACGATAAAAAATGATAAAAAATAAGCTGATGTAGCCATCTATATGACTTTACCAAACACCTGGTCTTCTCTTATATTTAATATTTAATTAATAAGAAATTTAAAAGGTTTGGTGCGTACTGGATATATAAATTTTTAAAGGAGGATGAATGTAATTCAATTGCTTCTTTCAGTAATTTTATTTTACAAGTGGTTTATTCATATATTTCGAGAGCACTGCGGCATCTCTTCCTCAGTTGAAACCACCCACTCGGATTATTGGTGAGTGGGTGGTTTCCACGGACGAAGAGATGCCGTAGTGCTCTCGAAATATATGGATAAACCACTTGTAAAAATAAAAATTAAACTGGAAAGAAGCAATTGAATTACATTCATCCTCCTTTAAAAATTTAATATTTAATAACAAAAAATTTCGATTATAGGGTCTTTTTAAAGTGTAATTCTAAATGTTTTTTGCTTGAATTTCATTTGTAATCATTATTTTTAAAATATTTAGTAATTAAATATTATTAAATTAAGTATTATATTGGTGTTGTTATCGTGAATGATGAATATTTTTTTTTGTGGCTTGTTATTGGGTAATTAGACTTGAAATAAAATATTAAGTTAAATTTTCGAAATGTTGCTACGTTTTGGAGTATATTTTTATGCTTCCTCAGGGAATATTTGAACTTAATCTTCTCGTAAACAGTAATATATAGGTCATTACACCGCATATCGATCAAAATTCAACAAAACAATGACATCCTTTTGTTTTTTACACTTTTTTTAAGAAAAGCACAATCGTATTATGAGGCTTAACTGATACAAATAATAATATTAAGTATTATAAAATTAAAAATTTCAAGTCCACATTTGGAAGTTTTATAAATTTTCATAAATTCTTAACCAACAAATTAGGTTGATTATTTTTGTATAAAACTCCTGGCTCTGGTTTTCATCAGTAGAGCCTTCATTTTATTTCTTCTGAATTTGAATTCTTATGAATTTGAGATTTAAAAAACATACATTTTTTGTGTTAAAAAACAATATCTAAGATTTTAGTAGAAAATATTTTTATATTGCATGTCAGAAGGCTTCATCCCCCCGAAGTTGAATCCAAGCACTACCCTACTTCCCGGACAGTTTAGAGCTCGGGTTCAACTCCCGTGGGGATGAAACCCTTTGGCATGTAATATAAAAATATTTTTTACTAAAATCTTAGTTATTGTGACCATAGAATTGTGGGTTTTTTTAGAATATATATGGCTCCGCCAGTGAGCTGAATTTTTGAAAAAATTTTATCTTTTTTTCTTAAAAAAAGACACTCACACTTTGTTTTAATTATAAATTTTTTGGTTTATAGACTTAATTGGATTGGCCTCTGAAATATTATACATATACTTAAATTTATATAGGTAATTCCTAAGCAATATTTGAAAACATTTAGATTATTTCTAAAGAAAAATTCTAGCCTTCTACGCACCGTTTACGCCTGAATATAGGCAATCAATTCGTCTCCTCTTTTTCAAGGCTGCCTAGAATTTAGGCTTTACCTTAAAATGCTTTTTTTTTATGATAATGATGAGAGGAGTTACACCAAAAAAGGTGCAACGCCTAAAGGCCTGGGTTGGCCCCTCCATCGTGAAAAGAAGAAGAAAGAATTTTATGGGTTGGGCGGGGGTCGAAGGTATCTGTGGATACGGGTCTTAAATAGCTGAAGGTTATAAGTCGCGGGAAAGATGGTGGCAGGGAGCGAGTTCCAGTCTCTGGAGGTCAAATGGATAAAAGAGTTGGCGAAAGCGCTTGTTCGACTTTTATCCAATTTGACAGCGAAGGGGTGCTGAGCGTTAGAAAACCGCGTGTTTCGCGTAAAGAGGGCATTAGGGGGGATAATTGATTTCAGCTCGACTGAACAGACACCGTGATAGTATCTGTAGTACAGGGAAAGGGCAGAAACGGTTCTTCGGTGAGCCAGGGAGTCGAGTGAGTTGGTTAGAGCCGGTTCTCCTATTAGTTTAATTGCTCGCTTCTGAATTACATCCAGTGTAGCAAGAGAATGCTTGGAGGCACCCCTCCACAGATGAGAGCCATATTCGAGACAGGGACGAATTTGAGCCTTATACAGCATAAGAAGTTGACTGGGAGTATAACAGCGTCTAGACCTAAATAGGAGACCAAGCTTGCGCGCTGCAGCTTTAGCAGTGGTTGAGATATGGTCATTCCATGAAAGGTCAGACCCTAGAGTTACGCCTAGCATTGAAATTTTATCCCTGAATTCTAGTGAGTTTGAGTCGAATGATGTGTTTGGGAGGTTTCTGTCGACGCGCCTAGAAATAAGGCAACACTGAGTTTTCCCTGCATTGAAGTTAACTAAGTTTTGGGATCCCCAGTTTTTAAGTTTGCTTGAGTTTTAAAGTTCATTATTTATTTATTTATTTGTTATAAAGAAATTCAATATAAAAAATTATTTGGGAATAGATTTTTCCTTATTAATTTTAAAATAACATGTAAATACAAAAGATGCCCAGAATTAAAATATCTTTGAAATTGATTGATACGTTCCTCTTAAATTTTTTTCATTCGTGACTCCATTTTGACTGAGAAATTTTTCGCGACCCCATTTTATATAAATAATTATATAGTATAAGCCATCATTTTTACTAGGAAATCATAAATAAATTTATAGTGAAGCAAATTTTTATAAACATACCTATTTTGTATTAAATCTAAATAATAATGAAATGGATCTCCTTGTTTCTTGTTAATTAAAGAGTGAAAGAGGAGTTCATAATCTTCAGCATTTGTCAATTTTTTTTCTGTATTTAGATTTTATAATCGACAATGCTGATAACGTAGCTAAACATAAATAAATAAATATATCTAATACAAAATGGCAATTTCAAAATTATTGGAAATTCAATGACAGTTACCTCGAATTCACCAAACATTAATTTTTGTCAGTTGCGGATAATAATTTTTTAATTGTCATTGTTGCCCTATGTTTTGCGACGCCAAAATTCAGTGTCATGAACCTAAATGGGGTCGCGACTTATAGTTTAAGAAGAAATGTTGTAAAATATAGAAAAAAAAATAGAAAACCTAAAAACTCAAAAATTACACAAACCTAATTTCAATTCATGATATCACAATTACCCAATTATAATATTATTATTTATTTTTTTAAATTGGCTGGAACACAGTTTCCAAATTTTCGTCTGAAATTAGATCGAGCTAGAGAGTTGAAATTTAGAAGAAAGGTGCAGCTTTTTACAATTATAAAATTTTGAGTCAAATTCCAGCTCAGCAGCTACAATTGTGTGCCGACTGTAACGTCCATAAATCGCCAAATGTAGGAATGAAAGATTGAAACAATAAAAAACTAGCAAAGAAGTGAACATTTATTAAAGACTCTGTACGGTCTTAGGAATTTAATTTGATTTGAACTGTGCTAGAAAGCTAAAATTTAGCACATTAAATTTTAACTAATTAGCTAAAATCATCCTCGAGCTCATTAAATAATGATTCCATTTTCTCTCAAATCTCCAAATATTATTGGTTGAAATACTTTGCTACTATTTTTCATTCGATAATGCCCTAAAAAACTTTTATTTATTCAGAAAGAAAATAATATAAGATTTTGATTTAAAAAATAATTAAAAAATTAAAATTATAAGTTACACAAAAATTTAGCTCATCCTGTACGAATATATCTATATTTATTTATATTTGTTGACGTGGTAAAGTAAAAATTAAAATTCACTTGTGCGTAGGTTTGCTGATTGATGTTACCTGCCCGGGTATTGATATTATATTATTTATCTACAATTTATATTAATAAATAAATGCTTTGATCCGTAAGTAAATAAATGCATTTATAAATATTATTTATTTTTATTATTTTTATTATTAGATTTTTTTACTTTTATTAAAAGGAATCAAAAGAAAAATAAATTGAATTATACAAACAAAACTGATTTTACTAATTTAAAAAAATAGCATATTTAGTTTAGGTTTGGGGCAAAGTTGCCAAAATATATATTTTTTTAATCTAATGTTAAATTTGAAAAATAACGAAAATGATCCCGTATTCGATGAAATTTTCAAAAAAAAAAGCCATGATTAAAATAAATTTCAAAAAATGAAGGGTACACTTTTGGACAGCATCGCCTGGTCGAAAAATCACCAACCGCCAGTGATGGTTTTGATACCTCAAATTAGGATATATTTGATATTCATTCCAATATTTTATATTAAAATATTCTTTAATTATGTAGTAGAAACATCAAAATACTGTTAACGAAAACAACACAAACATCCATTAAGAGGAAAACGAATTTAGAATATAAAGATTTAAAAATAGTGTTCTTTCATATAATTTATAATGTACTTACTTGTGATTTGTTCAAAATAAACATTTTTACTTTATCCAATGCAAAGCATGGGTAAAGTATTGTAATCGCTCTCGGGGCAAGCGTGGCTTCAAAGGGTCCTCAGGTAAAGACTACGGAACCCATGGACTCAATTAAAGTCACAAATTGTAGTATTCAATTAGGTTGAATTTTAGCACGTGACGGTTTTGCCAAAAATTACAAGGGGTCTCGTCGAGAGGCCAAAAAGTGCGATTTTTTCATTTAGTGCGTGCGGATGGATGGATGTATGTATGGATGTATGTATGGATGGATGGATGTTATGGTTTTTTTGGCCCACGATTTTTTCCACACCGTTGCACCGATTGAAATGAAATTGAAAACCTACCATTAGTTTAACAAAATGAAGCGCTGATTAGTTTTTGGTACATATCGGCCCACAAACATTAGTATTTTATTTCAGTACTTTTTTAGTTTTTTCTAAATATCTTGAAAATGACTTAACCAATTTTGATGAAATTTAATATCCTAATTTAAGTACCCTGGGGACCACAAAAAAGGTTAAATAAAGTTTTTAGTAAAATTATATTTTAAAGTACTTTACTCTAGAGTAAGAGAGTACTTTTTTTAATTTTTTAAATTCTTTAAAATTTATTCATTTGAAAGTTTTAATATAGCTCATTTAGCCTTGCTTAAGTAAGAATGGATAGGCTTCTCTCTGTGAAATGCTAAAAATTTGGGAGGAATTTTTATGAGTAACCATAGAAACTGCGTTGTTTTCTTATCCGTTACCTTTGCTGAAGACAGAGAAATCGATTTTAAACCAAAAATAGCGATTGATTCTCATCTAGTACTTGAGGAATAATCATTCTATATTGAATTTTTGACGTTTCGGTTTTTATTAGTAACCATTGCTGAAGACATAGAGAAATCGATTTTAAACCAAAAATAGCGATTGATTCTCATCTAGTACTTGAGGAATAATCTTTCTATATTGGATTTTTGACGTTTCGGTTTTTATTAGTAACCATTCCTGAAGACATAGAGGAATCGACTTTAAACCAAAAATAGCGATTGATTCTCATCTAGTTCTTGAGGAATAATCATTCTATATTGGATTTTTGACGTTTCGGTTTTTATTAGTAACCATTGCTGAAGACATAGAGAAATCGACTTTAAACCAAAAATAGCGATTGATTCTCATCTAGTACTTGAGGAATAATCATTCTATATTGGATTTTTGACGTTTCGGTTTTTATTAGTAACCATTGCTGAAGACATGGAGGAATCGACTTAAAATAAAAAATAGCGATTGATTCTCATCTAATACTTGAGAAATATCCATTCTATATTGGATTTTTGACATTTCGGTTTTTATTAGTAACCATTCCTGAAGACATAGAGAAATCAACTTTAAACCAAAAATAGCGATTGATTCTCATCTAGTACTTGCCTTTATTATTAATCAGATATCACTTGCAATTTGTAGTTCATATTGAAATTAATTCAAAAATAATTTTCATTTAAGAGTCGAGGAATAACCATTCTACATTGGATTTTTGACGTTTCGGTTTTTATTGGTAACCATTGCTGAAGACATAGAGGAATCGACTTAAAATCAAAAATAGCGATTGATTCTCATCTAATACTTGAGGAATAACAATTCTACATTAGGTTTTTGACGTTTCGATTATTATTGGTAACCATTGCTGAAGACATGGAGGAATCGACTTAAAATCAAAAATAACGATCGATTCTTATCTAATACTAGAGGAATTGCCTTATTGCTCAAGCTTGAGTTGTTTACCAAAAAAGAATTTAGTCTTTTTGATTTTAAGTCGATTCTTCTACATTTTCAGTAGAGGTTTCCATTAATAGTCAAAACATCAAAAATGGAATTCAATAAGGTTATTCCTCTAGTATTAGATATGAATCGATCGTTATTTTTGATTTTAAGTCGTTTCCTCCATGTCTTCAGCAATGGTTACCAATAATAATCGAAACGTCCAAAACCTAATGTAGAATTGTTATTCCTCAAGTATTAGATGAGAATCGATGGCTATTTTTGATTTTAAGTCGATTCCTCTATGTCTTCAGCAATGGTTACCAATAAAAACCGAAACGTCAAAAATCCAATGTAGAATGGTTATTCCTCGACTCTTAAATGAAAATTATTTTTGAATTAATTTCAATATGAACTACAAATTGCAAGTGATATCTGATTAATAATAAAGGAACAAACATATTAATATTTCAAATGAATTTGGATAAAGTTTAGCAACGATCCGTTGCAGTTTATTTAATAGGCAGGTAGAGTGGTCGACAAAAGTAATACACTATAAATTTGTCCCAAAAGTGACCTTTACCATTCGAAACAGCTCATTTGACACTCGTTTATTCCCATAATTGCAAGAGGCAAGAAAACGAGTTATTCAAAATTCTGATCAGACTGAAAATAAATAATCAGGTGAAAATTATTCCGATTGTGATGTCTGTGGAAGGAGTGTCCAGCAACAACTTAAAAAAGAACGTCAGATCGCTAGGGATATCAGACTAAATAACACCTCTCGTGCAAAAGGTTGTCGTTTTACAGACCTGCTATATAGTAAGAAGATTCCTAACGATTAAATGAACAAAAGAAGAGTAACTGTGGCCCAGGGTGAATTCCCTTCCCACAGCGTCCGAGCCTAACCCCATAAGAACAACAGGGGTAGGTGAAATTTTACCAGCACTTGTGCTGAGTAAGTGGCATAACTCAAATAATAATAATCTAGATCAAACAAATCGCAGTCAAAACTTACTAAATTCAAAAAACGCACAAATAGTGAACCAAATCTTAAAAGTTTTGAATTATTTCTTCAATTTAGAATATTGGTAATGAAAACTTGGAAATTCTGATGGCTAAAAAATAAAATATATGTAACTGTGTAACAATTCTGATATTTGTCTTTTCTTTCATATATATATATAGATGCCTAAAACTCTCAAAAAACTATTCCTTCCCCGGAAATAATCTTTTGAACTGATACTATCTCTTTGATTAGAAAACAAAATCGATCTGAGCTCGGCGGCCTTTAAGTTTCTATTGTTTGGACTAAACTAAAATTGTCTGAAAAATTTTCATCCAAGAAATGGATTAGCTTTTAAATTATTCTGAGTGTTCTTTTGCAAACCTCTGTGGCTTTTATTCGTGTGAAAGGTCATTCCCAGTTAATGTTCAATTAGAGCTCTTTGCGCAGGTCTCCACCTACACCTACAATTTGAAGATTAAAAAGTACCAAAGGCTCATATGTATCCAGACAGAACCGCGTGGGCGAATGCAAGCTCTTCTTAGAATCCTAAATACTATACTGATTACTCTTAGCTTAGGTCTATTAAAAGGGGAACAAATGCAGATTTATAAGAATTAATAAATGTGAGAAAGAAAAAAGGAAGGGAAAGCCTTAAATGAGAATTTATGTCTTAGACAATGAAAAATATGTGAAATGGGACTTTTAGATTAATAATTTTCGACAAATAGATCCGCAAACTCTTAAAGAAAAATCGTACAATTTTTTTCCAGATACAACAAAGGGGATCCGCCCCCCCCCCCCTCTGATTCGGATAGATGGTTTTTTAATCAAATAAAAATAAAAACTGTTTGAAGGAGACAATAAAAAATAAATTAAAAAATTATAATTCCAGCGGAAGACACACTATTTTATTGTCTCCTTCAATTTATAAAAATTCTGCTACTCTCGGCAAAAAACTTTCAATTTAAAAACTGTTTAATTGTATTTTATTTTTTTCTATCTAGCATCCATCTCTTTATTTTAAGTTTGTTTTTTATTCTTTAAATATATTGTAAATGTACATGAGCATTTTGAGAAATATATTTCAAATAATCTAAATCGACATGAAAAAAAAAATACAATGAATCTTCCATGAGGTGAATTTGTCTGGCCCATAAAAAGTGTAAGGTACCCCAATTACACGACAATTAAAATTGACCAAAAAGAGTTAACAAAGAACCAACGTTTTTAACAATTCTACTTCTTTTTTTAATAGCTCGCACTTAAGGTAGTTCTTTCATAAATGCGAAAATTCAAGAAGTCTTTGAAACTTGGAAAATAAGTCATTAAAAGCATAATACACACACTCTTAAAATTTGAAGACGATTTACCAAATCAAAAATTAAATAATAGCAATTCAAAATGACATTTTTTACATATGGTAGATTGGGAAAGGGTGGGGAAATGATCATTATTTTATTTTTTTTCATTGAAGGACTTGCACCACCTTGATGAAAAACTAATGTTTGTTAGAATAATATATTCGGAGTAACTTAAAAAAAAAATTGAAATTACTAAAACTAAACTAGTAGTTTTGATTAAAAATAAAATAAAAAACATATTTTGGCGACTATTTTTTAGTGGAGGGGATATAAGAACAATGGCTTGGAAGTGATCCGGCAAGTATGTGTGTATCCATATAGAGATTTCGTAGTGTAAGTGGTACAGTCTCGTTAAAAAAATATAACCTAAAATTTTAGTTCCGTTTATATTTATAGAGTGGCTACGAGGCTAAAACTTTTTGTGTGGATTGTCGCTAAAGAACCTCCTTAAGTAGTCCACTGTTGGGAACCGATGATGTAAATAAATATAAACATATATATTTTATATAGTATTTAAGCAGAATCTTGCTCTTTTGATGAGGTTTTTGTATTCAGAGCAGTGACTCTGTAAAGAGAGATACTTTTCATTCTATAATTAATGGAAACATGTTTATTTTATAATTAAGTAAAAATATCATCTATCCTTCAAATTTAAAATTTTATTTTAAATTGCATTTTTTAGACACCCTTTATAAATAGATGTTTTTGGTTTTTACTTTACCATACAGGGTATGGTGAAGTATTGTAATCTAATCGTGCTTAATATTTTCAAAAAAATTAAGCAAAAATTCAAGGCGTTTCAGTTTACAATTAAACCTTATATAATGAACATCGAAAAATGTATTTTTTAAGAGATATTAATTATTTTGTAAAAATTTTATTTCATTTTTTTTCCTATTGAAACTAAAGCATTTCCGTACTGTACTGTATAACGCACATCATCCATAGGACCGCGGATGGACGGGTTAAGAGGCATGACGCTGTAGTACGATGTCTGGCCGATGATTTGATCAAAAGGGGAATGCGTGTCGAGTTGGAGTACTTGTACTCCAGCTCGGCGGGCAATAGAAAGCTAGACATCGTGGCAAAGGATGCGTCGGGGGTGGTGTGGGTTTTGGTAGTCCAGATCGTCTCTGCGCTTGCAGGACTGGGTGATGCCCACCGAAACAAAATAGAAAAATATAGGGGCAACTCCAGTCTGGTGGATAATATTGCGGAGCGATTTGGTGTCGGGGCGGGCTCGGTCAGGGTCGAGGCCATCACACTCTCGTGGAATGGAGTGTGGTAGCATAAAGCGGTGGAGTCCCTCATCGCCCTGGATATATCCCAAAAAACAATAAACAATTTGACATATAGGGCGATGAGGGGATCTCTCCTTAATTTTTACACTTTCAGCAGAAGAACATATAGAGCGGGTGGCGTATAAATTATTTTATTGTAAATATAAAAAAAAAAGAATAATGTGAAATGTGAGTCAGGATTAATCCTGACTCTCCCAGCCACTCGCTCTGAATCTGAATTAATTTGTTCTCAATCTGAAAGTGTGAAATTTATAAATAAATTATATTAAATATTATTAAATATATCTTTTATCTTGTAAGAGGCGGCCCGCTCCTCGGAGGCCTAATAAATAAAATATATTTACATTTATTTATTTATTCTTAAAAATTCATAAACTGTACATAATAAACTCTTTAATTTTAATAGACAGATTCAACGTAACTAGGGGTGAGGGACAAACAACGCTTATCTCCGGACCCAGACTGGATTCATCTTCATTCATGTGGACAAATAAATGAAATAATTTGACATGACATTTAATTCCATATTATAATAAGTTGTTGCAATAAATAAATAATAAGAGAAGTATGTTCATACTTGAATATAATTTTGAAGAGTATTTTTATTTTGTTCTTGAATTAGGTCGTGAATAACACACACACACACACACACACACATTATTATTACTTTATGTAATCGAATGAAAGCGAACGTCCCCAAAAGATCCAGCACATATAGAGTTTGTCAGATCCCTGTATTACTGAAGACAAAAGAAGAGAGCGATTAAGAGAAACGGAGAAAAGAGGAAAGTATCTTGAAGTATTGAGGATTGTAAGGTACTAAGAAGATTTTTGTGCCAGACTTGATCAAAGGCCTTTGAAATGTCTAAGCCTATTACGAAAGTCCTATTACGAAAGTCTCTTTACCATAGTCTCTAGTGCTTTATTCCAAATATGAGCTATATATGCTAAAATATCGCCGGAGGACCGAAATTGTCTAAAGCCGTATTGACTATCATGGATTAGTTTATTAGATTCTAAATGGTGAAGAATTTGCTCATAATTATTTTTTCCATGATTTTAGAACGAACTGAAGTTATGGCGATCGGACGATAATTGGCTACATTTGAAGAATCTACTTTTTTTTTTATTGGTTGAATTCTTGCTGTTTGCCAGCTCCCCCGAAATGAGCCTGTTGTATATTAAAGTTTGAAAATTTTTGAGAGAATAGGAGCAAGTTCAGGCCCGCAATTTTTGATTATATTGGTGGGAATGTTGTCTGGGCCAGCGACTGAATCAACATTTAGGTTTTGTATTATTTTTAATATTTTTGGTATTCTGAATTTAATATCCGACATAATATTGGTGCTAGGGGTATAGGGCGGGGGGTCAAGTCCCTTGTCATCTAGGGTGGCATTGGTCGCGAAGAATCAAGCGAATGCTTCAGCTTTAGCGAGGGCGTCAGTGGCTATTGAGCCGCTGGAAAGATTAAGGGGGGAAGGGGAAACGCAGATTTGGAGGAGTTGCTAGTTAATTTCCTCGTGAGATGCCAGAATCGATTTTTATTAGCGGGGCATGCTGATAAGCGGTCAGCCCATTTTTCGTCTAAAAACTTCTTGGTTTCATTAATAATTTTGTTACACTGGTTACGTGATTTTGAAAAAGCGATTCGTTTGATGTCCGTTTGGCAGAAAAGCCATTCCTTGAATGCTTTATTTTTTTTACGAACAGCTTCGGCGCATCGCTTGTTAAACCAGGGTTTTAAATAATTTTTCCCATTTACATAGAGAACACACTGTTCAATGCCCATCTGAATTACTTCTTCAAATACGGAATCACATTCAGAAGCATTTTTATTTTTTAATGCGTTAATACTTCTTTATGAGCCAGCGAATTATTAAAGGCCGGGTCATCTATTAGTCCCGAATTGCATCCAGAGTGAAAGAGAAAGTTTGGAATCCCCTCTCCATAGATATTTGGATCAGGTGCTGATTTATGCATTGAAAAGGGTGGGAAGTTGCGGAGTTGTAAAATAACATCTGAACCTGTATAATAAACCAAGCTTCTTTGCAGAAGATTTCGCTGCAGAAGAAATGTGATCATTCCAAGAGAAGACACACACAATGAGACACTCAACATGAACAGTTTATCATATATCTTCAAATCGAATGTCTGAAAAATGTTGATTGTCGCGCTTAGAAATTAGAAAATCAATGAGTCTTGACTGCATTAAAGCTAGCTAAATATTGGGAGTTCCATATTTTTAGAATTAAATTATTAAGCTGAAAATAATAACTCAACAAAATCCATGTCATTTTCAGATATCTCCCGTGTATACAAGGAGGAGAATTTCCTTTACTTAGTGAAAAATAAAATTTCCAAGTTTCCACGACACCCTCTAGATTTATGATACTTGCTGAAAAAAAATTGTGTCAAAAGTTGGCGAATGCGTTGGTTCGGCTATTATCTAATTTAATCGCGAAGGAGTATTGATAGATTGTTGTCCCTAAAATAGACTATATTTTATTATTAGCTAGGAATTTGAAGTAGCTTTATGTCAAACTTTTTAATATGAATTTTCTAATATCCTTTTGAGTAGTCTTTCATACAAAAATAAAGATATCGTGATTAGGTTAGGCATATTATAATAACTTACTCAAAATTTTCAAAGTTCATTATTCATATCCTATTTAATTTATTTCATTTTAAAAAGATTAAACCTCAAACAAATAAGAAAATATATTTGGTAAATTATATATTCTTTGAAAATATCTATATTTGAAAATATATTTAAGCCGCTTTAAAATGTATAATTATCCGTCTTTTCATTGGGTGAAGTATTTATTAATGTACAATGGAATGACTGAGACTCTCAAACAGCAATAGCAACATGTTGAAATGGGAAGAATAATAATCATCAAAGAAAATATGATTTTATAGAAAGCATACAAGCTGTGTTCTCTTCTAAAAGAGAATTTGATTTTAGCTTAAGGAAAAAATTTAATGGAATAAGCCGTTTTTCTTTTCTTTAAGGAATTAAGACCGTCATGACGAATGTTTTCGAGGTAAATTAAGTTGGTGATTAAAAGACTCTAGCTTTTCCTTTCTTTGTAGCTTGTTAAGGGGTTGTTCTGGGGCGCAACCCACGTTCTAAGGCTAAGGGCATCGATCGGCACCCGAAAAAGAATTACTTGATCTGCGGAGGCGGTAAAGATATCATACCAACTTGAGCATTACGCAGTTGCCTAAAAGGAAAATGATATGGGTTATGTACTGAATTTATAATTAATGGTAAGTGGTAATCCGAAACATTTATTGTGCTTTAATATATCCCATGATTGTTTTTTCTTAACTTATTTTGGCCTTACCCAGCATTTGGCCATCACCAGTGTATTTTGAAATTTAATTGCCCGACTTCAGAAGGCCCAGAATGACATCAGACCTGAACTTGGAGCACAGTCATGCAAGCCATACAGCATCTTTGCCGATTCATTCATGATCAAGTCATAAGGGCCTCTCAACATCACATCTCACACAGGCTGCAAAGATTTCTTGAATTGATCCCACAAGAAGAAGAAATGTGTCCCGAAATTCTCTAAGGATCATCATCAAAGACTAAAAAAGTATAGAAACAAAAAACCTTAAATAAATTATATCACAGATGACGAAAGATGGCTGTAAAGAGACCATTTTTTAAAAAAATTAATTCGAGGTTTATTACAGTAGTATTGTTCCAGAAAATGGATATAAAAGAACAATATCTGAAAAGAAAATAAGTTAAATTTATAAATAAATTAGACTACAAAAATAAATTAAAACTAAAGCTAAAATAATTTAATAGTAAAATTTTTAAAAATGAGATAAAATATAACGAGCTGTTATAGAACCAACCAGTACATAATTAAAATATAGCCTATCGCTGTTTTCGTAATGTCACACTTAAAATTTGCATACTTACTGAAGTAGAATTGTCATTCGAGTTGAAAGGATAATTTTACTAGTGATGTTGGCATAAAATATGTCAATTTTCAAATAGATACTCTGTAGCAAAATCTACGTCAAAGAGACATGGTTTTCCAAGAATGATTTCGTATTCATTAATTAACATATATAGATTGAAAACAATGGGGCTCAGAGACACAGAAACAAACCTTGCTTGTGGAGCAGAAAGTTGACATAATGTTGAGCTTAGAAATCAAGCAAGTTGGTTTTCGTCGTTAACACACTTAAAGGAGAAATTCCATCAAGTTGGTTTGAAAGAGTTCTATAAAACGTATTTGGACAAGGATAAATATCCTGCGTTTTACAAACATGCTCTGTCGATGGTTTCGCTATGTAAAAACAGTTATGTAGTATAAGTCTAGAATTGAGACAGGACCGTCAAAGATGAAGGGAGAGTATTAAGGGAGCCAAACTCTTAGAGATAAGACTAGTAGATAAGAGGAAGAGTTTATTATATATAAGTTTATTATTAAGGAGACTCTAACTGGTGGACATACGGAGTCTTAAAAAAGTTTCCTTTTCTTTAATTTTTCCTTGGTTTTACGGCTGGCTAAAAGATGCAGAAAGAGATGTAGGTGTGTTTTTGACATAATTTAGCATGCCTTGAAGTAATTCAGCGTCACGCCTGTAAATTGAAGGGTATGCATTCAAATAGAACGCCCTGCGTTGTTGGTTGCGTTGACAGGCGCTGCATTTCTGACTAGTACATCGGTTCCTAACCTTTTTAGTTACATTACCCTTGGGACCAAGCAAGCCATGAGTCTTTACTCCTTGTTAAAAAAATATATATTTTGAGAAAATAAAACTAAAAAATTCATTAGGATTATTGATTCTTTAATATTTGTTTTTCTACTAAAAATCCTCAATGTTCTTTCAGTTTGGATTTGTAAAAATTTGATGGTTTAATTATTATTTAAATTTAAAAATTACCCAATACTATGACAATAAAAACAAATATGCTTTGAGAACTAAAAATTTTTTCCTTTTGTTAAACAAATTTGATTTATAGTATAATATAAAGTTGAATATTAAATGAAAATCAAGTTAAATTAATTCAATGTGATTTCAAATAAAATTAAGTTCATATAAGCTTTTTCAAAGTTTAAAAAGTCCGATCTAACAGATCGGATTAGGTATTTCCTTCTGCGTATGTGAACAACAGTAATATCTAGATATCTATTAGATAAGCTTACTATACTCGGTTTGACCTGAACTGTGCGGGTTTGAGGGTATGGTTCAAGTGTATAGGTCAGTTTGTCATTTTGTCCAGTTTTTTGGAAAAAAATATTTATTATTATTTATTACTAGGTTCAAGGCCCGCCTTCGGTGGGCCTTTTGCTAGCCAGGGAACTTCGCCCCCTGGACCCCCACGTGGCTATTTTATTGATGTTTTATACACGTGTAAAGAACACTTTCATATATCAACTCTTGTGAATTAATTGTAATAGATTGACGAAGAGGACAAAGTATATCTCTATATGAATGAATATAAAAAATTTATTTTTCCAGCAAAAGACAATATTTTATTGTCCTCTTCTGCTACTCAATTATTCGGCAAAAAGAATCTTTCAACTTTTTGTCTTGTAAAAATTCAATAAATAAGGTAAAAATCGTCATTTGGGGAGAATTATCCAATTAAAAATTAAAAATAATAAACTTTTAAAGTTTATTATTAGATTATAGAAAATTTAGGTTTAATTAGGGTCAAAATAGGTTTTTAATAATTTCAATAGGCTGAAATTTCCTAGATTTCAAAACATTATAACAATGGGTTTTCAAATGATTTTGTTTTCTTTAAAGAATTCTACGGGCTAATTGAATTTTGGTTTTAATCTTTAAAATATATTTTTAAAGAAATTCCAAAAGCTAATTAATTCCTTTCAGTTAGTTTAGTTAGTATAGTTTCAATAATCCTTCATAATTAACTTTGAAATAAATAAATAATATTGAAATGAATGAATGAGCTCGAATACATAAGCCAAAAGCCTTAGTTCTTTTGAAATGGCTGAGGGTCTTAAATACAATAGAAAAATGATGAGATGAGATTTCTAAGTGTGTTTTTAAGAAAAAAGATTTTTAAATATATTTTATTTTAAATTAAATATTTTTCATCTATATATATATAATCAAAAGCTTGGCTGAAACTTTTTTATTTTTTTCTACCCTATTAAAGACGGTTTTCAGATTTTTTTCAAATTTTTTCACCAACCCACAAGAAGTTAGGAATTTTTGAAAAAAATAGCTTTTTTTAAATAACCAAAACTTTTTCAAAAATTTAGTTATCATGAGGATTTTTTTTTTTAAATTTTGGTTTTAAATGTACTTTAAAAAAATAGATAGTTTTTTTAATTCTTTGTTGCAGTATTAAATTCTTCTTCAACGATAATGTGGTTAGAAACAGGGCCGCCAACATTTGTTTTTTTGCTAGTTTAGTTCTTTTATTGTTTGGCAAGCTAGGTTGGCTAACCTGATTATTTTTTAGTTTTTCCTGAATTTTCCAATTTTCCGGGCTACTTTTCCAATTTTTTTTACATATTAACCTGAATTGGACTATTACGAACATTTAAAACAAAATTAGCCAAATCGGTCCAGGCATTTGAGAGATCTGCGCTTACAAAGAAACAGAAATTCATTTTTATTATATAGATTTATTTATTTAAGTGCTACCTCAGCAAAGTTAATTGTGACTAAATTTTAGTGAATTTCTCGAGCCGATTAAAAATACAAAGAAATAGAAGAAAAAGTCAACACTTTTTCAAGACTCGCTAGTTAGAGATGCAACAAGTAATTTCTTTTGTACATTTTTGTCTAAATAAGTCCAATTGAATATTCTCTCGCTATATAACTAGTATCGTTTAGGTCCGAGTGTTAAAGGCCATTCTTAATATAATAGAAATTGAGAAATTAATCTCTAATAGTCTAAAGCAGGTTTGACGTTGTATTTGGTACATGTTTGGAACTTGTATTTGGCTACCTTGCATTACACCTTAGTTCTAAAGAAAGAGGGATCATTCTATCCGTGCTCTTTATAGTTATTTGCATTGATCAGATTCTAATGAAATAATTGCACACTCGAACATAAAATAATAAAAAAGTGAAAACTTTTTCAATACTCGGTACACTAGAGCTGCCCTAGTAATTATTAATAAACTTAAATATAAATTGTTCATTTATGGATATACTATAACATCCTCTTAATATCTCCATAGAATAATTTAAAAAATATTTTCTGCCTTTTGAAGAACCAGATATTCCAAAATCTAATCAGTACTATGTGTATTGATAGTAACGATCTTTTTGAATTTCCTTTCTTGGGCTATCGGGGGTATCGGAATTCAGATATGGAAAGAGAAAAAAAATCATAGTTGAAAAATATTATTCTTCGCGTTTCAGACATTTTAAAGCACAATAAGCAAAAAATTATCTTTATGCGTGATTTAATACTAGAGCCGCTTGGAAGGAAAGTATTTTTAACCTGAGTTCATGCTAGTGATATATATGATTATTAGTTTATCTCAATTAATAAAAATTAAAAATCATTAGTACTTAATTGTTTTTCTTTGTTAATCACAAAAAAAGACTATCTTTTTAAATCATAAATACTTTGCTAAATATAATTCTCTCTTTGTAAAATCATATAGAAGTTGCTCATTTTTTTACCCATGCTTCGCATTGGATAAAGTAAAAATAATATTAATTAGGCGCGTGGCCCAAAGGAAATGATTATTTCTGAAATTTTGCCCGCCTGCTGAAAAAGTTGGCCACCCCTGCTATCAAGAATAGAATTCATTCATTTTATCATAAAGAGAAATCAATGAAGTTGTCCTCTGCTTGATGCAAATAAACATATAAATTATAATATTTATTTGTTAGAACCTATCGTTTCCAAGATTTTATTATTTGAAAAGAACAACGATCTGAATATTATTGTTCATTTTCACTTTCCTTCATCCTTGAACAAAAACACATCAAACCTCAATCAATATACGCTTTTATTTTTATTATAGTTTATCGATTCTAAAACACCTATATGTATAGAAAAGGAATTTTGCCTTGAGGCTCGCAATCGACAAGATTGAAAACTAATCTAGGATATCTTTAAAATGATTAAAACCAATATTTTTGTACAGGCAAATCTTTTGATTTTCAACTTAAATTAAACAACCTATATGTATTATATATCCATTTTATTTATATATCCACAAATCATCAACTGTTTTAATCTTTGAAGATAAAAGTGAAAAATAAAACTTTTTTAAGAATCAAAACGTTATTAGGGATTTGATAATATTTTTTTAAAGATGATTTTTAACTAGAATGATATAACTTGGTAGGTAAGTTGAGGTAGAAAATAGTAATCCGAGCTAGTGTATACTCTGTGAGCTGAATCTATTTGACATGGAGTTTAAAGCATTAGCCAGGTGTCGTCAGATATATATGGGGCTCAATTCATATTTGGCGCGGATTGCTATTTTTATTTTAGAACTCAAGTTCGATTGCCGAGGAGGTATTTGATTTTTTCCTGAAAATATATCTCGGTCTTATCAGTTTTCAGTTCTAGAAATTCACCGGTAACTTTTTTTCAACTGGAAATATCAATATCGCCCTAAATAATCCACCTCATCATTTTTGCCAATGTACCCCTCAATTTATTTTCTACTGTAAAATGATAAAAAATTTAATTACTTACAATTTCTGGTGGCACTTGTAATCAGTAATAGCAAGAATTGATGACAGTTTCTCAAATATTGCAACATTTTCTATTTTGACCTTTCTCTTCCTATTTTCCAACTTGCTCATAAAAGCTTTCAAGGTTCTATTAATTTTATGATGTTTGTATCCTTATTTTGAATCTATCACTTCGGATTCAGTTTATTTAGCTAAAAACTCCAATCAGACAAAGCTTATATATACCTATATATATGATATTTGTTCTTATTCAATTAAAATCAAAGCGGATAACATGCTTTCTTTCTCAAAATCAATCTTAAAGCTAAAAATCTACCCTGCATAGAATTATCCATGAACCATTGAGTGGAGTAATTTGGACAGGATTCACGACGCTGACATTATTTAATTAATATTGTTAGAGTTCATGGCTGTGATGAAACTGTATTAGATGAAGGAGGAGGTATCAGCCAAAGATGGAATCACTGGGTTCAATAAAACACCTTCAATAAAACGTTTCGGCCTGAATTTATTTGCCCATCTTTATAGTTAATTAGGAGTTATACACAAAATGCGGTACACATATGTGATCGAACAAAGCCTTGTCAAAAATAAAAATAAAAATTTTTAGCTTCATGCAAATTTATAACGTGCCTGGACCCAAAAGTTTTAGAATGTAAGTCATAATTATTTAATTAATCTCATCTTGATCAGATTAATTATAAATAAGTTTTCGATTTCAAAATAAGGGTAAATCTATTTTGATATTTTTGGTGACTCCTTAATAAAGGGTATGTCAGAGACAGTTGTTCTTCGTCTGACTGCTTAAAGGCAATCCCGAGTGGATGTGACACCAGGACAGACTGAAATGACAGCAGGTCTCACGGGAATTTATAACAGGTGAAATTAATGAGTTTTTCAAGAAAAACATTTTAATTATCATTTCAACAGCCATCTATTTATACCTGTCTAAATGGTATCAATATTTATGAATAATTGTAACATTATCTTGAAAACCGATCTTCTAAATGAAATTTAATACTTTTTTAAAATTAACAAAGTTTTTATCCATGTAGACTAACTATGTACCTATATGTAAATTTCTAAAAAAGAATATCTAAAATATCCCGAAGATGTTGGTTTGTAATCTCAAAATTCAAAGAAAAAATATATTAAATTTGTGGAAAAGTTAAAACTTTTTCAAACTGGGTATAATCTCAGCGAATGTTTGAGCCAGAGTTTGATCGCTTTAGGGAACATTTTATCATGGAGTAGGTACATGACCATAAATATCAAAACTGTGATCCAAACGTTTAGCCAATCCAAGCTAAGACCCATTAGGTTCAATTCCCAGAGTTCATTTCGAAATTGCGTTCATCATTCCCAGATTTTTTTGGATCGTTACTCAAAATGGCTTTCTAAAAAAAAGAGGGTTCTTTCCTGGAGAGATGAGCAGATATTCTTGGTTGTTTCTCAAAACAACGACAGATTGGATTTTGAATTTCATCAGCTCATAGGTTACAGCCGATCAAGAACTTGGCAAGTGAAGTTTCGATTTTTTGTGATTTTTGACATTTTTCGAATGGAAGTTCTGAAAAAATAATGCGAAAAATCTTGGTAATGGAAATACAAATATTATGGAATCACTCGAATGGAATGTCGCATCTGACCTGTCTTGGAATGAACACATCTCCTCTGTGGCGAAATCTGCAGCAAGGAAGATTGGCTTCTTATTCAGGTCCAAGTAATTTTACAAACCCCCACAACTTCTCACCCTCTACAAGGCCCAAATCCGCCCCTGTCTCGATACGGCTCTTATCTATGGAGAGGAGCCTCAAAATATTCTCTTTCTACCCTGGATGCAATTCAGAAACGAGCCGTCAGGCTACTTAACGAGTCTACCCTCACCGACTCCCTCGACTCGCTGGCTCATCGAAGAAATGTCTCTGCCCTTTCCCTTTTCTATAGATACTATCACGGCAGGTGCTCTGATGAGATAAAATCAATAATTCCCCCCAAAGCTTGCTTTGCACGTAGCACGCGTTTCGCCGACTCCCAACACTCTTTCGCGGTCAAATTGGAAAAGTGCCGGACCACTTCATTCGCCAATACATATATCCCCATGGCTTCAAGGAACTGGAACTCTCTCCCAGCCTCCATCTTTCCCAGCACCTATAATCTTCAAACCTTCAAAACCGGGGTGCATAGACACCTACGTCTACACCATCTCACTTAATCAACTTTCCCTTCTCTTCGGTAATGCAAGGGTCTTTCGAGATGCATAGGAGCTGCATCTTTACTGGTGCACCCCTTCTTGCATTCGATTGCATTAAAAAAAAAAAACTAACTCTCTGCAGCAGTGCTCCAAACGATGTGAATTCAAAAATTCCTTAAAATATTGAGATTTTTATGTGTGTATGCTATATTTATTTTTTCAAATTAGCACTCATTTTCCAAAATAAGTTTAAAACGTAAAATAAATTAGAAAATGTGTCGAAAGGTTTCGAAGAAGATTATTAATTATATTTGGGATCAAACGGTCTTAGAGAATTGAAAAAATATATTTTATTTGAAATATCTCAAAAAAACTTTGTTGAAAAACAAAAAAATTGCAATTGTGAAATTTCTGATTTTGACAAAAAATTAGAAATATCCAATTATAGAAATTTTGGTATATTTGAGATCAGACGATTCTAGAGAATTGAAAAAAATATATTATTTCAAATATCTCACAATTTTGACGAAAAACGAAAAAATGGTAAGGCTAAATCCTTGTGAAATTTCTGATTTAGACAAAAAATTCAAAATATCCAGAATTATAGAAATTTTAATATATTTGGGATCAGACGGTCCTAGAGAATTGAAAAAATATACTTTATTTTTAATATCTCAAAAAACGAAAAAATGGCAAGGCTATAGCTTTGTGAAATTTCTGATTTAGACAAAAAATTTGAAATATTCATTTTATAGAAATTTTAGTATATTTGGGATCATAACGGTCCTAGAGAATTGAAAAAAAATATTTTATTTCAAATATCTCAAAAAAAAAAAAATTGTCTAAAAATGAAAAAATGGCAAGGCTGTGAAATTTGAAATATCCAAATTATAGAAATTTTAAGTAAGTATATTCTTAAATTTTTAATTTGAAACTAAATTCCAAGATTTCCGAAAAAATATTCAATATATTGGTATTTTTGTGAATCTATGTATTTTCAGAAGACATAATTTTTTCCCCTCAAACTTTGAGATTCAATGCTTACAAGTCCATTCAAAACATTGAATTTAAATAAAAATTTAATGTCTTTCTATTAAAATTCTTTAAAAATTCTCTCTTTAGAAACAAACATTTCTCCCTTCACAATCAAGAATTATTCATTATTTGATGGTCATTGGCAAGTGACATAGCAATCAAAGTAAATCTGAGGGTACAGGGCAGGGGGCTGCACCCCAGGCGGCCTGATGCCTATCAAATAATATCTTAAATCGTGGTTTCGTACATGATACAAATATTTAATAAGAGGAAGGGCTCGCGTTTTAAAGTCCAACTCTGGATTCACTTAAGCTCTTCGCGACCCTGTCAGTAACTTAAAGGATTTCACCAAATTTCGGCATAATTATAATAAAATGGGTTAAAACAATTTAGATTTTAGGGCGGGAAAAATAAAAGTTTCAATTGAAAGTTAAATCTCTGGGGAAATATTTATAAATAAGTGCCTATAAGAAGCCTTCCTAAGGGGTGGCTCCCCTTGTAAGACTCAACAGCGTAATTGCTATAAGACACTTTCCAAAGGGCACTCACTTCCACGGGTCAAACGCTTCAAGGGAATATGCAATATTAAAGTTGACTCTCGTTATCAACCCTGACACTCCCTCCGATAACCATGTTATAAATATTAAAAGTCGAAAATTATGTTTTAATCCCTTTTAACAAAAATGAACAGGTTGTGAATGAAGTGTGAATGACAAGAAGTCCATCAACCAACAATTATTTTTTTCAATGCAAGTTACGTTCTTTGTGAATTTCGGTGGTTTGGCTATTTTTGACACCTATTTGAGCTATAAAAGTAAAACTTGGATAAAAGTACATTCTATCAAATTTCAAACTAGCTGTAACTGTCCAACGATTCGATTTTTTCTCATTTTCTGCCAATCAAGCTCACTACAAAAATAAAATACAATTTTCTAGATTCGAATTCATAATTAATGATGATAGGTTTCTAAGAGGACAAAGGATTTAATAAATTAATGAAGATTTTATATAAACGATTCACGACTTTTCGCTTTTAATCAACGTTTTTTCAGGGTCTTGATATTCCACTAAACATTAATTATATTAAGATTGGAATAATTTTTGGAGACGGACTGATAAAGGAAATAGAGTGGATATTAATGAGGCAGTCCATAAAAAGAAGATAATTTGTACTATCTTTTTATTCATAAACCGACGTTTCGGAGGCTATTCCCTCCTTCTTCAGGGTTTTGACTTTCCCCTCTGTCACCTCTTTCAGTGGCAGTAAAAATAATATATTGTATTTCATTCTCAGCAGATCTACATTATAATTCTGCTGAGAATGAAATACAATTTTGTTGTATTATTGTTACTGCCCCTGAAAGAGGAGAAAGAGAGAGGGGAATGTCGCATTTGATTTCCTTCACTGACTTTTCAAAACCCTGAAGAAGGATGGAATAGCCTCCGAAACGTCGGTTTATGAATAAAAAGATAGTATAAATTATCTTCTTTTTTTGGACTGCCTCATCAATATCCACTAAACATTTATTATATTATAGATAATAAATGTTTTTGAGTGAATGGTTTCATAATAGATTGGAATAATGTATGAGATTTCATACAATTTTTTTGTTCACTTGTGAGTTAGTTTTTGTTAAACATAAGAGGAAAAACAATTAATAGCAAGGCAGGGAAATGTATAATGCAATATCAAGGGTCAGATAAAACTCTGATTAAACGCTAAATGTTGTGCTTGAAGATGTGCTAAGTTTGCATTTATTTATTTGATCCTTTGTCCTCTTAGAAATCTATCATCATGTTATAATGAATTCATATCGAAACTTAAATAGTGAATAATTATAATAAAAAGTAAAATGATTTTTTGTTACTTAATAGAAAAATTGTTAAATCATCAAAATTTGCAGAGGGAATTCTAAATTTTGAATAAGTTTTCTGTTTTTTGTTCTTTAGCAGCTTTTTTTAATCCACTTCTGGGCATAAATCTCACCTGCCTTTTAGCAAAGTGCCCCAATAATCAAAAAGATTTTCCATGGAGTTGCAAAAAGGTTGTCAGTGTAATCAATTTCCTTGAACAAAAACAAAATAAATAAATTAATAAAATCTAACGTTTAAAATAGTAAATTTTCTAAAAAAAAAGTAACTAAAATTTAATCCAAAAGGAAACATGACAGAGAATTCTCCCTGTTGCCTAGTTGGGTAAATCGCTTTCTTAAGACTATACAAGAAATATCAAAGATTCGAATCCTGCCGGGTGCTCAATTATCCCTTTTCAAAAATCAGTTGAAAAATAGATCAAAAGTTATAGTTAAGAAAAAGTTTTAATTTAATTCAACTCCCAGGAAAAGTTTTCAGGCAAAAAGCTAAAATTTGGTCCATTCTAATATATTTGTGTACCAATTTTCAGCTTATCAACTAAAACCTTTCAAGATTGTCATTTTGCACTCTCAAGAAACGTTTTCAGGTAAAAAACTAAAATTTGGTGCATTCTAATATATTTGCGTACCTATCAGCTCATCAACTAAAACCTTTCAAGATTGGCATTTTTTACTCTCATGAAACGTTTTCAGGTAAAAATCTAAAATTTGGTCCATTTTAAGATATTTGCGTACCAATTTTCAGCTCCTTAAATAAAACCTTTCAAGATTGGCATTTTGTACTCTCAAGAAACGTTTACAGGTAAAAATCTAAAATTTGGTACTGATATTTATGTACCAATTTTCATCTCATTAAATAAAACCTTTCAAGATTGGCATTTTGTACTCTCAAGAAACGTTTTCAGGTAAAAAGCTATAATTTAATATGTAAAATAGGCATGGTTTTATAGAAATTCTGAATTTGATTTGAAAAAGTCTGATTTCTATTTTTAAAATCATGGATTTGATATAGAAAAGTCCGCACTTGATTTTTAAAATCTGAATTTGATATGGAAAAGCCGAATTTGAAATTAAAAACATAAATCTAATACGATCTGTCTAGATGCCCATAATCCATGATACTTCAAAAACGTAAAGTCATAATTTTTTTTTTTGTCGGTCCGGATTCCTCATTCTTATCACTAGTCAAGAACGGAGAATCGTTCAATTCGTTCTAGTGCCAAAAATGTTTATTTTATTTTATTACTCCAACAGACACACACAGATAGATGGAGAGAGAGATTTTCAATTTTTTGGATTTAAAGTACCTGAAAAATTGTAGAAAAAAATCGAATTGAAATTTTTTTTACCAAAATAAAAAATAAAATCATTTGATTTGCAAATTTTATTATCAAATTAAACACGCCCAGCATTCTTTAGCTTGAAAGCCTTACGAGGAATTTTTATTAGAAAAAATAAATGATTAATTTTATTAAAAATAAATTTCGAATGAATTGATTTTCTAAAATGAACAGCCCATAATAATTATCTGTAAATTCTTGTTTATTGGGGGTCGGTTGGCCAAGAGGATAGCCTAACAGCCTGCTAATCAAGTGGACCTGGGTTCGAATCCGACTCGCGGCAACCGGCTAAAATCGGATCCCTAGATAGAAGACAAAAAATAATAGTATCGTAAATAGGCTGATGGTTAGAAAGGCCGAAAATTCTTATTTATTTGATAAAAAATCTACTTAATAAAAATAAATATATTGTATATAATTATTTATTGAAAAAAATTCGATAAATTTTTTCTTTCCTTAAAAGCAAATGAAAAGAATCTTCGAAATTTCGAAAAAATATTTCCCTTATTTCATTGAAAATATTTTAAAAATAATTAAAGATAAAAATATTAAAAAAAATAATAAATTCTCTGAAATGCAATTGGGCTAGAATTTCTCACCCTGGTATAGAAAGAAAAGGATGCCAAATAGAAGCTTGGGCACTTTTATAATAAACCCGGATACATGTCGACACAAGTCCATATCCATTAGAGAGATTGAAACAAGCTCAGACACGAATCACGAAATAAAGAATTTTCTATTAATCAAGTATAGTAAGGGGGAGTGGGGTAGCTTAGTCACCTAACGCACTGGCTTGGCTTTGGCATCGATCGATTATGACGATGTTGAAGTGGAGGTCCAGGGTTCGATCCTAGCTGGCAAATAAAAATTTCTACCCGCTGAAAACTCGGCTCCCTCACTAACCCTACTAACACTCTACTTATGTGCTGTCTAAATGGGCTTTGTTCCCGGTGACATTAAATAAATAAAAAAAAAAGTATAGCAAGAGTTTTATCATAGCGTCTACTTCTCCTTAATACAAACTAACTATTTTAATACTAATAATAAAATAAACTGCAACGGATCGTTGCTTAACTTTATCCAAATTTACTTGAAATATTAATATGTTTATTCCTTTATTATTAATCAGATATCACTTTCAATTTGATGTTCATGTTGACTTTAAGTCAAAAATAATGATCGATTCTCATTTAAAAGTCGAGGAATAAACATTCTACATTGGAATTTTGACGTTTCGGTTATTATTAGTAACCAGTGCTGAAGACATGGAGCAATCCACTTAAAATCAAAAATAGCGATCGATTCTCATCTAATACTTGAGGAATAACAATTCTATATTAGGTTTTTGAAGTTTCCATTATTATTGGTAACTATTGCTGAAGACATGGAGGAATCGGCTTAAAATCAAAAATAACGATCGATTCTTATCTAATACTAGCGGAATAACCTTATATATATTTGTTGGCCGATAAAACTAAAGAATTCCGGAGGTAAACTAGCCCCTCGTTCGGATCTCCGGGAAGGGGCTACCCGAGGAGAGACCATCATAAAGGGAAAAATAAATAATGACTTTCTACGAGTCGGAGCGTGGAATGTTAGGACGCTAAAGGGAATAGATAAACTAATGAATTTAAAGCGGGAAATGGATAGACACAAATTGGACATTATTGGGATTAGTGAAATGAGATACCCAGTAGAGGGAGATTTTTGGTTTGAAAACAGCCATAGAATCATTCATACGGGGGGGCAGAATGGGCAGGCAGGAGTGGGCATTATTATGAATAAAAAAATAGGGCAAAGGGTAAAGAATTATCTTCAGGTAAGCAAAAGGATTGTTATGATCACAGTGGATTCGAAACCGAAAGATACTGTGATAATCCAGGTATACATGCCTACTACATCATATAAGGATGACCAAGTTATAGAAGAAATGTACGAACAAATTGAAAACCTGATGAAGCGCGTTAAAGGGGATGAAAATTTAATAATCATGGGGGATTGGAATGCAAGAGTAGGAAAAGGCAAAGAAGGAAAAGTGGTGGGCGAACACGGTCTAGGAGATAGGAATGAAAGGGGCGAAAGATTAATTGAATTTTGCAGTAAGCACAGTTTAGTAGTAGCAAACACACTCTTCCAACACCATCCAAGAAGGATCTACACGTGGAAAATGCCAAAAGACAAGGGGAGATTTCAAATAGATTACATATTAGTCAAACAAAGATTCAGAAATCAAGTAAAGGACTGTAAAAGCTATCCTGGGGCTGATATTTTTAGTGATCACAATCTAATTGCGATGAAATGCCAACTAAAATTTAAAAAACTAATAAAAAAGGGAGGGTCGCGAAAAAACTGGGATATATCTAAATTAAAAAATAAGGAAACCCAAAAACTTTTCGAAAACGTAATGAATAAGAAACTGGAAGAAAAAACACCCACAAATAATAAAGAAGAAGAAATCGAACAAGAATGGAATGCTATGAAATCAAGCCTGACTGAAACAGCCAACGAAGTCCTTAAATCAAAGAAAAACGAAATTAAAAAGCCATGGGTAACAGACGAAATACTGCAACTGTTTGACGAACGAAGAAAATTTAAGAACAGAAAAGACGAAGAAGGGAAAGAAACATATAAAAAATTAAGATGGAAAGTTATAAGAGAATGTAGAAAAGCAAAAGAAAAAATGATTCAAGAAAAATGTAAAGAAGTCAACGAAAATCTAGTATTGGGAAAAGTTGATGTAGCCTATAGGGCAATAAAAAGAAATTTCCAAGAAGACAAGCCAAAAAGCAAGAACATAAGAGATAAAGGAGGCCACATTATTCTAAACGAAAACGAACAGGCAAATAGATGGAAGGAACACCTAGAAGAACTCTATGGAGAAGAAAAAACAATGAACCCAATAGAAGAAGAAGAATCTGTGGACGAAAACGAATTAGGAGACCCCATACTCAGGTCAGAATTCGAGACAGCTTTGAAGGAACTAAAAAATAATAGAGCACCCGGAATAGACAATATACAAGCTGAAATCCTAAAGAACTCTGGGGAAAAGGCACTTGACAAACTCTTTGAACTAATTAGCAAAACTTATAAATTGGGAATCATCCCAAAAGATTTCCAAAAAAACAAAATAGTCACACTTCCCAAAAAGACAGGCGCGGATAAATGTGAAAATTTCAGGACCATTAGCCTAACCTCACATGCCTCCAAAATCCTAACCAAAATAATCCAGAGAAGAATAGAACAAAGAGTTGAAGAAAATCTGGGGGAAGACCAGTTCGGCTTTAGAAGAAACAGAGGCACCCGAGAAGCAATTCTCTCTCTTAGACTAATAATAGAAAGGGCTTTTATCAGGGAAGAATCTGTCTACATCGGATTCATAGACCTAGAAAAAGCATTCGATAACGTCAATTGGGAAATTATGTTTAAAATATTAAAACAGGTGGGAATAAAATTCAGAGAGAGAAGACTAATCTACAATCTATATCAAAACCAGACGGCAATTATAAATATTGGTGATGAACAAAGAGAAGCCAAAATAAAAAAAGGTGTAAGACAAGGATGTGTGCTGTCACCCATGATTTTCAACTTATACATAGAAGAAGCGATTAAAGAATTCAAAGACAAAATTGATACAGGTATAGAAATCCAAGGTCAAAAGATCGCTATGTTAAGATTTGCCGATGACATTGCCCTTCTAGGAAGCAATAAAAAAGAATTAGAGGACGCCTTGAATGGAATTAACCAAATCCTAATAGAAGAAATCAAAATGAAAATAAACAAGAATAAAACCAAGGTCCTAGTATGTACAAAAAAAGAACAAACGAGACAGGAATGCATCAAAATTAACCAAGAAAACCTAGAAGGAGTTAAGGAATTCCGCTACCTAGGAAGTAAAATAACATGGGATGGGAGGAGCGAAAACGAAATTAAATCAAGAATTGCCCAAGCAAAAATGGGGTTTAATTCAAAACAAAAACTACTATGCTCCTCCTCAATCAGCTTAGCAAACAGGAAGTTGCTATTGAAGACATATGTATGGAGCATAGCCATGTACGGGTGTGAAACCTGGACAATTAGAGAAGCGGAGAGAAAGAGATTAGAGGCTTTCGAAATGTGGTGCTACAGAAGAATGACGAATATCAAATGGATGGATAAAATTACAAATGAAGAAGTTCTTGGAAGAATCGGAGAAAGAAGAACCTTGTGGAAGAGTCTGAAGAAGAGAAGAGGTCAGATGATGGGGCACACACTGAGACATGGGGGACTGCTTAGGGATATCTTGGAGGGGGAGGTGGGAAAGAAAAGGGGAAGGGGAAGAACCAGATTAGAATATTTCAACCAAATAATTGGGGATATGGGATGCCAGACATTTAGAGAGGTTAAACAGCTGGCGGGGGACAGAGTCGAGTGGAGACGGATTGTTGCATCAAACCAGTCTTAGGACTGTATACTCAATGATGATGATGATAAAACTAATCAGCGCTTCATTTTGTTAAACTATTGCTAGGTTTTCAATTTTATTTCAATCGGTGCAACGATGTGGTAAAAATCGTGGGCCAAAAAAACGACAACATACATCCATCCATCCATCCGCAGGCACTAAAGGTTTAAAATTTCATTTCATTCGGTGCAACGGTGTGGAAAAAATCGTGGGCCAAAAAACGATAACATACATCCATACATACATACATACATACATCCGCACGCACTAAATGAAAAAATCGCACTTTTTGGTCTCTCGACGAGACCCCATGTAATTTTTGGCAAAACCGTCACGTGGTAAAATTCATCCTAATTGAATACTACAATTTGTGACTTTAATTGAGTCCATGGGTTCCGTAGTCTTTACCTGAGGACCTTTTGAAGCCACGCTTGCCGCTAGACCGATTACAATACGTTACCCATGCATTGCATTGGATAAAGTAAAAATCGCACTTTTTGTCCTCTCGACGAGACCCCATGTAATTTTTGGCAAAACCGTCACGTGTTAAAATTCAACCTAATCGAATACTACAATTTGTGACTTTAATTTAGTCCATGGGTTCGGTAGTCTTTACCTGAGGAGCCTTTGAAGTCGCGCTTGCCGCAAGACCGATTACAATACTTTACCCATACTTCGCATTGGATAAGGTAAAAATGGCACTTTTTGCCTCTAGACGAGACCCCATGTAATTTTTGGCAAAACCGTCACGTGCTAAAATTCAACCTAATTGAATACTACAATTTGTGACCTTAATTGAGACCATGGGTGCGGTAGTCTCTACCTGAGGACCATTTGATGTCGCGCTTGCCGCGAAACCGATTACAATATTTTACCCATGCTTCGCATTGGATAAAGTAAAAATGGCACTTTTTTGCCTCTAGACGAGACCCCATGTAATTTTTGGCAAAACCGTCACGTGGTAAAATTCATCCTAATTGAATACTACAATTTGTGACTTTAATTGAGTCCATGGGTTCCGAGGTCTCTACTTGAGGACCCTTTGAAGTCGCGCTTGCCATGAGACCGATTACAATACTTTCCCCATGCTTCGCATTGGATAAAATTCAATGTGGTCATCTCATGACTTTATCACCTGCCTCCTCGTATATATAGTATGTGCAAAATTTGGTTCAAATCGGAAAAAGTGTTAAAATTTTTAATCAAAATCTAATCAGCTCTTAAACGGCACATAAAATATCTAAATTTAAAATTTTGTTTTTACCATCAAAAGTGTTTGAACTTTTTTTATACCTTCATAAGTGTTTGAGCTAGAGCGTACACAAAATTGGCAAACATATGGTAAATAATAGACATTTTGGTATTTTTTTTTTTTTTTTGGCTTTTGAGAACTATGCCCATACAGCTACGCAATTATTGATACAATAATTCAAAGTGAAAAAATGAAAGAAAAATTGGGGGAGGGGAAGACTGTTAAATATGTCTAAATTATAGCTCAATTTTATAGCTAATGAAAAAAAGCCACTTTATCTAAGATTTCTTTCTCTTCCGAAGCCAGCAGATTCGTAATATTAAAATGGATAATATTAATATCTTTTAAAATATAAATTGTTCGATATTTACTAAATAAGGTTTTATTGTAGAAAGAAAGGCCGTGAATTAGCTTTTTTTTCAAAATAGTTGTAGCTATTTTTTAGATATTTCGAAAAAATGAAGCAAAAAAAGAACACACTTTCATGCACGATTACAATACGTTCATACCCCTTACCCTGTAAGATAAAGTTATAAAATATATATTAATCAGTATCTAGATTTTTACATATAATAAACACACGTCACACTCATTAATTCACTTGAATTAATCTGAAATGAAAATGTGGAATATTATTAATTGTGACAAGATGATTTTATGTTGAACCTTAAATAGGGAGTTAAATTGTATTAAGGCCATATAGAATATCATTCTGAGAAAATAAATGGATCATGGAAATTTAATCATTTTGGAGGAACAAGAAGCAAATTCAATTAGGCGAGTGAAAATTGGCGGTTGATCGAGTCATTTTCCGAATTCTTTAGATTAGAAAATGAAACTTTGTGAATAGAGAAGACAAATTTTACCTTAGTGCTCCAACCCAAAATAATTTTCTCGTTCGTCCTGACTAAAAAAACCTCAACGAAAAATACATGAGTTAAAGTCTCGTATAAATGAACATCTTTAACAAAAATTTACAGTAAAGTACAAACATTATAGTATCTCAGGCAAAAAAAATGTTCACTATCTGAAAAAATTAATTTTAAGTAAAATACTATTTATTTTAACTTTTATAAATAATACTAGCTGCAAGGCCCGCCTTCGGTGGGCATCTTGCTAGCCGAGGGGCTTCGCCCCCTGGACCCCCCGTCACGAACATTCCCACTCCTCCATCTCCAACCACTCTCCATCCCACCCGCCTTCTCCCCAAACCCGGAACTTCTCCCCCGCCTCTGATCACCCTCCAACCCAGTAAACCTACCCCCCCCCCGCCCATTGACCCCGCATCCCCTGGATCCCAACCCTCACCCCTCACCATATATATAGGTACAGACATAGGCACAAATCCCCTTAGTAGCCTCCTGGACCCCTTCCCCATGACTCCCCGCCCTTGAACCCGTACCGCCTTGACGCCGTACCCTCTGAACCCCAACCCCCACCCCTTGGGACATAGAAACATAGGTATATACAGAAACAGGGACAAATGCCTTTTAGTAGTATGTGATGATATAGGTACAGACACAGTGACAAATGGCCTCTAGTAGCCCCCTGGTCCCTTCTTCCCAACCTCTGGGGACAGACAGAGGTAGGTAGGTAGGTAGGTAAGTTACAGAGGCAGGCACAAATGCCCTTTAGTAGTATGTGATATACATAAATCAATTGATACCGATTTAACCAATTGTTGGTAAATTTTAGTCTTCTGTGTAAATTATTGGATAAAAAATACTTGGTATTACCAAGTATTTTTTATCCAATAATTTACCACCAAATATCATCACCAAATTCCTTAAAAACTTGTGTATTAAAATCTACTTGAAGAATGTTAAACATTTTGAAGGGAAAAGAGACTGGAACAAATGATTTCCCAGTAACTTTAACCGATTTTTTCCCCAGATTAAAAATCATCTCTAGTACACAAACAAAAACTGACTAATAACATATCTAAAAATTAAAGAGTAATATATTACGAGTATGGCGTTGATTAACTGTGATTGGCATTTGTTCAATGCTTTTTAATTACAATTTATTATTTAATTAGCAACATTCGGACAAACCGAACAATTACTAATACTAATAATAAGTGAAGGCTCAAAAGGGAACACATGTCAATGGATTGAAATTTTTTTTTACCTAATAAATGATAATAAATCGTATTCATATTATGAAAAATTAATTTTTTCCGGACTTATCGCTGCATTTTCATTAAATGAAAAAATAAATAACACTGAATTGTCAACCTTTTGGTTATTTTTCTGATGCTTAATAAAAACTTGACTTATTACTTTATCGTTAATTAAATGAAAAAACTTTCATTTTAAGCCGGCGCTACTCGAACTTTCTCTTTTTATTATTTCATCTCAAGCATGGACGGGAAATTTTTTGTACAGAATTTTCAAAGGATTAGTCTTTAAGTAGGCATATGTCTATTTTTAATTTTTCTATTTATTTTGAAAGTAAATTAAAAAAAAAAATATATTAAAAAACAAGAAAACAAAAAACACGATTTTAAAAAGTACAAAATTATGTAATAATAAAAAAGTGTGGGTCGCAGAAACATGTACTTTTAATTAATTTCGACCAAGTGCCCCACTCTTTTTGATTATTACATTATTTTGTACTTTTTAGAAGCGTGTTTTTTTTTCAAATATAATTTATTTTTTTACTTTTTAGTCTTAATTAATCTTATAGAGAAAAGTTTAAGGAATTTAACAGAATGAAATGTATATTTTTTTTTATTTTTAAATAATTTCATTTAAGGTAGTTGTTTCACCATATGGTTTTTCTTAGGATTTTTTTTCAAATTTAGAGTGATTATTATTTAAATGGAATCGGATTAGCCGAGAGCTTAAAGACACTAGCCTTCTAAGCAGGAGTCCCGGGTTCGAGTCCGAGTCCCTGCATTGATATTTGACCGGCTATAATCTGATTCCTAGTCACCAATCCGTCTGGCAAGCGTGGTGACTTAATGCCAACCTCCTTCCATTTGATGGAAGAGGCCTATATTCAGCAGTGGATTGTCGCTATCGACAGGCTGATGATGATGATGATGATTATTTAAATACTTCTGCATCGATTGGAGGCAAAACAAAATTTATGAACAATATGATTCCGGAGATATTAAATTCCAAAGATAGAGTTTTTCAGACTCTTATACATTGATAACTTTTAGGGAGTTAGGTGTTGGTTCTAGGTGAAACATTTTAATATAATATTAAAACTTGAGCAAGATGCGAGGTAGGTTTCACAAAAAAGAAATAAAAAAAATTGAGTTTTGAATTCGATATATTTCGGGGGTGAGCCCATCATCAGGAGTCAAAGAAAACTGATTATACATTGGAAAAATAATTATATAGGGCAGACAGGCCTCTCATTCAAAATGCGTTACTCTGAGCATTTAAGAGCTCTTAATCGTCTCAATAGATCCGATAACATTAATTTAGATTTGACCTGAGCCTTCGCAATTCACTTGCATGAATCCAATCATTCAATCTCTAATAATAACCCTATCCCCATTCATTTCGAAAGAAAAGGCCTTAAATTGGATCTCTTAGAATCAACCGAAATTAAAATAGCCCTCTCAAATAATTCAAATATTTTAAATAATCAATTAGAAGTGTATAAAAATACAATTATTGATTATATATTATAATAAATTAACTAAACATTCCTTCCATTGTTCGCACATTGAATATATTAGGGTAATTGTACCCTCTCAGGTACTTTTCTAGTTGTACCCTTTCAGGTACTTTCCCATTCTTTATTATAATAGCAGGTATAGCTTCCCTTCAGCTGGTTCAAACCCAATTTTTCAATTTGTTGAAAATATTAATTCTTAGAACATCTTCTCCTTACTTTCACCTCACAACATACATTTCAAAAAAATTAAAAAAAAATTTTAATTGTAAAATTATTTTTCCTATGTATAATCAGTTTTCTTTGGCTCCTGATGATGGGCTCACCCCCGAAATATATCGAATTCAAAACTCAATATTGTTTTATTTCTTTTTTGTGAAACCTACCTCGCATCTTGCTCAAGTTGTATTATTATCTTATACATTGCATTATATGGGATATCGGAGTTTACATACATATTTAATTATAATTAACAAACTCTTCTTACCATTGTTATAAAAAACTAAACCAACATAAAATAATAACTAATACATCTTTTAAGAAATTTTAATTCATAGTTACAATACAGTTTCTGAGATAATAATGAATAAATATTTAAAAACATATAATGAAAAATTTAGACTAAAAACAAGCAGACAACAACGAATTTATTTAATCTAAAAAGTGGGTTAACTTTAGTAATATTTTTGACGTTTTTTCGCTTATTAAGGACTTTTTGTTTTATAAATCTCCCTTTATAATGTACTTTATCTGACATTTCTATGATAAAATATATACAAGCTCGGACAGTGTTGCCATATTTGTCAAACGAGCACGAGATTGGCTAGAAGTCTTACATAAACAGCAAAAAGTTTTGCGCTTATGAATTATGAATCCTTATTGTCTGTTCTATATACTCTAACATTAACTTTTTGCTAGTATTGTCGCGAAACAACTACCTTAAATTGAGTAGGTGAACAATTATTTTTATAGAATGTTTGCAGAATTTAACAGAACAAATGTCACATTGATACATAGATAAATACATACATACAGGTGAAAATAATATAAAGTGTGTAAAAAAATAAAAAATAAAATAGAAATTTGCAATCGCTTAAAAATAGAAAATAGTGTAAAGAAATCAAATCTCTTTGAATAGATGGTGCTGTCTTCGTTGAGGTAAAACACCTCTAACACTCTAGGGATGCGGTAGTAAGGGAGTGACATGTAAAAATAATCGAAAACGACAGAGATTAGTCTCGAATCCATAGTTTTCGATGTGCTGAGGTGAATAATGACTTCGGTGATGTAGTTTATATCCAAATGCAGTCCCCATCGGCGCGAGGGTTGAGAAGGGGTGAAAAATAAAATGTCTAAAGTAACCGAGATTAATGTGGATCCGTAGTTTTCGGAGTCGCTAAGCTGATTGGAAACAGTACCGATTAAATAATATTTAACAGAATTTTTCAAGATTTTTTTAGAAAGAAAGAGGGGAAATATTTCCAAGAACGTAGATAGGGATGATGGGGTGGAAGATGATCGGAGATGGGAGAGGAGAGGGGTCCATGGTCGAAGCCCCCTGGTTAGCAAGAGGCCCGCCATCAAAATTCAAATATCATTTTTTTGAAAGACCTTGACCTTGTGTTTTAAAAACTTGAACTTAGCTATGTAGATTGTGGTTAGGAAAATGTTGAATCATTTGTTTTCCTGGTTAAGATTGCCTGGGATAACGCACACAACGGGAAACCAGAAGCAAAGGAAGTCCAAAGTCACACTGGGGCGATTTCATACTAGTAATTGATTAATAACAAGCTAAAATAGAAGTCTAAAATTAAAAGAAAATTTACTTTAAATTTGATTGGTACTTTTTTTATTTTTTCAAAAACCTTCTTATGTAAAGAATATTTTTTACGAAAAATTTCCTCGGTGAACAAAGTTAACTATTATTATTATAATTATTTAGTAGGTATTATAAATAATTCAACTTTTTCGGGCCACCCTATTCCCGTACCGCCAGCTTAGTTTCAAAAACCAGGTAATTATTTTTTATTAATTAAAAGAGTCCACCTTCTCTTACCTCACCCCCAGCTCCAAAAGTAACTTAATCTAATAACAGTCTCAGAAATATAAACCAAATACTCGCGGTTTCATTAAGAATTCAATTTATTTTATAATTTCCTGATGCACATCGTTTTAATTTAATAAGATTTAAAATAAAAGATTCAATTTAAAAAATTGAATGTTTTTTATTCTCAAAAAGTTTCATTTTCGAATATTTGAGGGTAATTGTATTGTTACCGAGAGGATGACAGTCCTTCTGACATGTGAAGAGAATTATCTTTAACATCTCAGATTAGGGAGAAAATTTCTTTGTTTTTATATTATAAAATCAAGTTTCCTATCTTCGGCAAAAAGAATTGAATAAAAATTTGTTATTACAGAGTACACTCTATAAAGTAGAAAATACATTTTTCCTGAGTATCCGAAAAA
Source organism: Forficula auricularia (assembly GCA_024734495.1). NCBI lineage: Eukaryota > Metazoa > Arthropoda > Insecta > Dermaptera > Forficulidae > Forficula > Forficula auricularia. The sequence goes on from JALMQS010000099.1 coordinate 68,589,586, forward strand.
TCTGTATACTCACATGACTAAAAATAAAAGTATTGGCACTTTTAACTTGTTTAATTAAAACAGAAGCTCACCCTTTTATCTTTAGTTTATGAAATTTTTGTGGGCACTATGTTTTGCAATTAGAGAGAAAATATACTAGTTATAGAGAGAGAGAATATTCAATTGGACTTCATTAAAATTCAGACAAAAATGTATATAAGGAATTATCTGCAAGGGCTCCAGCTGGCAAGCGTAATGTATCTTGAAAAAGCTTTTACTTTTTTCTCAATTTTTATAATTGTTTGCCTGTATGTATGCAACCATTCAACCATTCAACCATGCCATCAACTCTTCTTGATAGAAAATGACTAGAGAGATATTAGATTAGATTTTTCAACAGTAATTAAAAATAATAAATTAATATTTATTTATTCAAGCATTATTTAACTAAGAGAAGGAGCACTAGAGTGGGGGGATGCCTTTGGTTAAATGGCAATTTGTATGCTACGATTTTATGGTGGAAGCACGTGTGGGTGTTGCAATCGTTACGAGTTATCAAAATGATAATTGGCTTTAGGAATTGATTTTTTAAGCACTACTTTATAGTGATAATAAGAAAAAGTTGCTTAATTATGTGTGGGATGTCATAAGGTGGATTCATAAACCCACATTAATTTAATTAAATTTTCTATTTAATTTATCTTGTTTAATTCGTTCCCAGTTTCCACGTTTCACGGTCCCAGAAATCCACAATCCCGAGATTTCTGGAACTCATAGCCTCGTTCACCTCATCCATCCAAGAGCGCCTAGGTCGACCTCTTTTTCGTCTTTCGGGGGATCCATTCTAGAGCCTTTTTTGAGATTCATTCTTCATCCATCCTTTTTACGTGTCCAAAACAAACTAATTGTTTTTTTTTTTGGATTTCGTCAGTAAGATCCCCGTCCATGTTCATTCGTCTTCTTATTTCTTCGTTTCGAACTCTATCAGTTCTCGTCAACTCACAACTTCTTAGGAAATCCATTTCAGTGTCTAAAAGTCGGCCTCGGTTTCTAACTCCGATATCCCACACCTTTGCTCCATAGGTAGTAACACTACGAACGAGACTGGAATAGATTTTCATTTTTGTGGATCTCCTAATGGTTAAATTTTCTATATCATTTATCTTGTTTAATTCGCAATTCATACAATGAAATAAATACACAACCAACTTATTTGTGGAAATTTTTGGTTGTGATGAATAAAAATAAAAAAATAAATATTATTGTTCTTTTTTTGAATATGTCCACGTGGCTTTATAGGATTTCGGAATGTTGGTAAAAATAATCTAGATATGTGTTACTAAAACAATTGATTTTGTAAAGCACTCAGAGAAGAAAGAGTCAGATGTGACAATGTAAGCTATCAGGAACTGAATAAAAAAAAGGATATTTATCCATAGTTAATTGTTCACAAGTGGAGTGCGATCCATGAATGGTGTGGATGCGACGCATCCCTGAAATTTTAAAACATAAAGAGTATCTTATTTGCATTTCGATTTCAATTTAACCGGAAAAGGTTGTCCACAAACCTAAAATCATCATAAACATCTATATAAAAGTGGTATTTTATAATATTTTAATTATTTTTTTTATTTGCACGGCTCTATAGTGGCCTGCCTATTAAACTATACTTTAACACCTCTCAATTAATCATAGTACCGAAAATAAATTTTTCATCTATCAATGGGATGTAGTCACAACGAAGAAGCTTTCAAATATGCTGCTGTAATTAATTGAGGAGTGTTTAATTAATTATATATGTATATAGAAATTTGTAATTGAATGTGAATTGTATTTTTGATAATTAAGCACTGAAGAATGAAAGAAGAATTTTGGAAAAATTAATCGAAAAGAAAAAAATATTGAACCGACACTCAAATGAACGTTTGTATTCAAAAATAGTACCTTCATTATTATAGGCTGTCATTCCATGTGCATTATCCAGTTTTAGTAACCAACCAGTCTCTGATATAATACTTTTTATTTATAAATTTATTTTAAATTTAAATAAAACTTTCGATATATTCTATAGTGATATTATTTTTGAAAACAAATCTTTCGTTGTATATCAAATGATCAAATATTCTTTTTATTGTTTCCATTAGAAAAACAGATAAAGGTAAATGTCCACTGATAATTTTACCATTCAAATATTACCCCAATTGAAATCCTTGATTAACCATTTAAATCAAACACGAGTTAAATATCAAGGACTTCAAGGGAATCAACGGGAAATTCACGGGCTCTTTTTTCGATTATATAAACCTAGATATTTATATTCGATCATAACTTCCTAAGCGTATATTTATATATTATAGCTGATTGACTAGAATATATAGAAAAAAAATATATTTTATTATATAATAGATAAACGGAAATGGTAATTTTATACAAATTAATATTAGTACTCATTTGAAACGCATTCTTGCATTTCATAAATAGCACAGTTGGTTACTTTCGTTACTTACGCCTTTAGCCAGCCATGGTCGCTCAGTATCTGTGAGATAAATGCTTCAAATGTTGAAGATAATTTCTAAAACTCCACTAATTATGTTGTGAGAGAAAAAATTATTGAGCCTACTAATTTTTTTTCAGGAATGAATAGTGCACACCACAATGACGTTACCATATTCTACCTCCCTTGAATTTATATACTTTATTTCCATTACTAAACAAAACAAATACTCGTACCAAAAGGATCTTCTGTATTTAAAATGATGTATTGGTAGAATAGAAGAGAGAAGATTAGAAAATTTATTATCGGGCCAGGACTTATCAACCCCATTAAAATATAGAAATAAAGACAAAATATTACAAAATTAACTTTTTTCATCTCTGAGACACAAGCTCTCAAAGAAGAGCTAGGACCCAGGCAGTCGATCGCAATACTTTACATTATATTCTATAGAATATAAATGTGAAAGTAAAAAAATAATACCTACAGTGAAAAAATAAAGAAAAACAAAATAATCCCTCTGTATCAGGGCTGTCCAACTAGTAGCCCGCCGGCCGCATGGGGCCCAGCATTGCAATGAGTGTGGCCCAACATAAAATCATAAATTTCCTAAAAACATTGAGATTTAGCAAATGTAGAATTATATTTATTCGCTTTTTCGAAATATGAATGTACATTTGTACAATACGTGAAGCTTTTTTCAAGAATGAAATTCACTAAAAGCAAAATTATAAGCTCAACTATATAAGAAAAAAAAAAAAAATTAAGTTTTGAATATTTAAAAATTATTATTTTCTCATATTTTCATGTTCTAAAATATTTAATATTTCAATAATTTTTATGCCACGACACTAACCAATTCTATAGTTATCAATCTAGTACAAGGAGACAAGGAATTGGGGTTTTCTAGAACAATCACAATTAATTGATAATTTTTCTCTTGGACTAAAACTTGTCAGGACTTGTCTTTTAGATCTTTGCACGTTCTTACATGTCAATAGATAATGGATAGTCAGGGATTATTATATCCGTCATCCTATTAAAAAATAAACAAGGAATTGGGATTTTCTAGAACAATCACAATTAATTGATAATTTCTATCTTGAACTAAAACATGTCGAAGCCCCTAAAACCTTAGTAAATTGGATATTGAATTGTATCTAAGTTTCTGAGATTGGCTCGTGATCCCGGTATCTTTTCCTTCTGCTCTGTTCTTTTCACGATTGAGGGGCCAGCCCATACAGGCCTTTAGAGGATCCACCTTCTGGTGTATCTCCTTCTCGCATCTATATCATTAAAAAAAAAATGTCAAGACTTGTCTTTTAGATCATTGCACGTTTCTACATGTCAATAGAAAATGGATAGTCAGGGAATATTCTATCCGTTGACCCTTTTAAAAAATAAATTATCATTGCTCATATTATCCTTCTTTTCCTATAATACTCACTTTTTGCAAGTATGTAGGTATGTATTTACATATACGAGAATCTATTTTCAAGTATAAAATTAACGAAAAGTAAAATTAGAAGCTCACTATGAGCTAAAAAAATAAAAAAAGTTCTTCTTTCTACAATATTAACTATCTCTTTTGAATAACAAATATTAAGAGAATTATAAAATTTTATCCGCTGTCCGAGACAATTTTTTTTCTTAAAATGTGGCCCTTGTAAGCCAAAAGGTTGGACACCCCCTCTCTATATAAAAAAAGAACCTGAGGTATTCATTCATTCATTCACTGATCCACATACAGTCCAAACCGCTGGACCTAGAAAGATGAAATTCAGAGTGTATATTTTAAATTTTTAAATTTTAGCATTCAATTTTGGTATAATAAACCTACTTGAGGTAAGTGAAAGTAAATTAGTTTTGGCGAAATTCGCAGCAAAGTATCTCGGCTTTCTATACTTTGAGACATTATTTTACTCCCCCAGTTTTTATCTCCCTATACAAAGCCCAAATCCGTCCCAGTCTCGAATATGTGTCGCGGGCATCTAGGCAATATTACACCACCTTTGATGTAATTCAGTAACGATATTTCAGACTTATAGATGCAGTGGTGTATCTACCGATGTTTCATGTGATCTATGGAGCAGAAGCTCAAATTCCCCAAGAGGCCGTATCTCGTAATAGGGATGTTGATTTTTGGACTAGACATTTATTTATGGGGCGGCAGAGAAAAAAAAATTAAAATCCAGAATATCTGAACACAAATATTTTAGAATAGAGAATTCCGAGTGTATCATTTATGTAACTTTTAGTGTAGCTAGTCATTTAATTAACCTGGATCAAAGTGTTGATTTTTCCGACCTCAAAAGTCTGAGTAAAGAAGAAAATTTATATAAAACATTGATTCCGAAAGTTGGTGATTATTTTGAGGACTAAAATCCTCTACAAAGTAATGTTCTTAGTGGAATTGTTTTTCTGGGGTTAGTTTCCCATTGCCTTAGATTTGGTGAAGTGCCTTGAAGTTTTTAATAGGTGAAAATGTTCCTGGATGAAACGAGATTCGATCCAAAGTAAAAGCGATTGAAAGTCGATCGCTTACTCTATTGACTAGACTAGAGGTATATCAGATAATTATAATATCTGAATTCATCAATATTTAAAGTGATTTATTTTTTGATAGTCAAATTCGATAAATATTTCAATAACTATTTATTAATAAAGTAATAATAATTATAATTTATTATGCAATGGGAAAGATAATGATTAAATTGTAATTATTTTTCATTCTTTTGAAATAGAAATAATAGCAAATGGATGTAAATCAATAAATTCTGACCTAATTATAATTAGATTCTCTAATTCTAATGTAAATTATTATTTTTTTTCTCATTCCAGGAAATTTTTTTGCACTTATGTTTTATTAGAGGAATTTAGAATAAGTTAGGTACCTACTCAGGGGATAAAAATCAAATAAATATTATTAAAAATCGAACAAAATTATAAGTCATTTGGTGGTGGGAGTTCTTTGAAGAATTTTTCATCCTTTCTTATTTCTAGTTGAACATTATATTTGTTTGTCTCTAGAAACTGCGTCTTGCTTGAGCTATGAGACATAATGGAGCTCAGGGAGAAATTTTTGTTGATCTTAATTCTGAAAGCTATTAAACCATTTAAGCACTATCAACAAAATTTCTCTTCACTTAAGCTACCTACTATTTGACCATATTTTCCATATTCTAGTGGCATGAGAACTCGTTCCATCTTAAGACAGTATTTTAACGATCCATCCAATTAATTAAGGCACACATTAGTTGCCTAATGTTTAGGCGCGTAAACTTACAAACCTAGACTGTATTCAATAAGAGCGCTGGCTGAATCATTAAATATTCTTTCTTACAAATAATAAACCTAATAATAATAATGTTAATATAATTATATTTAATAAATCGTAAATTACATCTAGAAACGAATCCTTTCAAGGAATTTAAAAAAGGGATATAAGAAGTAGTCTTATGCACAAGAGAACTCGTAGTCACTCAAAGAATGACAATATTTGTTCATGTACAACTTCTGTTGATTTAAGGGCACAATCCGACGAAGTGACTCGATCCTAAAAATATTATGTCCCAGAATGGTGAGAATATTTCAGAATAAAAGACATTCCAGCGTTCTTTACTACGACACTCGAGTTCCTCGCGAACGCGGAAAGTGTTCTCATGAAAAAATAACCCAATTATTCATCAATTATAATTTATTGACTAAAATAGAATTTAAATCAATTTTCATGAAAAACTAAGGCAATTATTCATGGATTATAATTTATTGGGTAAAATATAATTTAGAATAACTTCTCACGAAAAAATAACCCAATTATTATATGGATTATGGATTATAATAAATAAATAAATAATAAATGGATTATAATTCCTTGACCAAATACTAATTTAGAATTAATTCTCATGGAAAACTAACCCAATTATTCATCAATTATAATTTATTGATTAAAACAGGGATTCTCCCTATCTTCATGACTCCCTCCGCCCCCCAGTTTAATGAAGAGTAACCTCCGCAGTTTCATGATAAGTGTACTCCTCCTCCCATTTTATTCAATTTTAAAGAATTTGAAAAGCTTTATGTTTAATTATTATTGTTTTTAATTTATATTTTTCAAATATTAGTATTAAACTTTTAATTTTTAGCTATGGTTAGAAAAAAACAGAGATTGAAATTTATTATTTAGATTTAAACATAGATGTATTATGCAAACTTAATGAAATGAACTTGACAAAACTAGTTGGGTAATAAATAATGGATTCTAAGAACTCATAAGATCCAAGCCAATGAAAGGGTGGTTTATAGATTCCCGGAAAAGGACCACAAACACCCACATATCCTTCTCTCATTCTCATAGGCGTAGTTAGGGAGGGAGGGACAAGGGATAGTGCCCCCTACAAAACTCATTGTCCCACCCCCCCTCTAGAAAAATCGAAACTATGATTTCGAGGCATCCCTTATGTACATATTTCTCATTAAATTATTTCGTTATTTCCAAAATTTGTCAATTCTAGTAAAAAGTTTTCGAATTACCGTAATTGCAACCTTAAGCTGGCCGGTTGCCCCCCCCCCCCCCTTAGGAAACTCTAACTATGCCACTGGATCCACGGTATCTCTGCTAAAAAAAGAAACCCTTTCGAAAATACATAATCTAAGCCTACTATACAGCTTTCCAAGATTCTCATCTGTATCAGCTGGGTAGCAAGGGGGCCTCACAGCTAGTTAAAGATAATTTTTAGCTCTCTATTTTTAGTCGAATTTAATATTTTCTTCTAAAATTGATTCTGTTCACTATTTTAGTATTCATCTATTCACTACTTTTATAAAGTGAAATTTTTCTTCCCTCTGGATTTGTCTTTTTTTTCTTTATACATATTGTTTTCTAGTAAAAGTATATAAAGATGAAAACAAACGTATGTTTGTATTTGATTTGTTTAAGTAAAAACTCGGTGAAAAGGGTTAGGGAAAGTTTTGCAAATGACATCTAACTTGTTGCTGCACTCGTGATAGCAAAAAGAGATAGAAATACAAAAAAAGGCAAAAGAAAATGGGAAGATGAAAAATTATATATATTTATTTCATTTTAATAAATCTATAATATGAGGTATGATCAAGTATTTTTAATCGTATTGTTGTTGTTTTTGGCATCACTTTTTTTTAAATATCTGAAAAAAAGCAATTTTGATGAAAATCAACTGATGTGGGCACCACACGATATTTACATTAGTTTATTCCTTATTTGAAATCATTATACCAATTTTCTTCATTCAAATTACTTCAATTTGAGTTTCCCTTAAACCGTTTTGAGAAAACCGGAAAAAAGACGAATTGCAAAATACCAAAAATCTTCAAGTAAACATGTATACTTCCAGCTCTTCGATTTTTTTCTAAATAAAAGAAATAATTTGATTTTGTTCTTTAAAGCTTCCGAATGAAAAATGTAGAAAATCAAAAAGACTCAAATCCATACATAGGAAGCTAGAAATGGTTGTAACTAATGAGCTCAGAGTTAATCCACATGTTTTGTATTAGTAAACTGAACTTTTAGGGCAAAATTCCAACATTTTAGCTTAAACTGTTTCCAGACAAAAAAATATACCAAATCACTAAACTTTTCGGACTGCTTAACTTATGGTTTGCACTTTTTACTTCTTCTTCTTCTTCATCTTCTCTATAGGCTTTCGCCTGTTCTTCCAATAAGAAAAAAAAGAATAAAGACGTTAGTTTCTTGCTGCGACATCTTTCCATCTTTTTTTCGGCCGCCCTCTGCTCCGTGTGCCACGTGGGCGATTTTCCTTCACGATTTTTGCAAGGCGGTCATCCGTCATTCGTTCCACATGTTCCCCCCATCCTCTCTTTCTCACATCGATCCATTCCACTATATCCTGGATTTCGCTTAGTTCTCTTAGATCTTTGCTGCGGATTCTATCCCTTAATGTTTTCCCATGTATAGCCCTTATTATTCTCATCTCTGTTGTTCGGAGTAGTTGTTGGGTGGTAATTGTTGATGCTCTGGTTTCTGCTGCATATGTTAACACTGGACGTACGCAGGTCTTATAAATTCGTACTTTGCTTTTTGCTGACATATATTTATTTTTCCAGACCAAACCATATAGACATCCAGCTATCCTAGCACATTTTGTTACTTGGGTTTTAACCTCTTGGCTCAGATCTCTGTGCGCCGAAATCTCGGCTCCCAAATAGTTAAATTTTTCAACTTGATCTAATGTTGTATTTTTAAGTTTAATTTCACAGTTAAGGTGTTCTTTCGCTATCAAAAGACATTTTGTTTTTCCAATGGATATTTCCATATTTAATCTTTCTGCCATTTGATCGAATTGAGATAAGAGGGTTTGCAGATTTTGCTCGCTGTCCGACACCAAAACCACGTCATCAGCATAGCACACAGCCTGTATGGAGTTTTCTCCCATTTTGTATCCAAGATGGGTCGTCAAATATGCTAAAATTTTATCCATAATGAGATTGAAGAGCAAAGGACTTAACGAATCGCCCTGTCTCACTCCACTTGTTATTGAAATAGATCCCGATATCTGGTTATTCGATTTTATTTTTGCTCTTGTATTTGTGTTTAGGTCTTTTATTATCCTAATTAATCTTTCTGGAACCTCTCTTTCTCTGAGACAACCTATTATATCTTCTAATCTTACCCGATCAAAAGCTTTTTTAAGGTCTATGAAACATAAGTATGCCGGGTTGTTGAATTCAATTGATTTTTCAACTATTTGTCGTATAATAAATATAGCATCAGTTGTTGAGCGGTTCTTTCTAAAACCCTGTTGTTCCTATCTTGGTTTAATGTAATCCATCAGTTTGTTAAGGATAATTTTAGTGAAGAGCTTTAGAATAGTATTTAGTAAAGTTATACCACGATAGTTATTAAGGTCTACTTTACTACCTTTCTTAAATATAGGAATTATTAAGCTCTCTTTCCAGGACTTAGGGATTTCACATTGTGTCACGATGTTCTGAAACATTTGAGTGATCTTCAGGACAAGCTCGCCGCCACCATACTTTAGCATCTCATTGGATATGTTGTCAGGGCCCGGGGACTTTCTATTTTTTAGGGTTTTTACTTCTTTTTCTATTTCTTCCGTGGAAAAGAATATGTCGTGAATATTATAAATTAAAGGTTCGACATTAGTATATGTAGTGCTCGTGTAAAGATTACCGAAGAAATCTTCCCATTCTTCTATTGTAATTTTGTTGTTACCAACAAATTCATTCATCTCTTTTTTATTTTTCTTTATCATCTTCCATACTTTTGGTCCTCCAGGTTGGGGGTTTGGGAGTTGGGTTAGCAGCCCGCACCAATAAAAAAAACCGAAAGCTCATAGCACCAATAAGAAAAAGCCGGACGGATTTACACGGACAACGACCAATGCGAGACAACGGAAAAAACGGTTATGGAGAAATAATTTCACAAAATTCGCCACATGGAACATCACCTCGTGGAATGGAAGGGATCACGAAATTCTTGCTGAATTGAACAACCTTAAGATAGACTTCTGTGCTGTATCCGAAACCAAGAAAAAAGGCAAGGGAACAGTCTGTATGGAAAACTATATTTTGACATATTCTGGAAAAGAAAAACATGAAAGAGCTCATGCAGGAGTGGGAATTCTTATTAATAAAAAATTTATGAACAACATCGACAATATAGATTATATAAGGGAAAGAATCATTTTGGTATCATTGAAATTTCCAAAAGCATTGTGGTATCTATTAAGTGTCTATGCTCCTGATATATCGAAACCCAAAGAACAAAGAGAGGAATTCTATGAAGATCTTCAGAACGTAATATCTAAAATACCTAAAGAGGCGATCCTAATTATGATGGGAGATATGAATGCTAGAGTTGGTGACAAGCCTGTACCAGGAGTAAAACAACGTTTTAATGAAAGAGTAACGAATGATAATGGAGAACTTTTAACTAATTTCTGCTTTATAAACTCATTGCGAATAAATAACACCTTTTTCAAACATAAACCTAATCATAAAACAACATGGAATAACAGCAGAGGTCAACAATCTACAATTGATTACGTTATTACTAATAGGAACATCCATCTAACTCAGATTCTCGATGTTAGAGCACTCGATACGGTAGATATTGGAAGTGACCATAAACTTGTAATTGCGAAGATTCGTGCTTCTGCCCAGATAGTGAAGAGACCCAAACCAGTTTTCGTTTCAAAATTCAACTTAGAAGCCTTCGAAAACGAAAGCACAAAATATCTTTATAATAAAAGGCTATCTGAGAGACTTGGTGAATTAATGATGGGGCCGAATGATCCTCCCGACGCCATCTGGGAGAAAATTCAGATATGTATTAATAAAACTGCAGAAGAAGCCCTCGGGAAGCGCACGGTTAATATAAACGACGTCAAGAAATCAACGCCCTGGTACACTCCAGAAGTAAAAGAGCTTGCGCAAAGAAAAAGAAGAGCATATCTAGAATATAAAGGCAATCCATCCACTGAACAAAGAAGATCATATGTTGAAGTTCGAAACGAAGTAAATGCTAGAATAAGGAAAATCAAAGAGGGTTTTTGGGAAAGCTTCACAGCAGACATGGAGCATGACATATATGGAGCTCAAAAAAAAGTATGGAACTTTTTACTTGATTTCTTTAATTGAAGGGTCTACTGCAAAAAGGAGGTAACTCCAATTTTTTAAGTTTTCAGAAAAAAGTAAAAAAAATATTTTAAAATTCTTTGTTTTGTTAAAATATTATTTTTGATTAATTTTCTTAATTGTTCTTACATATTAGGACAGTATTTTCACTCAAAAATATTTCTTCCAGAATCCAGATGATGTGGCACATTTATGTGATCGTTGAAGTTACCTCTTTCTTGCCACAAAATGGATGTTCTATCTACTTCTAGGGAAACATCATAATATGTTAATTGAAAGTAATGGAAGGCAGCCCAGAGGTAGTGAGGAAAGAAAAAATTAACACATATAAAATAAGGTGTAATTTATGGGAATCCTTCCTCCTTTCCTTTCAAACCGACGTTTCGGAGGATTTTTCCCTCCTTCTTCAGGGTTCAAAGGGTCAATGAATGAAACAAATAAAATGTTTCCTTCTTCTCTCCACAGTAGTGTTTAAAAACTTTCATTTTTAACAAAAGGCATAGAAAGACAAAAAAAATTTTTTTCCTTCTTTTCTTAATTTTCGTTGCAAAAAAAATCATAATATGTATTTTATTTAAAGAAAACTTTAATACACCATATATTTTGGCTTTGGAAAAAGAAAATTAGGTTTTTAGATTGTCACATTCGGCCCCTGGATCTTCTGGCCCATCTGGTACGTTGTATGGTTGTAGTCGTTCGTAAAACCACATATTATTTTGTGCGGCGTATTTGCGGACTAGTTCCATGATATCTTTTATATTTTGAAGCCTTAAGTGATAATGAGTGGAAGTATGCTTGGTGAAGGTTTTTTTGAATGATATTGATTTGAGAAGGAGATACACTAGAAGGTGCATCCCCTAAAGGCCTGTATGGGATGGCCTCCATCGTGAAAAGAACAGTGTAGAAGGAAAGAAGCCGGGATCACAAACCAAATCTCAGAAAGTTAGATACAATGCAATTTACTAAGTTTTTAAGGGCTTCGAGCAGTGATAAATTCTCCGTGCGATAAATTAGGTTAAATTTATCTCCCACTTGATGGTTGTTATTTAAGTGTTACTGTTTTGGATGTATTGGATATTTTGGATCATTCTCATGAGTTACACACATATCTTGTACCACCAAATGTTTTTTGTTTTTTTTTTACTTTATTTTCATAAGATAATACATATAACTCCAAACTCGTCCAGAATGGAGATACCTCCTTTTTGCACCAAGGTCTTCAATTATTGAAGGCTGTTTCAACTTTTCTTCTAGAAATTATTCTGTCTACCTCTTTCCAATTCATTTACATATTAAAAATATTTTGATTACCTTTTTTCTCTTTCTATATTGCTTTCTAATAAAAATATACACAGGTAAATATACAAATTTGTTTGTATTTTATTATTTAACTCGAGAGACAAGTCTTAGAAAAAGTTTTGCGGTTGACGTCTAACTTTTTGCTGGCAAAAGGGAGAGACAAACAAAACATACCAACCGACAGACAAAGGGTGTAGATTCATATCTTGCGGGTTCGGGGGAGGAAAATCTGAATGAACCTGCCGAAGAGAGAAGGGAGAAGAGAAACACACACAAATGAACTAATTAAAAAGCCACTTTCTCTATATTTTCAAAAATTATAATTATTTAATTAAAACTGCTGAGTTGTGTGATTAATAAAAAATAATAAAATCATAAAAATCAATGGATGTTTTTGATTATGTACGAGGTTCAATCAAAAAATAATCGTCAATAAATAAATATTATATACAGGGCGATTCATTTTTAGTTTCAGAATAGCAGCGGTATAACCAGTAGATCTTGATCGACACATGGAGCGATTTTTGATTTATTCTTCCTAACTTCTGATTAAAATTAAAAACTTTTTTCGAGATTTAATTAATTTGTGAAACAATGTAAACTTCCGTATTTTATACTTGTGTTGTCAATAACTATGATGGTAATAAATCATCATATAGGTGCGCAGTTCAAAAGGGAATGTTGTCATTGTTTTTGATTTTTAAGGAATACCCAAAGTTCACTCGGCCTAATTATATATAATAATTAACCTCCCCAAATATAGGAAGGTAGGTATATAAAATTTTACAAAATAATTTTTATAAAAAAAATAAAACCGTCTTCAAAAATATTAAATGCAACAAATAAAATAATACGAACTCAAAAATCAAATAAAATGCACTAAAAGCTATAAAAAAAATATCTAATTTAGTTACAACTAAAGGACGAAATATTTACATGAAATCACTTTTTGGAGTCGGTGCCAAACATATACATTTTATGAATCAACTCGACAGATCTTACTTAGTAGGTTTGGCGTGAAACCTGGCTTATATAGTTTTTATAGCACCGACTTCAAAAAGTGATTTCATGTAAATAGTTCGTCGTTTAGTTGTAACTAAATTAGATAATTATTTTATACCTTTTATTGCATTTTATTTGATTTTTGAGTTCTTATTATTTTATTTGTTGAATTTAATTTTTTTTAAGTCGGCGTTATTTTTTTCTAGAAATTATTTTTATTTTTCTCTTTTTAGTGATGTTATTAATAGTGACTTAAGATAATACCTTGGATGCATCTCGTAAGAGAAAGCGTCGGGCGAAAGAATCAGAAAATGATAATAAAATTCAATTCATAAATATAGAAATTCTCTCGAAACGTTAGCGGGCTTTAAATGAACGTTTTAAGATTGTTTTTTTTTATAAAAAATTGTATTTATTGGAGATTTACGTTATTTCTTCATTGATCATATCATCAGAACTTGACTAAATTAATTGGGACCACCCCTAAACTACTCCCTTCCCAATAAAAAAAGAATCATCAAAATCGGTCCATGTGGCAAAAAGTTCTCGCTGATCATACATAAAATAAATAAATAAATAAATGATTAGGTATCTTGACTACCTTGGAGCTATACTGATCCAAACGCAGAAAGAATCATTAAAATCCGTTCGTAAACGAAGAAGTTATGCGTGAACATATATAACAAAAAAGGTCCAATACCAATGAAATTTAAACGGGACCAATCGGAAACTATACTGAAACCAATGCAAAAAAATTTATCAAAATCGGTTCACAATTGGCGAAGAAATCAGGTAAGATAGACAAAAAAAAAATCAGTCGAATTGATAACCTCCTCCTTTTTTGAGGTCGTTTAAAAATAACTTCAAATCTTATATCTAACATTAATTTAAAATTTTGAATATTGTGACCAAAATTAAGGGATTTCAGAAAAATGACATTTGCCATTTAAGGTTATTAATAATAGATTTAATTTACCTGACGTGACGTTCGGCCATAATCATTTGCGGAATATATATGAATTACTGATTGCAGAAAGCAGAAATGGTCATTGAACTGAAGTTTTCAGAAAAACGAAAAAACTGTTTTTCTGAACTTTGTAGGTACAATAATATAAGAAACCTTCAACAATAATAGAAGTGACCTTCAAAGTTGACAAACATATATTTTTTCTGCAATCAATGACAAATAACAAAATAGTGATCTGAGTAATATTAGAATTAATAGTTTATTAACACGAATAATTAAATTAAATTAAACTACAAAAGGGTAAAATTGTTGTTATTTTTTCATATGGTTCTTCTGTTTGCTCCTCGCAGAAGCTACCATATAATCTCCACACTCCACATAATGTATAAATACAATCGACTTTTTTCAGTTTACGTTTAATGATAGCGGAGTCTCTATCGCAAGGTAAAAACGCGTATAGTCTGATAGGAAAATATTGGTGTATGTTATCAAAAAAAGACACATTCTTATCAAAGTATTGTTTTTATTTTAGCAGGGACAATTGTAGCTAATGAACATGCCAAAATGTTTTTCTAATCGGGAATATAATAGTAAATACTAATTAATAAAATAAATTATTTATTATCATTTACGAAAGAAACTCCCCCCCCCCCCATTAAATTTTGGACTCATTAGCATTTAGTAATATCTCTACTTTTAAATATGGGGACTCTTCTAGGACAAATAGCTTTCTAGTATTTTTGTTGGAAAATTTTCGATTTTAAATTATTTTTGAATTCCGACGCATTTAACACCCAAAGCCTGGCTAATCAGAAGATCATGGTCGTCGTGAAAGCCCATTATTATAAGTTTAGATAGATAGTAATTATATATGTATCTGCTCAAGTCCGTAACCAGCAAGGGCGGTTATGTTGTTATAACGGCCCCCCCCCCCCCCCCCGAAATGTTGAGGTAAACATCGACATTTTACTGGATATAAATACACGTTCAATAAAAATAAAAATAAAAAATACTCTGATGAAAAACCAATCTGGGCATTAAGGAGGTCATGTCTTCTAGTCTTAGGAGTATATCCATACACCCCTAACCCCACGGCGGATAAATACCCCTCCTCCCCACGATTTTTTTTTTACTTTCGACATTGTAAATGCTTCCCACCAAAAGTTATCTACTCACGTACATATAATACATTTATATTTATTTATTTATTATTATTCATCTATAGCATCATACAAGCACCACTAATGCTCCTTAACGATTTCAGTTTATTAACAATATTTAAATAACAATTCAATTTACAATTATTAACATTTAAGAATATTACATATAGTTGCCTTAGCGTGTAAGTCTGATAACACACAACAAGGCAGAGAAAAAACAAACAAAATTTAATATTGTTGTTATGGAAAGAAACTATTTATCACATTTTTTTTCTACAAGTTACGATCGTAGTTTTAAATGTAAGTTTTATTTGGACGATGTTTCATCTCTTTTTCTTTCGAAGGGTATTAATCTTATTATTATCATATTATTAAATGAGCAATTCTTGTAATTCTTGTATATATATAGAATCGGGTTCTTAAAAACGGCTGTAACGATTCGCTAAAAATTGGTGTACTTATCAAGTCTCATGAGTTATTAGTCGTGAATAAATTTTAATCCGATTGAAACAAAGGAAGAGGGTAAAAATTAGTCATGTCGCAAAATAAGTATTTTAATCGTTCAGATCTCGTCTTCGGTAAGTCGCAGACCCTTGAAATTTTAAACTTAAGCTATTTAGAGGCAACAAGTTACCGACAATCGCTCGGTGCTCCAGACACTATGTCATATATGATAAATAAATAAACTGCAACGGATCGTTGCTAAACTTTATCTAAATTCATTTGAAATATTAATATGTTTATTCCTTTATTATTAATCAGATATCATTTGCAATTTTGCAAAAATAGTGATCGATTCTCATTTGACAGTCGAGGAATAACCATTCTACATTCGATTTTTGACATTTCGGTTAATATTGGTAACCATTGGTGAAGACATGGAGGAATCGACTTAAATCAAAAATTCCGATCGATTCTCATCTAATACTTGAGGAATAATAATTCTACATTAGATTTTTGACCCTTCGATTATTATTGGTAACCATTGCTGAAGACATGGAGGAATCGGCTTAAAATCAAAAATAACGATCGATTCTTATCTATTACTAGAGAAAAAACCTTATTGAATTCCATTTTTGATGTTTTGAGTATCAATGGCAACCTCTACTGAAAACGTGGAAGAATCTTTCTTTTATGATAAACAACCCAAGCTTGTAGCAAGTAGTCTTTACCTGAGGACCCTTTAAAGTCACGCTTGCCGCGCGACCGATTACAATACTTTACCCATGCTTCGCAATGGGTAAAGTAAAAATGAATTTAGCAGGTTTACACTCTAATATGCCTACATATTATATACCACATTAAACCTAATAAAACCTAATAATACTTTTAATACATTTGTCAAATGGATAATCTCCTCTTTTTTGGAAGTCGCTTAATAAAAATTGGTTTGTATTTTATTTGCTCAAAGTGTTGGGAAAATTTTCCAATTGACGTCTAACTTGTTGCTGGCAACATGGAGAGCTGGACGGACGGACTTACGGCGAGTTCATATATTGTGATTGGAAATATGCACGTGAGGGGGAGAAAAATCTGAATGGAGGCTGCGATTCTCGGACAGAGGAAGGAAACCCAGCCAATTGAACTAATTAAAAAGCCATGTTCCCAATTGCACGGCGCTGGCAGGTGGTATTGGAGGCGGCTACGGGAGGGGCGGCATTTTTGGTGGGGCGCCTAGGCGGCGCTGCTGGCGGGGAAAGGCGAGCGGGTGGGGATCCAGGCCGATGTCGTTCCGCTAGTACCGCGTGGCATCTGAACGCGGCGCCTGACTGGCAACTTTTAACTTCTTAACGCAACAAGTCCTCACGGGGTAACCGAACCGAACCCAACCTGCAGCACACGTGGACGGACACCTATTCGCTTCCCTCGACCGGTGAGTGCTCTCTCCCGTCCGACTCGATCTTCTTTTGCTTTCATGTACCTACATCACAGCACGAATAAATTTTTTTTCCGTCTTCGCTGCTCACCGCAATTGTGATTGAAAATCGAGCCAACGTGGCTTCGCCGTCGAAGCCACTTGACACGAAACGTCGCCCAGGCAAACTTTAATTAATGTGTTAGCTAAAATAAATATCCGAAAAGAGGGAAGCGAATGAACCTCAAATTAATTGCTTCTTTTAGAAGAGTTGTTCAAATTATAAGAAAAAATCGAAGAATGTATTTTCTGCTTGATGTCATGTAAACTGACATATTAGTCAAGTAAACATTTTTTTTTTTTTTAATACTTATACCTAATACATAAAATTTTTTCAAAAAAAAATTCTGCTTACTATATATTATATAGGTGTACATGTAGATAATTTTTTAAATGTATTTTACATTTGTTTTTTGTAAATAAATATATTCACTATTCACCTTAATAATCAGGTATATGTACCAAGAATTTTTTTAGAAAAAAACATAATTTCAAAAAAAAAAAAAAAAATATTTAGGTAGACAAACATATAAATGTAAAATACACTTTTTAAATTTATAATCAGTGGAGATTCCTGAGCTTTGCGGGCTTTGGGAATGTCAGTGACAAGATCTGTTTCTGACCACCGTTCTATAAATGGAATCATTAAATTAAATTACCGTTTTTAAATTTATTTTATTTTAAATTTTCCTAGATTTATTTATATTTTTATATACCGTATATGTGATGGTGTCAGGGAAAAGGGCCCTTATCTTCACCTACTATTTTTTTCAGGAATGGCAAAAATGTGAGTTAAGTATTTATGGATATAATTTTTGAATACATATTTGAATTCAACATCAAATTTTCATTTAAAATAGAATAATAGCGAGGGCAAAAATGAAAAAAATGCCCTATTTTTGTCTGCTTAAAAAGTGTCAAAATTTAAACTAAAAATTGTGTTTTTTATTTCTAAATATTCAAGAATTCATAACTGAGTCAATTTTTGAAATTTCTGGGCGGGAGAAAAAGCATTTTGTTAAGTTGTTTCTCTAGAAACAGAAGATGTCATTAGCTCGATTTTAACCAGGTGAAGATAAGGGCCCTTTTTCCTGACACCATCACATAATATGCTGGTGATTATTATAGAAATTTGTCTAAACTACAAAAAATGAAAAAATGAATTTATCTTATATTTTGGCCTGCATCCATTTAAAGTACAAAAATTTAAAGTTAGATTTGCAAAATCATATAAAATTAACATGTTAAACGGATTTGTAGTTGTACCTTGATACAGAATTCAAATCTTGTTTATTTTGCAAAACCTTAAATATCTCGTAACCAACAATAAATGACTTCTACATCTTTATAAAAAACCGGCTCATTTATATATATATATATATATGTTAACATTAGATGAACGCGAAAGTTAAATCTTAAAGTTTCGATTCCCCAAAGAATCAGACAGATGGGCTTCTAGTAAATATATATATATATATATATATATATATATATATATATATATATATATATATATATATATATTGACAAATATTACCAGCGTTTCCACTTATTTCCGAACATGATGTATTTAATTACAAATTAATGCTGAAATAAATACCTTACATAGAATATTTTTGAACATATACTCTAAAAAATAAAATATGTATGAATGTATATATATTTGTTCAAATATAAGTCTAAACATTTTATATCAAGCAAAAGACACACTTTTTGATTAATTCTTATAAATTAAAATCCACGTAAAAGTTGCTTTGAGAGTTCGGTTCGATTGTTTCATTATTATTTTCCGCCATCTCTCAGCTATCTTGTTTATTTATCTATTTGATTAAAGAAAATCAATAAGAGCTTAGATAAGATTTCAAAGATATTTTTAAAAGGGTAAAACATTAATTGAATAAGATAAATTCCGATAAAAAAAGCAATTTAATCATTTTTTTTCCAAACTCGGAATATACTATATAGGTTATATTTTTTAAGCTCCGATATCGTATTAAATTTGACGCGTGTCTAAAGGGGTGAGTTTTTAAAAAATAAGACTTTTTGGAGGAGTGGATGGAATGAGTGTAGAAGAAATAATTATAAAGAAAAACATATATCTGTGTCACCGAATGGCATAAATTTCTTGAAATAATTAACTGGGCTCAAATTAGGGGATGTAATAATAGAAAAACAAACAATTATACCAAGCCCTTTTAACAACTCAACAAAAGATGATTTTGGAAATTGAAGGGTACAAAAGATAACAATGATATCTAAATAGAGACATTCATTTATTCTATATTCCTACAAACGCTCATCTCAGAGTCTGAAAACAGATAATATTATAAATCAATAAAAATTAAAATTTTATAAAATTTAAGAAAATAAAAAATTGACATTAAAAGAGATAGATGAGAAAGCGAATCCCGACATAGATATATGGGCTTTATAGTGGTTGAATTCGGAAGATTCAGTCGGCTTTGACCATCAATTAGTTATAATTTTCTAAATTGTGTCAGGATATTTCGGTTTTGTCGTCTTTAATTTAAAAAAAATTCTTATTTTTAGTTAATTTACTGTTCTTTGCTTAGGGGAAACATTAAGAGAAAAACAAGCAATGCCTATAGGTCTTTTGTCATCCCAACAAAAAGATAAAGATCCTAAAGGAAACATTAAATATCAATTAAAAGAAATTTCCAAAAATTGAAAAAAAATATTTGACAAGTGACCGAAAAAGTCTCAGAAAACCGAATCTCAGTATTATTTAATTTTTATTTTAACTATTTATTTAGTTGTTTATTGAGACTTTGATGTTTAAACTTAAAGCGGAAATATTCATTCAGACTAGAGGAGCAACCATCGATAAATTACAAAAGTAATTAAAATTGTCTGATATGTTTACCATAGCAAGCCCAAAGAATTTTACAAAATTCTTTGATTGAAATATTAATTAATCTATATTAATAAAATAGAGTTTTTCTTAGGTAGGGCCGGCCGGCCGGAAACTTGGCTTAGATACATATAGATGGCAGTGGCACCGCTTGAATTTTTGGCCAAGAAGATTGGCATATTTTTATAAAAGCCCGGATCAAGACGCTCTAGGGGCTAGGTGACGCCGGGCCGAAGGTAATAAAATCAATAGACACAATTCATAATTTATTATAAATAATTATCTATTTTCCTTCATAGAAATTTATTTTTTCATTTGATAAGGAAATAATGAATTTAATCCATTGCTCTTCTTTTTTATTTCATCCTCACTTGTTGAATATTTTGTTTTCTAGTGAAAAACGAACAACAGCAAACACAGTTAAACAAAACGTGATTGTATTTGTTTGCTTCATCAATAAATGAAAACAAAAGCCGGAAAAGTTAAACCAAAGAGTTGCTTGCTATGGATCCAATTGGTATCCAGCACTCGTTTGTGGACCCCTATCCAAATCTAGTCACGCCTGGATTCCCTGCAAGGCGAGTCAACATTTCTCTTCGGGTTCACTCGAGTCTTGACGCAAATGCACTCTCGAATTTGTCTAGGCTGATTTGAACTCAAGATTCAATAGACTAGATAAGGGAAAATACATAAACAACATACATAGTACATACATTTATTTTAATTTAAATTATTATTTATTTCAACTGAAGAGGAGATTGAAGTGTTTATTATAATAATGTAAGTACAACTCATTGTCAACTTAAAATGGAATGAGAATTAACAGATTCAAATTTAGAATCATCAAGAGAATTAACAAATTCAAAATGAGAATGAGAACCACCAAGAGAATTAACAAATTCAAATTGGCAATAGCCATGCTAAATTGAGAATTAACTAATTCAAAATGAGAATTGGAGGAAAATGGGAGAATTTTAACATTTTAATTTTTTATTAACACCTCACTATCAATTCACGTAGATGATCATTTCCGAAAGGTCTTAAAGAGTGGAGATATAAATTAGGCACAATCTATGAAAGGCTTACGACTAATAGCGATAATTTTATTTTTTTGAAATACCCCCCCCCCCCCTGCTCTGAAAGAAATATTCACATCTCTCTTTAAATAATCTTTAAATATAAACTCTTTTATAGTAAATTTCAGCTTATTTGATATCTTAGATTGAAAATTTCATAATCTTCAATTTTTAAGAACCCCTTCTAAATTTTGGACTTCAAAAATAATCTAACCGACTCTTAATATGGATATTAAAAAAACTAATTATGGATTTTCGTTTTGATACGATTATTAGTTTTTGAGCTAGGGTGTACATAAAATTTGGTAGCTAATTAGCTTAGGTACCTATATCCATATACTACCTATATCGCCGGGCTTCGTAAAATAAAAGAAACTACGGAACAGAGCGTGTTTTTCTCAAATAGTCAATGGAATATACTAGTAAATTTTATGCTTCGAACCATTTACTTTGTACTTAAAAGCTTCTGAATGGAAAATTCAGAAAAAGTAAATAGTTACCTACATTCTACATTATAAGGGAAGCTTTTGAAATATTGTACCTAATAAGCTGTGAGATTTGATAGACAAGTTTGTGTTAATTAAAAAAAAAAAATCCCAATTCACGAATATTTTCCGACAGCATCCCAGCTCTTGAAAAAAGAGTCAATTTAATTTTGAGGCTCCTACTAAAAATTTTCGGTACAATTACCGTATGCATTCTCGTTTTTACTATAGCGGTATCTGCTTAAAATGACCATTTTTAGGGTACCATGCCAATTTCAATCATGTACTTATTCTTAAAATTAAAAAAAATAATAATAATTACTTAATTTTTTCGTTATCGACTAGAAATAAGAACGAATTGGTGTGCGCTTTCAATCATATTGGTTGCTCAATTCTTTCATATATACATTATATATATGTTGCAGTAAAAACCCGTTTTTTAGTAAAAACGCGCTTCGCTGAATACCTTTATGGCAACTAGAGTTTACTGATGTTGGTTGAATTTAGTTCAAAGGTCTAGAATCTTCATTTTTGACCTTCCGTCTTATTAACGTGTGTTTATTTTCAAAAATTTTTAAACGAAAATGTCAAAAATTACATCCCTACAACTTATATTCTAATTTTTGACATTTTCGTATAAGCAACTTTGGAAATAAATACACGAAATGAGGCGGAAGGTCAAAAATGAAGATTCTAGACCTTTGGACCAACCTCAACCAACATCAGTAAACTCTAGTTGGCAGTATTCCGCGAAACGCGTTTATATATATATATATATATATATATATATATATTAACCTGTATTACTTCATTAAGTCCTTCTACCTTTTATTTTATAATCTTACAAAAATACATTATGTTTTTAACTTTAAGACTCCATTGAACTTTACAAAGCTCGTTATGATAATAGTCTTATTTGCAGCTCGTTTGTTATCTATTAGGTCAAGCCAAGTAAGAAATAAGAAATAAACATAAATAACGCCTGCGATGTAAAACTAATAGGGAAAAGCTGAAAAATTAGAATAATTTGTCTTTTATGAATAGCGTAAATTATAAAAAAAAAAAAATTATGTTTTATGTCCGACACGAGACAGAGTATGGTCAAGTATTGTAATCGTGCATGAAAAAAGTGTTTTTTTTTTGAAATATCTAAAAAACGGCAGAAACTATGAGGGGGGGGGGGGTTAAAATTTAAAATTATGATATTCTAAAACTAAAAAAAAAAACAAGAAAAATGAAAAAAATAACGAAAATATTTTTTTTCTGGCTCCAAAATTAGGAGGAGAGGGGGGGGGGGGTGGTCAAAAAATAAAAATCTAAACCATTTGAGTAAATTCAACCAAATTTTGTATACATAATCAGTGTGCCCCCAGAATACTAAAAATGCAAAAACAAAACGCCCAAAATGGGGGGGGGGGGTGCTGAGATCAAAATATGAAAATCTAGGCCCTTGTGCCCAGCTCAAACAGAAGTGTATGGTAAAGTCAAGTGGATGGTCACATCAGAACGTGTCAATTTACTTTTTTTATAATGATATATTTAATATTCTCTATCTAGTCTAAAAGAGATAATTATAATAAATTTTATTAGTTACTAAAGTAAACAACAAATTGTCACATTTATTTGTATATAAGTAGAATTTGGATAACTAAAAAGTCTTTTCAATCTCCATATTTATAATCTTAAATAATTTAACATCAAATTTGTAAATACTTATAAAAGTATTTTAAATAATCAAGTCACTCCTCTTTTTAGAAAAATGATCTAAAAAAACAAATAGCATCAGTTGTGACTCTCTTCTATACAATATTTCGAAGCCCAATTTAAAGGACTACAAGCTGTCACTTAATTCTTTGATTTGACTGGATTTTGGGCCATTCGTCGTCGGGTTCACGACTTTGCGGATTCGCGTGCGGTGGCCTTCAAGTGATGCTGGATCCCGCGGGATTTCGATATCCCACTTTGAGGGATTGCAACCCCTACTCACAACTCTCAACTAATCTTCTTTAGTTATCTACTGGAATTCACGCAACCAGAATACAATTTAGAACGATGTAAATATAACATCATATAGTGTCACCCATTTAAGCCTACGCTACTTAAAGTTTAATTTCAAAAACTTTTTAGAAAACTGTGTTTTGAAAGACATAGTTTATTGGTACAAGCCAATAGCTCTAATTTTGCTCTTATTAAAAAAGTTTAAATAAGTTTCACATCAATATTTAAAAAGTTTAAATACCTAACTTCTACACAAATTTACTAGCATTGTGTAAGATTTATTTCTACACTATTTGAAACTTGCTGAAGCCTCATTTACACCATTTCAAATTCACACTTACTTATATTCAAAATCTCTTCGCGATCAAAATTGTTATTCCTATGATCACTAGCTTTTCTAGTTCTAAAATCTTCTAACCTCCAAAAGTATCTACCTTTAGCTCCAATCTCTGAATGTGTCTTATCGTTCTTCTAAATCTCGTAACTCAATTGAAGATCTGAGTGGATGAACACATTAAGTTAGATTTTTTTTTAATAAAGATTTAGGTCTGGTTTTGTTCATATGTTTTTATTAGGTTTTGATAAACCTTCACACTACAGTTTTGAGAAGCTTTTGAGGGCCAGTTGTATTTCGGTTGGTAAACTCTTTTTAAACGTTGACAAAGGGTAAAACCTTAGAATTCACCTTGTGCCTGACAGGATGGCCAATCAGATGAAAGTGTATGTCATCTGATTGGCCATCCCGCCGGCCACCAGGTTAATTATATGAATTTACCCTTTGTCAACGTTTAAAAAGAGTTTACCAACCGACATACAACTGGCTCTAAGTTGGATCCTTAAATCTGCCTCTATAATTTTAGGCTATTTCTGTATTTATTTTTTAGATACACACAAACAAATATGTTGTGGAGAAAGGAAAAAACTGCTTCAGCCCCAATTTCGATAACTTCGTAAAATCAGATTTTAAATTTAACCAAAAATTTGTTAAAGCAGATTCTTTGAATTTTCTTTTTAAAGTCGAATCACAACTTATTTCAATTAATTGATTTTCTTGGATAGATGTCAAGCCTGTTATTTGTGTAAAATTTACATGAAATGGGTCCATAATCCAATTTTATACATGGAAAATAATTTCGAAATGAGGACTTAGAGGCTCAAGGTGTTCAATAATTAATTGTTGAGTCTCTTTTTGCAACATAGCCCCGGCATTATTATTATATTTTTACTTTGTCCGCGGACCCCCTAAGATAGGTCCACGGACCCCAATTTGGGAAACTGCACTAAGCTCTTCAATTTAGTCATCATTATATCTTCTACCATTTGTATCATCAAAATCGTCTAAAAAGAAACTTTACTGAGATTTATTAAATAATACCTAATATATTATATTATTTTGGATTTGTTA
The DNA here is from genome assembly GCA_024734495.1 of Forficula auricularia. Taxonomy (NCBI): domain Eukaryota; kingdom Metazoa; phylum Arthropoda; class Insecta; order Dermaptera; family Forficulidae; genus Forficula; species Forficula auricularia. The sequence continues at coordinate 68,614,893 of JALMQS010000099.1, forward strand.
TCGGGTTAGTATTTAAACAAAGCATTCAACCTACTATGCACCATCTGACATCCGTCCGTATATTGATAAAATAAATAAATAAAGAGTTCATTAATCTGAAGTGAATTATTTTAAATTAGTATAAATAGTTAATAGATAATTGAGATCAGCATAATTGAAACATTTGTAGCTAAAATAATTTTAAATTTTAAAAGGTAAGATTTGCCTCTAATATATGGAAATGGAACAAGAAATTGTCCAAGTGATTTGCAGTACATACACTTCGAGAAGAATACTCTTCATTGCTTAAAAGTACTCGAAAAGAGTATATCCCAAAGAAAATAAGAATTTATTTGTATGTGATTTTATTTCCTCATATCTATAGGCTTGTTTCTTCAGCATTTGCAACTGGTTTGGAAGGATCATGCTCATAAGCAGTTCAATTCGATAAATGAAACTATGCATATGCCTGATGATTTCACATCAGTTGCATCACAGTTAACCGTCAAATATTTGTATTTTCAACAACAACGCCTTTTTATTAGATTTTTCTGATCCCGTCACTTACCGTTCCTTATTGTTTTATATCTGCATTAATAGCTAATTTTTTCTGGTTAAAAAGTACCAATGCTTTTATATTATACCTTTTCGTGTTTAAAATCAAGTCCTCCCGGTAATTATAAAAGTAATCGAAATGAAAAATCTATAAAAAAGTGTTTTTTATATTAGTTGCCTGTGAAGTAAATTTTTGAGAATTCCATAAATTTGAACGGTTAGAGTGAGTTGTAGTTGTGTCGTTGAAAAAAATTTAGTTCTGTTTATTTGAAAATTTTTAAATATCTTGACCGGTTGTACGAGGGAGAATCATACAGACATGACTTCTTGTTGAAACTTAAAATTCTTTTCTATATCTTCAGTTTAATATGATTTTTTTTATGATATTGATTTGAGAAGGAGATTCACCAAAGGCCTGGGTTGGCCCATCCATCGTGAAAAGAAGAAGAGAGGATTTTATGGGCTGGGTAGGAGTCGAAGGTATCTGTGGATGTGGGTCTTAAGCAGCTTAAGGTTATAAGTCGTGGGGAAGACTGTGGCTGGAAGTAAGTTCCAGTCTCTTCACTTTTGACTAAAAACTTGATTAAATTTTCTTGTAAAATATTATATTAAACCGAAGATGTATTCGACCTTCCGAAACTTTTCAAAATGAAAGATGAAAAAAGAAAATGTAAATTTTCATTCATGGGTTTTTTAATTTCTCGTTTTTATGTATAATTTTTTCTTTCCACTGCAAAAATATTTTTTTTTCTTTGTCTTGTTTAAATATTTCGTTAGGAATAAAAGTTTTATTCATTTATTTTGAGAATTGAAAATTGGTTAGAAAAATTATAAGCAACAAATTTGATTTTTGTTGATACGAATTCACCATACTACAGGGCTGAGAACCGCTGATTTAGATTATTTTGATGGTCATCTGCACAATTTCTCACCCAAGCTAGACCTGTCACCCATTTTGCCTTAAAGACTAACGCCATCTTCACGCTAGGCAATTCCCAGGTGACGCAACTGAAACTCGAGTAGCCTGGGAGTATTTTAGAAATCACTTCCAATGTTAAGTAGTGGGGATACACAAACGGAGCGATTCCCAAGAGACGCGTATTCTAGCAGTTCCAGGCAACTTGCCAGGAAGGTCAGTTGAGTTGCTTGTGCGCCTCCTGTCATTGAAGAAAACATGTCAACATGTCGGGCGAGCACGGATTCAATGTAAAGTTTGTGGGTGAAATTGAAAAATTCCCTGAATTGTACAATTACATAACTTGCCTCAAATTCTCATCGAATTATTTTTACAAAATATGTACACATCAGTGGCGGGCGGTGACTTTTCAACAAGGGAATGCTGTCAAAAAAATACACTTCATTTTTTTTTTTTTTTATTCTTCGCTTCTTTTTGAAAATTTCATCAAATACGTCATCATAGAATTTCACGATATTTTTCAAATTTAACAGTAGATTTTTTCTCAATTTTTTGAAATTTTAGGGATGCGCCACATTCACAGCATCCATGGACCGCACTCCACTGATACACATGTTTTATAATTATGAAAGTTTCTTTTTGCGGAGAATAAAATATTTATAAATTAAAGGAGACAATAAATTAAATAAATTTTTTAATTTATTAATATCGAGTCTATAGTTTCGAGGGCTTTGCCTTCTTCATCAGTCTATTACAATTGATTGATGGCAATTCCGTGGACCGAAATTTAATTGTTGATATGCTGAATACTTAGGCTCACTATATTAATAAGTTTATTTTTAAGATATATTTTAACAAAATGACAGCCTTGACGACGTTTTCTTCAACGTATACTGTCGTGTGAAGACGATCTAAGATTTGTATTTCATAAATAATGACCAATCGAAAAAATAAACTCATGGTTCTATGAATACCTTTTGATATATTACAATATAAAGTCTAATCCAGTTCAATCAAAATTAATTGGAATGTTGTGTTATCTATAGTCAATTGCAGCGATATTGATATTTATTTGGATTTGTTCGCTTAGCAAAGAATTCAAACAATAATGTCCATAGTCGCAGCATTCGATAAACGCAGAAAGTAAAGACTTTATCTGTTTCCCTTTTATAGTAGAAATAATTCGTTATTAAATATTATTGAGGCTGGGTAATCTCACAAACTAAATAAAGTCATCTTAATCATTATTAATAAAACAGCTTCTTGCAAGCCTTCTCAATAATTTCTCCTCAAAAACGTCGGTCCTGTACAGATGATTTCTTAAGTCAATCGCTAGATCTTCTTCCACATCCCGCTTGGTCTTCCTCTGAATCTTTAAGGTGTTCGGTCCATTTAATCCTATTTGATTTTGAATTACCTACTACTTCATCTAAATCGTATAAAATTAGCTGATCTAAGAGATCTGGAAAAGCCTTTGCTCTATAAAAAGAGCACGTTTCATAAGCCAATTTTAAGCCAGTTTTCGTAAGTAGGATCTTTTATGTGATATCCTTCCGACTATATTTCTTTGGTTTCTTGTTTTTGTACTAGGTGGGAGATCAACCTTATACTCAACCCCTTTCAGCCGCATCTTACAACAAGCCGGGTATACTGTGGACCATTTCTAATCCCGGTCCTCATGGTTATCAATTAAAAATATAAAATTTTATAGGTTTCAACTATAAGTATAATTTTCTGTAATAGGGGCTGCAGCCTATATCAGAAATTGAACTCAACTGCCAAAAATTATCCAGGCAATCAGCATTTTTTGAGTCGAGCCACTGCGAAACATAAGACAAGCTATGAAATTTACACATATTTTGCCAGCGAAAAAATCAAAATTCCAATGTACAGCCATACTACAAAGTATGTGTAAATAAAAACACCTTAAAAAATTTCCATTAAAAAAAAAATAATAGGTACATATATACGAGTATTATCTTTTTTCATTGGCGAAAATCACGATAGACTTGACATTTCTTGGAGATTTATAGAATTAATAATTGTATATAATGTAATAGCGAATTCACCCCTCCTGATATCCAATGACAGAAAGTTATCGGGGAACAGATTCCATTTTCCCATAGGAATGATAAATTTTCTTCCCCGTTAATTAGCGCCTCTGATTTTTGCCAAAAGATTATGTCTACTCTTAAAATCCTTTAGGCTAAACCGCATCTATTTGAACTGATCAATGTTAACTAAATTGTTTTAATAATATATATATATATACCTATTATTATCATTTGAAACCGCTTCAAAATTAAAAACCTATATTTCGCGAATGAACTAGAAAATGTGAACAAAAATTCTTATTCCACCCTGAATGGTTTAATCCAAAATTATTTTTTTGTTCACGATCCTGACCACCAAAGCCATATCATTTTATAATCATCAATATTACCTATATATCTCCATCAATAAGGACCAATCATAGTTCTAGCAAATATTTGTTTGAATCTAATTTCTCACAGGTCTGTTCCAAAAATGTCTCTTCTTGAGTGGAGTATCAATTCATTTTTTCCAAATGAAGATAATATTATAATAGGAAATCTCCTTAATTTTTCTCTAAAGTTAAGGGTAATCGGGTATCTTTCAGATATTCTGGTTTCTTATATAATATATCTTCTGTTGAGCATAGGTACTTTTAGACCTTGGAAATAAAGCATTTCTGCTGTTTTAAAGTTCCAAAACTATTTAGAGAAACATTTTTCAAATATTTATTTATTATAGATATAGGTTTAGATTCCCAATTTTCCCAATCAACCATCTCTCGTAGACTTGTTGCTGTACTCATTCGACGATGAATTTCGGATAAATTATGCCTGTGAGTCACAAGAAGAAAATTACGCCTCGTAGTTTATGCTTGGCTGCCATTTCGATTATTTTCGACTTTGTTACATGCGTGTAATTAAACGAAAAGAGTGAATGGATAGATTTAACTAGCAGTGTAATGGTTCTTAATAAATGCTGAACAACAGTGCATTAACGACATTTCGGCATCACACCTTGTATTTAATTGACGCCATATCAGATTCGAAAAATAAATTGCTCTCAAAAATACAATACTTTTTAATTATACATTTATTTGTTTATTTTGAGAAACTTTATTATTGACGATCTCCATTGCATTTGTTATCTTTTATTTCTTAACTTATTCAGTTTTAAAAATATTTGTCTGGTGTAAAGACGCCTTAAGCCAAAAAAATCCTAGAAGATCAAGTTTGTTATGTTGAAGCAGTGTTGATTATTTAATGATTTTGCTGTTTTAAGGACCTATCAAAGATACAAAACTTGGTAGATACCTACACCTACAATTGGACACAAACGATCAATTGTTGAGACCTGAAAGTTTCCCTGATTGTCATTGAAGCGCAAGTAGTGATTTTTTTGACAGGCAGGGTATTTGTAATATCCTTTCAATTATCAGTATTATCGGTCAAAACCTCTCCATTGATAAACAAGTATAAAATCTTCAATCTATTTATTGTAAGTAGAGGACCTTCTTTAATTAATATAAATAATTGAAAAAACAAATTATGAAAATATTGCAAAAAAAAGTTCAAATATTTATATATTTTTAGATTCCATATTAAAAGAGATCAAAATGGTATAAAAATCAAATCATATATATATAATATAACGGTGTCAAGGTCATTAACATGTCAATCACTGAGAACTATCGACATAACGCAGACAAAAGCGAGACTCAATTCTAATACAAACTGATAGAAAATTAATTGCATTTTATATTACACACATACACTACGTTATCGAGAGATTATTTTTTAATTGAAACAAAGCATCTTCTGTGCTAGTAGATAGAACGAAAATCAATCTATAATTGTGTTGAGTCTTTAACAATAACAGTTTCATGAGTACCCACACAACCTTATTTTAAGGTTTTAAGAGTTAGTTTTTTCAGCCCCAACTTCAACTTTCAGGCTCTTTATTAAATTATATTCTTTCTCTTAATAATATCCTAGAAAATGTTATACTGGGATGATTTCCCGTCTGTTTACCATTCTATTTTTTTGAAATTCAACGAAAAATTCTATTGAAATTGAACTGTGAAAAAATGAAACCCTATCGAAACTACTAAACTAGCCCTAAAATGATTCTCTCTTGTATCCAACAGATCGATATAACTCTACTTTACTTCAAATCCCAGATGTTTGCTCGAACTAAAATAGTACGCTTGACTAAATACTCTGGTATTAACGCAAGTATATTACATAAAGCAATAATTTAAACAAGAGAAGACGACGTTTAAATAAAGTTCTTAACAATTTTAACGATCATTTTCTGTTCATAAATTTTATTAACATAGAAAAAAAAATCAATTAACAGTATGTATTCATTTTCCTCAATAATATTTAAAATTGACACTTCAACTGGCAGCTCAATAGCCTACTATATCTGAACATTAGTCGTACTTATTACTTTAGCTTTAGACTTTCAAAATATATGCTTAAGTGTAAACCGCGACGCCAACTTGTATAAATGCTGCCGTATTTGATTTGATGCGCAAACCTATTGGCCACGTACCAGAAATATAGAAGTACTTCTGGTTGGCTGAATTTTTTTATAATATCTCTAGCCGATAATTACCTAACTAAGTTTTAAATTCGGACTCTGGAGTTCACAAAGCTCGAATTTTCGCTTTGTTTCAAACTATAAAAACCACCTCCAGCTAAAATTAAAAACTTATTTTAAAACATTTATAATATTGAAATTAGAAGATTTCAAAAAGTGAATTTCCAAAGATTCCATTTCGCTATTATATTTATTCTATTTAAGTGAAAGAAATTGACATTGAACCAACACTATTATCTATATATTCTAGATTCTACCTATCTATTACTTATTATAATCGGCTTGCAGGACGACGCCAACGTGAATTTTTTAATTTTTTTAAAACCCACTAATAGTTCATGACACATAAAATTGATTTAAAAATTAGGAAATTTTAATTATTATTTTAAAACACAATATGGAGTCGAGGGTGCGTAGGCCCTTGGTTAGCAAGAACCCCGCCTAAGGCGGGCTTCGCAGCTGGTATATTAACTTGAAAATATTATTTTTTTTTTATTAACGTGTTATCTTGTCATTATCAATTCAATTTCGTTCTGATGGTATATAATAAATGTATAATACATTACCTACATTTAAATTTTATCTGAAATCGCCCTTTTTGCCATCTCCGTCCTCTTAAATGTTTATTGCTACATTTGGATTGACTTTATGCAATCCAGCCAAATAGTTAATTGTTAAACTACATTTATCGAAAGCAAAAAAGGGTATTTTAAAAATATCTCAACTCCACCCAGTAAAACTCGTTTTTTTAATTGATTTACTTTTTTATGATTATTAATAAGATTAATATATTCTGGGATATTAATAATATTATTTTATTTACCTAGATTGCAGTGAAATGTCAAACTGATACAATTAAAACTGGATGAGAATTATATAAAATTGTATATCGTCGCCTAAGAGTGTAAACCTGCTAACCCACAACAAGGAAATTTTACAGGACAGAGAAAAAACAAACAAAATTTAATTTTGTTGTTATCGAAAGAAACTATTTTTCACATTTTTTTTCTACAACTTACGATCGTAATTTTAAGTAGCAGTTTTACTTGGACGAGGCTGCATCTCTTTTTCTTGCAAACTTTATTAATATGCCATATATGATAAAAAATGAATTTAGCAGGTTTACACTCTAAGCCGACAAAAAACAAAGAATGTGTCTTCTGCTTGATGTATAAAAATAAATGCGATTCTCACCAAACAACCGAAATTATATTAAATTCACTCAATATTTTTTAATTTTTTACCTTATTTGGATTCAAAAACATTTGTAACGCGGAGAAAAGTGATTTTTTAGCAATATTTTTTCTATGTCTGGATTCCAATACCCACGATAACCCCAAAACAAAAGTCCCTAATTGATCGTTCCGATATATATGTATTTTCATTACGACAAAATGGTTAAATTTTAGTATTTTGTAGCTTCAGAACTTCAGATGAAAAATGCTGAAAATTAGAACAAAATCGAGTCGTTTGATGAATAGATTTTGACCTAATAAACTGAAATTTAAAAAACTAGTTTGTATTAATTACCTACACCTTTCTATCGACCAGGGACGCGCCAAGTCCCTTTTGCGTCGTCGTGCGAAATACTCATTGTCGCGTTTATATCCAATGAGCCCAAATTACTGCAGCCACAACATTTTTTTACGCTCAAGGTTTTTTTTTCAAAAAAAAACTAATAGAGCTAATAATAAATAGTTACAGGCGTTTTTGAAATATTTCAAAAATACAAAGCGAGAGAATAATGCGGACCATTGCTACAGACAAACTGAGCGAAGCGACGCAGGCTTGTCTAGCGAGCAGAGGGTGGGGGAAGCATCACCAGACACATTCATGTTCAAAGCTGTCGCGGCACGCGGCGTCGGTGTTTTCCAGAATCAGCATCAGCCCTGCCAACACCTCGTTTAATAGAGCCCCTGCGATTTAGACAACTATATTGGCAGCTCAGTTCAAAGGGTCCTCAGGTAAAGACTACCGAACCCATGGTCTCAATCAAAATCACAAATTGTAGTATTCAATTAGGTTGAATTTTAACACGCGACGGTTTTATAAAAATTAGATAGATAGATGGATGGACGGATGGACGTGCGTTACCCTTTTTTTCGTCGAAGATTTTTTCCACACCGTTCAACTAATTGAAATGAAATTGAAAACCTACCATTATTTTAAGAAAATGAAGCACTGATTAGTTTTCGGTACATTTCGGCTCACAAACATTACTTTTTGGTTTTTAATAATATTTTTTTAATATAAATTTTTTTCTAAATATCTTGAAAACGACTTAGCCAATTTTGATGAAATTTAATATTCTAATTAAGTATCTTAAGGACCACAAAAAAGGTTATATAATGTTTTTAGTAAAATTATAATTTGCACTAGAGTAAAGTACTTTTTTAAAATCCTTTAAAATTTATTCATTTTTGATCGGTATAATATAGGTCATGGGTCACGGTCAATGGTCGCCTGTCGGCGCCTTTAGGGCATTGGCGCCGTCGTGTGCTTCACGACCTTTCACATTAGAACGTCGCGTCCCTGCTTCCAACTTCAATTTTCTAGCTCAAATTATTAGCTGACGAAAAATTATAAATCGTCAAAATATGAGTATACCTAATACATTCCGAATTTTGAAAAATTTTTACTTTTTCCATTAATTTGTTCATTTTAAAATGCTTTCTATATATTTTCAAATAAAAGAAAAATATATTTAAACCTCTGCTATCCAGGCAAATGTTTTTGGTTTTCTTGAAATTTTTAATTTTTTTAGACTTTTATGTTTTATGTATGTGTGGGATTCAGTGCAAATTAGTATAGGTTGCAGATTATTTTATATTTAGGTTATATCATATATAATTACCGATTTCAAATCGACTATAATTTTTATTAAGAAGTGAATTTATTTTTATTTAGGAAACAAATCTAAGATTTTAGTAGAACTATTTTTACATTGCATATCAGAGGGTTTCGTCCCCTTGAGAATCGAACCCAAGCGCCAACTAGCTTTCCGAGCTGTTAGCCAAACCCTTAAGACAAAAAGATACTTAAATCTTTAAACTAATTATTTAAATGAGGGACCCGACACTGAAAACTTTTTCAGTTTACCCTAATTTTTTACTATAATTGAAAGGAGTGAAAAATCTGTAGCTTTATTTGTTATATATGTTGCATGTCAGAGAGAGATTTGTCTTAAGGGTTTGGCTAAAGGCCCGGAAAGCTATTTGGCGCTTGGGTTCGATTCACAAGGGGACGAAACCCTCTGATATGCAATGTAAAAATATTTCTACTAGAATCTTAGATTTGTTTCCTAAATAAAAATAAATTCACTTCTTAATTTAATATAATTAGGTTGATTTTTGAAAAAATTCCATCTTTTTTCAAAAAAAGAAACTCAAAAAAAGATACTTAAATCTTTAAACTAATTATATAATTTTTATATTTTTCTAATTTTTCAGGATTAAAATAAAAACGTATTCAAAATGTTTCATTAAACAATCTTTAAATAAAGATAATGTTGATTAAAACACCTATATCAGAGAGGCTAAAACATGTTTATTTAATTTAAAGGGCCTCCACATCCCTTATCACTCTCCGATCCTCCCACACATGATCCGGATGATTTATAGATCTAATAATTGCCGAGTACCAAGTCTTGGAAAAAGTTTTCACTTTTTCTCCTACTTCCTACAACTATTGAGTCTATAGAACTTAACCAAATGTTTTCTACATTTGATTCGATCACGAATCAACTGTAGGGAATTTTTTTCAAATATTGAGTGAAAATAATATTTGAACTTATATATAACATCTGAGATTTCAAGTTCACTTGGTGATCCATCCGAATATCTAGCGGGCTATACGCAAAATGACGTTGGATTGTAGCTAAATGGATCACATCTTTTTTTCTTTCCTGGTCCAGATTTAAGACTCCACAGACTTTAATAGCATAATCCGCAATAGTCTCGTGACAAAATATCTTTTTCAAATAAAGCGCGGTCAAAACACTTATCTTTGATGGGTCAATTATTCTTTGTCATATCAGTTAGAAAAATTATAAAAATTCATTTAAGATCATTATTTCAAGTTAGAAATATATAAGTTCAAATATTATTTTCACTCAATATTTGACAAAAATTCCCTACAGTTGATTCGTGATCGAATCAAATGTAGAAAACATTCGGTTAATTTATGGCAGGCATCTAACATACATGCTAATAGGCCGAGCGCTCTGTACTGGGAGATTGAATAAATAACATCTGAGATCTCAAGTTCACTTGGTGATCCATCCGAATGTCTAGCGGGCTATACGCAAAATGACGTTGGATTGTAGCTAAGTGGATCACATCTTTTTTTCTCTCCTGGTCCAGATTTAAGACTCCACAGACTTTAATACCATAATCAGCAATAGTCTCGTGATAAAATATCTTTTTCAAATAAAGCGCGGTCAAAACACTTCTCTTTGATAGGTCAATTATTCTTTGTCATATCAGTTAGAAAAATTATAAAAATTTCTATAGAACTTGTTGATAAAAACAAAATTAATTACTATTAAATTTATTTATTAACAAGCATATAAAACAAAACTATCCGGCATTTCGGCCAATTCATCTGTGATCAATTTCAAGTGGTGTGAAATACCTTAGTCCCCTAGTGGATACCAAAGAGTTATAATTAATAATTAACCAAAGTTTAAATTAGTTTATTGAAACTGTAGTTCGAATGCTTTATTTTCATCTTCGGTCTAATTCTATTTTCATTAATTTTTGAGTCATTAAACTATAAATGAATATCTATTGGACTATTAATCGATATAATTTCGAATTCCCACTTTATATATTGCACTAACAATTTATTTTTATTCTTCCAACTTCAAGGGTTGAAGTATGACAAATAATGCTTGAAGTGTGAATAATATAAACTAAATAGGAACTGAATTTTTGGCAGTATTTATTTATACATAAAGTTAAAAGCCACATTCTTTCCAATAGAATTTCCTGATTTTAACATGTATTAATATTTCTAATAAGCTATTAGTGAGTTTTAAAATAAATTCAAAAATCAATTAATAAAAGGAAATTGAAAAAATTGCTTATTCTTTTGGATAAAAGGAGAGAGAAATCATGGAGATTGTCCTCTGCTTAATTCAATTCCACAGACCTTCATCATCAATATTTTTAATTAGAAATATTCTATCTGCTATTTCCTATGGGTTCAAATATTCGATTGGGCGGAGATAAATTTGTTAGTATACTGGTCACTTCACTAACGAATCACATCACCAAGTCTGATGCTCTCGGCCAAATCTTTTCAATTCTGATTTATCATAAACAAAAACATTAAAATATCAATAATCTCATTCTAAAATATACACTTTTTACATTTTTGCATTCTAGAGCTAGAAAACCCAAAATCTAATCAGTTAGTTAGTATTGCAAATACGCACATTTGACACCAGAACGAACTTTCTAGGCCTTTCCGTTCTTGAGGCGTTGGGGTAACGGGATTCAGACACAAGACAGGCACACATACAGAAAAAAAAGAAAAAAAGAATGATTGAAAATTATTTTTCTCCACGATTCAGACATTTTTATGCACAACTCGCTGCATGGGCCGACTTTGGCGTTCTATAGGTACCATTTTAAGTTAGAAGAAATATGATACAAATACGAAATTTTATAAAAATACCTCCAGCCGTTTTTATGCCAATTGCGAACAAAATTTGCGCGGATACCAGGAAACAGACAGACAGATAAGAGAGAGAGAGAGGGGGGGGGGGTTGATCCAATACTAGGTCTGAATACGTCCCAGGCACCGAGTAAAACTCCTACACTATGCAAAAAAAACCTTTTAATTTTAAATTATATCCTTAGCTAATTTCTGTGAATTAGATTGCAAGCAAGGAAGGCATTTAACTCAAGCATTGACCCATTTGTGAGCTTGTAGCATTTTTCCACCCGGATTCCTTGACATTCAACCGGACAATTAAAACAATCCTGCCTGTCCAAGGCCTTGAGATCATTTTCTTTTCCTGTGGCAAGCCTTTTAAATTTTCACGAGACCTCCGTTGATCTCGAATCGACCGGCTACGTGACGTGAGTGAAAGTCCAATGCTCGTTCCCGACAGGCGAAAGGTTTGTCTGTCTCTCCTGGATCCTCTTCGTCGTGAAGACCCCACGTGGCAAACTCCAAACGCTTCGAATTTCTCTCCGGCTTGCCATGCTCCGATAACCACCGGCCTTGGGTCAATTCCGACTCTGTCTTTTCTCACTAAAGGCGAACTTTTGTCTTTTTTTTTGGTCCATTGTCTTTTTATTCTTTAAAGAAAGGATTTTCTCTATACTATATTTCATCTAAGCGTTTTGTCTATCTCTTTTATAAAGACGTCCTGCTTTGACGTTCAATTTCCAGATTTCGCGAAAACCCATTGAGCTTAAAAACCGCCGCATCTTGTTATTCGAAAATTATATTAGTTCTTGCTTTCCTAAGCTCTTGTATTTAGTTTATCAACTAAAAGGAGATAGCGTGCATATTGATCTCGGTTCTTTTTAGTAGATACGGAACAATAATTTCTTCAACTGACAGGGATCAACCACTTAATCTAATATCTAGAAAAAGACAAAGGTAAATTTTAATCTTGGATCATAGTAGATCTAATCTTAATTTAATATGTCAAAAGTTAGATCATTTTTCTTACATGTCAAAACGATTTCTCGAATCCAAAAGTTTCAAATAAGCCTGTCGAATGGTCGGAATTGCATACCAAGGTATCTTATATATTACAAAATACTTGAGTCATCAAATTCATTATCACTTGTCGATGAGTGAAGTGAAATTTTTTAATAATTTTAACTTCTGAACGCCAACAGGTACAAAATCACATAAAAAATGGCCACTTTGAGGCAATCTCATTCCGATATCTTAAAATGAATTAAATTTTGAAAAATTACCTTAATTTTACTTAAAGTTATCATTACAGGGATTCGTCATACTTTATGATAAAACAAATTTCGACCCCAACAAAATTTCGACCTTTTCTAAAATAATCATTAAATTTTAATATGATTTTTGATATATGGGAAATAAATATGCACATGAATTTCAAGTTTGTATTTTTTTTTATCTACATAGACGGGTAAACAGACAGAGACATTGATGCAACACAAATACAGTCCCAATTTACTTTTGAGCGAAACACTAAAAACCCCCCGGGTCACTACGAAGACAGCCAATCCCTCGGAGAGTTTTTTTAGCTTTTTATTTATGAAACTTCATTAAAAAGTTGCCGGTTGTAGCAGAATTTGCTTATCGGAGATGGTCTTGTGTCCTATTTCTATAAAAGCAGTGGAGATTTTTATTATAAAATCAAACTATGTTACAATAATGAAATTTCTAATGAAGTCACTAATAATTATTTAATTTTGTCTAGAGCTTCGATTAATTCTCAGGAAACTAGATTAAACATAAATCAAACTTTTCGATGGTGATTTCAGTTTGAAAAAGGGAATGACTAAAAGGAGGGTAGAGATTTTGATTTGAATCAATTTTTTAGGACCATAGCACGCGATTGGAGTGTCAAAACAAAAATTAAAATTTGTATAAAGGATTTCAAGAGGCTTATAAATGGTTTATCAGGTGAAAATTTCATTTAATCTGTCATTCAAATTATTTTATAGAAGCCAAAATAGTTTTCATCGAAATCACTCGGTGTAATCTAGCAACCGTGTTACTACCGTTCATAAGTTTGGGGGAACTTATTAATAGGTATTCACACATAGATCTCCCGGGACTTTATTACTTTCCAATCCGCATGCGTCCCTGTACGTGCAACCGTGTTACTACCGTTCATAAGTTTGGGGGAACTTATTAATAGGTATTCACACATAGATCTCCCGGGACTTTATTACTTTCCAATCCGCATGCGTCCCTGTACGTGCAACCGTGTTACTACCGTTCATAAGTTTGGGGGAACTTATTGAATAGAAACATTGACAGGATTCCCTTTCATCCATATTTTTCTTCCAGGGACAGTTTTGGATTTATTGTAACTTTATTTTTATTGAGAACAGTGACGTTATTATCACCCTACGCCCTGGGTGACCCAGACAATTTTATCCCGGCCAACCCCCTAGTCACACCCGTGCATATTCAACCCGAATGATACTTCCTTTTCGCAAGTTAAAGGGATGAGAGAGGCCCACACTGAGAGCCGACTTTCTAGGCCAAGGGTGCTCAGCCGGTGGGGGATTTTAGGGTTTCATGCAGGGAATCGGGACCACTTCCATGATTAAATACAATTTAAACAAATTGAGTTATACAATCTTGGTAAGGGGGAATGATCTTCTGAACAATAATAAAATAGGGAACTGGAGCAAAAAGTGTTCAGAACGACTGTTCGACCCAGAATAAGCGACTGGGGCTTCAAAATAAAAATTACAGTAAAACATATACCTATAATAGGATTTTGATTAGAAAATAATTCTCCATTTCAAAACTTGCACCGGTTCAAAACTTTAGTCGGTCTATTTGAGTACAAGTCAATATAGTCAACATTTAAATGAAACATGCATATTGCAATTCAGGCTTAACTGTCCTTTTTGATAAACTGTCGGAAAACATATAAACGCTTGAAGTAAAGGGGTGTTCCTGGTCTGATTGAACCAAGACCTTGTTATGATTTCTCTATTGTTTAAACAATACCAAACTTAACTTTAGCATTTTTAAGAGATCGTGAAAATAGGCTAATAGACAAACCAAAGACTTTTCAAATGAATTCAAGTGAAAACTCAAAATTTAATTTTTAAACCCATTCCAATATTTTCTCTTATAAACTAAAATCGAAAGTAGGAATTCAATCATACAACCCGTATGGAAATAAATAGATTTTCGAAATATGTTTTTTATATATTTTTTGAAAATATATTAAAAATATAAAATTGTTCTCTTAAATTTATATAAGATTTATACTAAAGCGATATAAAAAATAATTAAATTTTAAGAATATATAGAAAACATAAACTTTATATAAATTTAACACAAAATAATATAACATTTAACACAATCAATATATTTTCAAAAATATATAAAAAACATATTTTGAAAATCTATTTATTTCCATACTGGAAACTTGAATTATACATTTTTAAAGACTATAATTTATTGTAGATTGTATAGTCCTGAGGAAGATTAAAAATTAATTGGAAGCTGAACGAAAAATGGGTATTTATTTAGGGGACTATATCTCTAGAAGAGTTTGAAAAATTTCTTTCATATTTTAGTTAGTGTTGAAAAGAGTTCTTTCTAGTTGGATACGGAAGAGATGGATAAGCTAATCTATCAATGTTATGTTTTGAAAATTGAACAAAATCAATTTCCTATTCCAAAATAAATCATTTTTTACGGAATAATATATTTTATAATATCATAGTGAATTTCCTATTCTTTGTTTATCGAGAGAAGATATTCGTACTGCTACGTATAAATTCAACCTGATTAAAAACAAATTTAATGAGATTTTTAACAAATACTACAAGTCGATAACAATTTTTCAAAAATTTTCAAATGAAATTTGTAATTAATTTTTTGAAGTTCTAAACAATTTGTATTAAGTTAAGTTGTAAAGCAGTAAAGAGGTGTGAACCTCCGTTTCTTTCCTATTTTTATGATTTGATAGAATTGCAAATAAGAAAGTTTTCAATAGGATTGATTAGCAGGGATAATACTTTTGCTAAAGTCTGTTCTTGAATTAGACCGTAGTAGTTTCAATATGTACTTTAGCGTGGTGACAATAGTTTCCAAAAAAAATACGCTATACGCATTCACACCTCTTACTGATTGTAAAACAAGCTTAGATGATAAGGCTTATGTTGAAACGCGGAGAAATGAAGTGTTCCTTACAAAAACAACACTTGCCAAAAGATATAACTTTTCACTAGAGGAAAAAAAACTATTTATAACGTAGCGGGATAGACAGTAAAAAAACGAAATTTTAAGCGACCTTATTTAGGATTATTGGAGCTTTAGCGGAAATTTTCCAAGCAAGGGACATCGATAGTGGTGCCTTCTATCTACGAGCACCACACATATGAGATTTTCATGAAAAATGACATATGGGTTTTTAGAAAGAACGTCCCAATTACTAAGGAATATATTAGAGCAGTACTTCTTAAACCAGTGATGGCGAACCTTATGAGTTTGGTGTGTCAAAATTCGTAAAAAACCTGACTTAACTCGGGTGTCGTGTCACATCTAGAAATATTCATAATTTGGTGATAGTAGGAGCCCTAGTAAAAAAACAAACATATTTTTGATATATTTATTTATTCAAAGACAATGCCTAATTACTATTCTTTACATTAGTGACTTGAGCGCAACTTCTGTTGACTCTTTTTGAGCGAATACCGTCCATAAAACGATGCGTGTCACCCAACATGTCTTAACGTGTCACTTTTGACACGCGTGTCATAGGTTCACCATCACTGTCTTAAACTATGAATCGCGGCCCAATTTGAGGCAGAGTATTTGAATTTTGGTGTCGCGAAACATAGGGCAACAATGAACAATGAAAAAATTATAATTCACAGCCATCAAAAATTAAATTGTAGTGAATTCGAGATACATCTGTCATTGAGTTTCAAATAATTTGTGAAATGGCCATTTTATATTAGATTTTTATTTATGCGAAGCCTCGTTCTCAGCATTAAAAAATCAAAATAGAGATTAAATTAATATATATATATATATATATATATATATATATATATAATATATATATATATATATATTTAAGATGCTCTAAGTCCTGCTTGATTTTATATTTAATAAGAAACAAACAGATACATTTCATTATTATTAAGATTTAAGAATTATAATTATGAAATATATATAAAATTAAGGTTTTGTCTGTACATTGGTCCAAATCACGCCAAATTTTGGTTGCACACGTTTCAAGCAAAGTTATGAACGAAAACACCATCAACAAAATTCCTGTCTGTATGTCTGTCTGTATGTCTGTATGTTTCCGTGGGTTCCGCGAAAAGTTGCTCACGATTCACGTCAAAACGGCTGAAGGGATTATTATGAAATTTCATATTTACATCAGATGTCTTCTAACTTACGTTTTTAGCTATATAACGTTTTGATATTTTGACCCCAAAAGGGGGTTTGGGGGGGGGGGGCGCACTAATGAAAATTATCAAATAACTCCTAAACTATTAACTCTACGACAAATTTTATTATGAGCAAAGTTGTAGGGGATGTAATTTCTGAAAACTTTGTTTAAAAAAATTCCCCCGAAAAACCATCCAAAAAGGGGGGAGGGTCAAAATATGAAAATTCTTGCTCTTGGACTCAACCAAATTTTGTATACATAATCTGTGGATCACTAGAAGGCTAGAAATGCAACAAATAACGACCCAACATGGGGGGGAGGATGAAAATTCATACCCTTAGAGCCAACTTAACCAAATTTTATATACATAATCTGCGGGTCACTAGAAGACTAGGGGTGCTGGGGGGTTTCGGGGGGTGTGGCCCAGGGGGCGTGCCTCCTGGCTAGCAAGAGGGCCACCGAAGGCGGGCCTTGCAGCTAGTAAATGATAAAATTATAATAATAGATACGTTTACTAAACAGTTGCTTTAAAATAAATTTATTTATGATTAGTTAGTAAAAATGATGTTATGGACCATATATCTCAATAAGATAGGATCGCGAAAATTATTTCAATCAAAATGAGGTAACGAATGAAATTATAAGCGCTGTTTTAAAGGGTAAGCTAGGAAAAAAGAAGACTTAAATTAGAATTTTTCCCTGATAATGAGTGTGAGTTTTAAAGATGACACTGTTTGTGTTTGTGTTTTTTTTCATCATAGGCTCCACGAGGAGCGCTTGATGAAAGTCATGATTTAAAAAATAAAACAATAAATAAACAAATAAACAGAATAAAATATATAAATAAACAAAACAAATAAATAAATAAACCAAATAAACAAATAAAACAAATATACAAAGTAATCCTGCCGAGAATATGTCAGAAATCAAGTCCAAATCGTCCATGATTGTTCTCTAAAAACTCGCCAATCCGATAGTATTCTTGTAAGAAATAGAAATAAAAGAAGCTGAGTAGTTGCGTCAAATCAATCTTACGACTGATTACTAAATGATGATAAAACAAATATTAATCATGGCAATGAACATTTTGACTATACGCTTTTCTGTTAATTCAAGAATAATGAAGGTCATTGAACACAAATTTAAAATGTTAGTTTGAATAATCTATATTGAAACAATTAAAATTAATTTAATTAAAAATGACTCATACATATTTAAAATGCAAATCATAATCTTCCCATCTATTGATATTGTAATTTCCCTCTAGGTAGATTAGTTAGATTAATTTCGTAGACATGTCTTAGAAAAAATGAATCCATTCCTACCAAGTTCACTTGTACTGTGTACCAGTTTGACGAAGGTAAGAGAGAAATTCCAAAGCCGAAATAGAGAGAGCGAACAGACACGGAGATCAGACACCGGTGATCAATCAAATGGACCGACGGCCGCACAAATCTTGAAATAAATAAAAAAAAATCTCAATTGAATTTGCACAATATTTATTCAAACGATTTTCTTTAAATGGTGACAACTAATGAAGCTTCAGTTTTTTTTCGCTTCCTTCAAAGAGACACAAGAATAAGTACACAGAATTTCTATTAAAAAAAGTGACTCCTAATCAAGTACGAATGTCCATTACAGAATGATTTATCATCTTATTTTCATTACACTGTAATGAGAATTCGTCCATTGTTGGGAGGCCACGTTTTTTTAGAGTACACTAAACGAGTATACTTAAGGTAGTTCTTTCACAAATGCAAAAATTCAAGAAGTCTTCGAAACTTTGAATATTAGTCATTTAAAGCATAATACACACACTGTTAAAATTTGAAGACGATTTACCACACCAAACATGAAATAATTGCAATTAAAAATGAAATTTTTTACATATGGTAGATAGGGAAATAGTGTAGTTAGGAAAAGTCTTTTTTCTCGAAATTTTCAAAAACGATTTCCGAAACTGTTTTTACGAGGTGGGAGATTAACACAACACTCAACCTCTTTTAGTTGCCTCTTACGACAAGCAGGGGATTCTGTGGACAAATTTTAACCCCTTGTCCACGGGGGGGGGGGGGGGTTCAATTTTAAATGTCCATTTTTATTAAGATACGTTAATTGAATGTCAGAAGGGCTACCGGACCCCTCAGGAATTGAACCCAAATGCCAAAAACTATCCAGGCATAAGGCCAGTTATGAAATTCACGGATATTCAGCTTTCTCTCCCGGAATTTTTCGTTCCCAATTTCCCGGGAAATCCGCAAAAATATCTCTTCTTGATTTCCCGAGAAAAAAAAGTCAATTCCCGGGATTATTTTTAACATTTATCATCATATAAATGAAAAATAAATATTCCAAAACTACTTGTTTTAGCGTATTGATTTCCGATACGGAAAACTATATAGAAACAGAAATGCCAGCGAATGTTTTGAAATGAAAGCTTGAAAGTGCTATTATGAGCACCAAAAAACAAAATATAGGAGATACAGAATATAAGACTATAATATTAAAAGAATTTAATTTATTTGAAGCCAGTGGAAAATAAACAAAAAATTTGAAAATGCTCTTAAATGGTCTCCTTTGCATTAAATCAACCTCAGCGAAAAGTGAAAGAGTATTTTGGACTGCTAGCCTTTTTGTCACCAAAATTATGACACGACTCAAAGACAATTCGGTTAATACGCTAGTTTGTCTCAGAACTCATTTTAAAAACTCTTCTGATAAATAACTTTTTTTGTTCTATTAGTAATTAAATTTTTTGTTTTAATGAAAAAACAAATTAATATTTCAATTGTTTTTTTAATTAATAAATGTATTTTAATTAGTAAATATTAAAATACGGTTTTCCCGGGAATCCCGGGAATTATTATTTTGCGAGAAATGAGAAACCCTAATTTAGCATAACATTTTGCCGGGGATTGAATCAACGTTTCATTATAAAGCCATAATACCATAGACACTATAGTAGATATAGTAAAGAGAACAAAGTACAATTAAAATCTGCTTAAAAATTGTTCATTTACAAAAAATAATAGTTAAATACGATTGTTATCCACAAAGAGAAACAAAGAGGTTGTCCTCTGCTTGATGCAAATAAACATATACACATTTATATCGAAATTATATATCTGTATATATATTATTTATTTGTTTGTAATGTTATATTATTATCTTTTGTAATAGTTTCAATATTAATGATTTTGACGAACAAATGTGAGTTAGCACAAGAATCAAAGGGAAGGAAAGTATACGAAAAAGCTCAGATCAAGTACCTTAAATGAAACCTGATTGTTTTTTTAAGAAGTCACGAGATAATGTTTTTTTCTAAACTCGAGCTATCATTGATATTCTTCATTGCATGTCGGGAATTAATTCCGAATGGTAAAAATTTATGCATACCATTAGCCCTAATTGCATTTTTGCCATCGGGTTTGATACCTGAGAAGCTTAGGTATTGTAGACTTAAGTAAAAAAGTGCCTACAAAAAAAGATTATAGTAAGAAGCGTAAATATTACATGTTCATTCGAAAATCTCAACTTATATATTTTTTTTTTTTAATGAAAACATGATTTCTATCACTTCATATAGAACCCTCTGTTTGCATTTGAATATTATAAATTTGAGGAAAAAATGAAAAAATTTTCTATATTCGGTAGGTACTATTTTTTATACCTATATCATGATATTTTGATTTATAAAATCAATTAAAACATTTTTTTGTTGCATTTTTGATCTGAAAGTTCTAAAGTTGGTGAGTTCCAAATCTAATTAGTTTTTCTTATTGAAAATACAAACATTTTGGAACAAGAACGAACTTTCTACGACTTTTTTTGAGCTATTGTTAGTATCTGAATCCAGACAAACGCACACAGTCAGACAAAACATAAATAAATAGTTGAAATTATTTTTCTAAACGTTTCAGAAAACTAAGTCCTGCAGGGTGTGCCGAGTAATAATATTCAATCAAAAAAAAAAAAAAGCAATTTAATGGAAAATAAATAAATGCTACCTAGCGTTGAAATAGAAAATTAACGAGATGATAAAAGTAACAAAAATAAAATCATTTGATGCAGTGATCCATAAATAAAGGACAATAATGAGGTGTAGAGGAAAGAAGCAAAGAACAGGTTCCGTTCATTAACATTTTGGATTATAACTTTTGGTATTTGTTCTAGAAGATGAAAATATTTCATTTTTTTAAATTAATATATGGTAAATAGTGAAATGATTTCGAATTGTTGAATGAACTTAAGAGCATATGAGATTTATTTCTCACCTATGTCATTTTGCAGATTTGATCCTTTGGTGGTTAGTTGTTTATTGAAAAAAAAAATTTCGGTATTAACTTGGAGAGTCCAAAATCTAATTAGTTTTTCGCATTGGAACAAGAACTAACTTTCTACGACTTTTTTTTCTTGTGCTATTGTGAGTATCTGAATCCAGACAAAAATACACATTTTTATTGAGAAAATCTCATCAGAATGCACGGCGTTTCGACTTCTAGTTATGGTGTCGTTTTCAAGTGATGTGTAGAAGTCTATTAATAGATCTACGAGGGTTTCTCTAAATTAGCAAAGACATACTGGTTTACTAGGCTTTTCTTTATTTGCTTTTATTTCTGCTGAAAGAAAAATCCGATAGCACAAGAACGGGAAGTCGTAGAAAGTTCATTTTAATACCAACTAAGATGTTTGTAATTGCAATGTCAAAAAATTATTAGACTTCGGGCTCTTTTTAGATTTAAAATTTATTCTTCAGAAATTTAGGATATATTTTTTTTAAATAGGTACATTTTGAGATTTTCACGGGTGCCATTGGGTATAAGCAAACAAACCTGTGTTTTGAGAAATTAATTAATAGATTTAAATTTATGACTAACTGAGGGCTCTACTTTCTATCTATCTGTGACGATCCCCTCCCCCACACATTATCTACAAAATTTTAAAAAATCGTATTAAATACTTGATTCTTGAAAAACTAGTAATTTTTTCGATATTAAAATATTATTATTATTATTACTTTTAATATTTAGAAAAAGAAAGCATAACACCAATTTTTACCTCTTTTAGTACAATACTTTCCATACTGCATAAGGTAAAGTAAAAAACTATAAATCTGAGCAAAATCAAATTTGAAACTAAAACTAGTTAGAGATATCATATGGAAATGTTATAGTAAGCTTTTGATTAAAATCTTTCAGCTAGACTTCCCTATTTACTTTAGAAATTTTACTTTATCCAATGCATAAAATAAGAGAGGCACAAGCGAATTCAAATTTTCAAGCAGATGTTGGGGGAAGCTTCACCAGACACAATCATGTTCAAACCTGTCGCCGCACGATGGCTGTTTACCAGTAGCAGCATCACTCTGGACATTTAATAACCTCGTATAATGGGAGCCCCTGCTATTTAGACAACTGGCTTACCACATCAGTTAAGGGCGTGGACTACTCTTTAAATAAAGGAGCAAGCCATTTTTACTTTATCCCTCGCTTTATCCAATGCGAAGCAGATTAAGCAATGTAATCGGTCTCGTAGCAAAGGCTCCTCAGGTAAAGACTACCCATGGTCTCAATAAAAGTAAGAAATTTTTGAATTCATTTAGGTTTAATTTTAGCCGGAATTGACTTTATGTAGATTAATTCAATTTAAAAAGTATTAAATTGAGTAAAATTGAGGTTAAAAAATTTATGAGTGCAACAATAAATGTATATAATTAAAAACTATATTATTAAAAATGGAAAATGTATCTTAAAATGGAAAAATAAACATAGTGGACTTTACAATGCAAAATATGTTGGATTTGCTCACATAGTAGATACTGATTAGATTTTAGAATATCTGGTTCAAAAGAATGAAAATATTTTTTGAATTATTCTATTGAGATTTTAACAGGGTGTTATATTATAGTATAGCCATAAATTAACAATTTATATTTAAGTTTATTAATAATTACTAGGGCAGCTCTAGTGTACCAAGTCTTGAAAAAGTTTTCACTTTTTTAATATTTCATGTGCGGGTGAGGGATTCTTTCATTAGAATCTGATCGATGAAAATAACGACAAAGAGTGCGGATAGAACCTGCCAAATAGAAGTCCAGACCTGTTTCATACTATTATAGATTAATATCTTAATTTCTATTATTCTAGGAATGGCCTTTTGCACTCGGACCAAAACGACACTCGTTATATAGAGAGAGAATATTCAATTGGACTTCATTAAAGCAAATACTTTTGCCCAAACATCTTTAAGTTATCTTTCACGATTAATTTTTTTAATGCAATTTGTAGATGTTAAATTAAAGTCATGGGACGAGTAGATATAAATTAATTCACTTTTTAATCTCATAAAATCAAAATATTTTTCACAAGATAGCTGAAGGGATTAAAAAAGTAATTCTCGAATAAATTTGTTAACTTTAAATAGCTCCGTAAATTTTAAATTTTATATATCTTTAAATGGATTAGTTGTATAGTACCTATTTATTGAAAGATTTTTAAAATTTTACACATTTTCAAATATAACAGGGATGAAATTACTCTTGATCTTTTAGAATTTGGGGGATGCGCCGCAGCATCCATGCATCCATGGACCGCACATCATTGATTTATATTTATGTTTATTTACACCAAGCAATAACTTCATTGGACTCACTTTATGAACTACCATGTTTGTTATATTTTCTTTCCAACTAAACTAACCAAATTTTCGAAAGGTCAATAATTACAATCAAACGAGATTCCTTAATCCTTTTTGAGAGAGGAAAAATACAAAATTATTTAAATATGTAAAACATTTTTTTAGAACATTTCTAGCCTGAGGGGTAGTAGCTTTGTTTTGACTCATAGAATTGTTTATTTATTGTACAACAACCATGTCTAATGTTTTGGAATTTAGATTATATTATACTATAACCTTAAAAAACAAAAACAACTTTTTTTTATCTTAAATATAAAGTACCAAACAAAAAAACAAACCCATCAACATAATTTTAATGTATTCAGTAAATTCGGAAAGATTCTTTTGAAAATATTCATGTCATCGCATTTTCTTTCTATTCCGTCTCACGTAATGTATGAGGTGGGGATTATAATTTACATTTATTTAGGTCTTGCTATTCCATTAAAAATATAATCGCACACTTCTCATATGTTGGAAATTTGTCAGAGATCATCTTCTAATGCAATCGTGATCCTCGGATCATAAATCGTGCCGATTCATACAAATCTGCATTTCTCTCTCGCTTTTCCCTTTTCTTTGATTAATTCGAAAACTGCGAAATTCCTCTCTTAGCTCTTAAAAGTAACTAGATTATTTCTAATGGCCATAGCCAGGGGGAATATAGAGTTTCTAACTCCCTCCCCAAAATTAAATAAAAAAAGACAACATTTATCTGATTTTTAGGGTTCCGTACAAAAGTACAACGGAACTCTTTTAATGTAGTTACATTGTCTACCTGTGTTTCAGGGAATTGTTCGTATAAATTAAATTAAATTATATTTAAATAAAAATTTTAATCTAATGATAATTTTAGGCGAATCGAAGTTTTGTCGGGTTGAAAATAAACAATATTTTTTTTAGCATGGAGTATGAGGTAGGCATCCTTTAAAGACATCAAGAAAACAATTGAAAAAAGTTTTTTTAATTTAATTCTCATAAAAATGATAGTTTCAGGACATGCATTTTTAGATTTATTTTGCACCTCTAGGCATTCAGAAATCCCTTCACTTAAAATTTTGAAAAAATTTGTTTATTCTCTCGTTATGAACGACAAATAAAAACGATTTTGCAAACTCAACTATAATATTTCTAAAGATTTAATCGTTTTTCTTATTTATACAAAAAAAGTCTAGAACCTGATCAGAATTTTAGCACCTGAGTTTCATAGCCCAATGGATAAATCGTCCGAGTCGAGTACATGGTTCAATTTTTTTATTTTTATTTATTTTTTTTTTTTTTGTTATACACTATTTATAATAAATAATCGCTTACATATTTCTCATACAGTTAAAAACTTTTTGGACAGTTTCAAAGCGTATAAGTGATTTAGAAGTTGGGATGAAATAATGAGTAGATTTCGGGAAACGAATTATTTAGGTTGGGCTGATCATATTAAAAAGATTCAAAAGCCAAGATTTTTGAAAAATCTAGATTTGAATTCATTTGTAGGATCTGGCATTGATTTGTGGGACAGTCTATCTATTACTACTATAGGACTATAGTCCTCTGCCACCTATGATTAAGTCAATTATAAATTTTGTCAAGTCCTAATGTCATAGAGTTCTACAAAATTTTATTTAGTTCTCAAAATCAGAGATTGGTTGAAGTAGAGTGAGGTCATACCATCCTTGTTAAGGTTTTGGCCAGATTTCCTTAACAATTTATATCTTTCTCGGTTAAATTGGAAAAATACCGGACCACTTCATTTGCCAACAAGTTTGTCCCCACGACTTCAAAAAACTGGAACTCTCTCCCGTCCTCCATCTTTCACAACAATTACAATCTTCAAGCCTTCAAAACTCGGGTGCATAAACACCTACATCTCCACCCTTTCACTTGATCAACTTCCTCCCTTCTCTTCGGTAATGCAAGCTTGCAAGACCCTAGGGTCTTTCGAGACCCATAGGGACTGCATCTTATTGGTGCGCCCGTCGGTGCTTTCGATTGCATTAAAAAAAATGCCGGGTTGGCTAATGCGCCGTTTGCTCCCGGTATCGGGTTTTTGTATGGAATTTTGAAGTGAAACTGTTTTAAATTACTTTTTGTCTTTTCATGGAAACCTATGGTCATGAAATTTGTTAATGAGCATAAATTTCTATTTTATTTTTTTTTTTGTTTTTTTGTTATTCTTGTTTTTTACTTGATAATTTGTTGTAATTAAATTTGTATTGACCCCTGATTGACCTCTAAGAAGGTCGAGAAATAAAAATTTATTTATTTAATTTAGTTTGGCTTCAGAACTTACAATGCAAAAATTATCGTAAATAGATGATTCTTATGAGATTTTTCCGTATTGCCACATAAAAGAGCAAAGAAAAACTGATAGCTTTATTAAAGATTCAGTACGCTCTCATAAATTGTGCAGAAGGTGAAAGAGGGGGGGGGGGGGGATAAGCTGTCCCAGGCAACTAAAGCGTCTAGTTATAAATATTAATAATAATAAACTCATATGAATGTAAACTAATAATTGGATAAGTTAATTCATAATTAATAAAAAAAAGTGCTGATTTTTTAAAATTAAGTCTTATATATAATTTATCTAATGGTGGCGAAAATTATTATTATTATTATAATCAACTATAGCAAAAGTAAAATTTATTATAATCTATTTACATTTAACATAGCTATGCATTTTTTTCTCTCATTCAGGTTGGTATTTATATTATCTGTTCTAAGCTTTCATAACTTCCTCAATAGTTCAAATATTTGAATTTATTACATAATAATTTCTGTAAAATTACCTTCATATAAATTATTTTTTAATTGTCTTAAAGTATATATAATAAATATGTGATTAAATAAATAAATAAGATTAATTATTTGAGAATTAAAATTTAAAAAAAAAATCAAGAGAGCTTATTTTGAGAAATGGCCCACAAAAAACTAAAAATATCTTGAGTAAAGGAAAACTTCCGGCTTCGCGCTTTTAATTAAAATTTTGCTATGAAATTTTTGGTAGATACTTAGTTCAAATTCAAAAAAGTTTTCTGTTTACGTTTTTTAACGATATTTTTATCGCTGATAGAACAATTTCTACAAATATTATTATTGGAACCCCAAAATGTGTTTTTATTATAAATCGTCTTACGGACCTTTTAAACAATTCTGATCAAAATGCCAGATATCTTTGACTAAGAGTATTTATTAGGTGAGATATGTTTGCAACATTCTAAAGTTAGAGCAAAAAATTGGCTGCAATTCGACAGATATTTTGGCTAGAAAAGCCAGTTACCAAATTAATAAATAGGAGATCTGACATTAATTAGCTCACTCGATTTTCTAGACTATCGTAGACCTGCCTCGGCCTTTTTCTTCTTTTATAGATACTACCATGCCGTTCTTTCTGACTAGATTAAATCAATAATTTTCCCGAAAGTTCATTTGCACGAAACACAAGATTTTCAAATATTCAACATCCCTTCGCGATTAAATAATATACATATTAAATTAGCCGCCTATTTTAATGGTAAACGCACTTGCTTTCCATTTAAAAAACGCTAGATCGTGTCGCTGGTTGTAATTTCCACTATCGAAATCGAACCCCATGACTTTTACATGTCTAAATCTTTCCAAGCAAATTTAACCCTCTTACAGACATACATTTTTATTGAATATAAATAGAAAATGATCATTAACTCTTCATAAGTATATTTCACTTCAAAAAGCCATTTTTGAAAAAAGGAAAAACATACATGTACTTGCGATGGGCCAATCTGAATAAAAACTTTGCAATAATATTTGAAGTCGATAATTAACTTAAGTTTTTAATTTAATTTCCTTAAGTTTACTTTTTTTGGAGCTTTTGTGATAAGAGACAATCAGACACACAAAATGGCGGTTAAAACTCAAATTCGAATTTTTTAAGCCAAATAACATTAAGTATTCCCCCTCACTCTAGCTAAGTGAAAGTAAAAAGATCATGTAGCTGAAAAAATAAATGTCATTCCCGATACTAAATTTTGTCCTTACCATTATGTACCCTTAAGTTAGTGAGTCAGTTTTGTATTCTACGAGTATATATAAATGGAAAAGGGATCTATTTGGAATGATTCAATAAATTGTCTGTGAATTTATGAGGATGCGGGACCATTTTTCTTAGTTAATCGTTGTCTGAAGGGGAAACTATATATGGTTCTCTATCAGGTGAATTATCCCTCGAAATTGATTATTATAGTCGATAGTTTTTCAAATTGAATTTAGCTGACCGCTTAGAATATTTTCTCCCATTTTATAGGATAGAAATAGAATTTTCTAATGTAAAAAAAAAAAAAAAATTGAAATTGTAATTCTCCAAGGTGGGATTACATCCGTGATAACTAAATAAATGTTTTTGCGTTGGGAAGAAAAAAATAAAATATTTTCATACATTTTTCCATTGTTGTTGGTAATTCCCTCTGAACATTTCAAATAGGGGAAGAATAGTTCAAGCAGACTTTTGAATTAATGCTTATTGATTTGATTTCGAAAAATCAAATATTTTATGCTTTTTATCTTATTACCAAGCTTCAAATTCATATTTCAAATCGTTCATTAACAAAAAAAAAAAAAATATAAAATCACCAAAATTTACAGAAAACTCAAGTAACAAATCTATAAGTTTTCTCATTTTCTTCTAATTTCTTTCTTCTTCTTGAATTCTTGAATTCGTATTATTTCATATTTAATTTGACTAGTCCCTTCTCGATTCCAAATCAATTCCGAATTTGAACATAGAAAGCGATAAGAGGAAGAGGTTAGTAGAAATTACCAATGGCGATCGCCTCAAAAACTGATATGCCAACAATTCCCAGGCGATGTCATTGGAATTTCATTGGCTGATTTAACCTATTTCATCCAACACCTGGATCTCTGTTACATTCAACAATTGAATGAAAGAATGAAAAGTTTTTTTCATTATTTTTTTTTTTTTTTATTCCTTTTCCTCTTTCTTCAATCATTTTATTTCTGTGAATCACCTTCGGTAATGGAAATAATTTCAAATTCTCCAAATGATATCTTCATTGCTACTGTGTCAGTTATAACAAAGTAATCAAAACCTGTGAAGTATGTTTTATATGGGGTTCTCTCTATGTATCTTGTCAGTCCCTATCCGGGCTTAATTTTT
Source organism: Forficula auricularia (assembly GCA_024734495.1). Classification (NCBI taxonomy): domain Eukaryota; kingdom Metazoa; phylum Arthropoda; class Insecta; order Dermaptera; family Forficulidae; genus Forficula; species Forficula auricularia. The sequence goes on from JALMQS010000099.1 coordinate 68,643,900, forward strand.
AAAGCAGTCATGAAATATATTCTTTTAGTTATAAGTTAATGATTTATAGCCTGTTCGAATGCTTGAACATCCAACATTCTTCCTTTTTCATTCTTCTCCAAGTCGGTACATGGGCCTACACCAAAAAATATAATATACTAATCAGTTATATTAGCAGAAAAAAATAAAGAATAGTGAATATTAGTTAACTTATAATTTAAATTTAAATGATCATATGAATAGAAAAGATTGGTAAAGTATAAAGTTTAAGTGAGCTTATTTGGCGCTTAAATAATTTAGCTAGTCTTAGAAAGCCTGCGTAGAGGTGACTGTGGGTCAGTAGTCAGAGTGTCGGGCCGCTGTCCTGAAATATGCTGGTTCGAGAGGGAGTCTCGACAGATATTTGCAGCCGCCTCCTCTTGGAAAGCAATGGCAAACTACCAAGAGTATAATTGCCTAGTCAACCTCTCCAAACTAGCCGTTCGGAACCGGCGTTATAAAGTAGGTCCCGTATATATGTGTAAAACAGCTAAACACACTCAGCACAGGTATATGTGGAGAGGTGCCGAAACGTCAGGGAGACCTGATATGGCACTTAAAGAAAGAAAGAAGCTTTTTCCATTAATGTTTTTTCTCCATAAACACACATACGAACATACAGACAAAAAAGTGGCTAAAATAATTTATTACTACGTTTTGTCACTAAATGAACTTTATACGAATTTTTGTTCTTATGTTTTGTGGGTATATCATAATCATAAGGATAGAAAAAATTATGTTTGAAAATAACGTTTCTAATATTTCTGAAAAATACGAAATTCAATAATTTTTTCCGGCTGTATCGTAATATACAAATTTTATCCAAAGAAAAGTTACGGCTTAAACTATCTAGATTGCACATTTTTGATAAGACAATCTCATTAGAATGTACGACGTTTTGACATTTCTGTAGGGGAAAGATTTCTGATAGACTGACTTTTTCAAGTTTCCAAATTTGACGCTTATCAGAAAGGCTGACCAACCTGCAAACTTGATAAACCAAAATATTGAAAAATCAAATAACATTTCACTAGATTACAGAAAATGAAAATACATAGATATTATTTGGTTAAATAACTTGGAGGAATACTGTGCCCCTTTCTTGTTCAGGAATAATGGTGTAGGTTCAAGATGAAAAATATTTAATAAAATTTAAAAATTACTAGGTAGGTTTCACAAATAAAAGAAATATTGCTTGTCAGAAAGACTCAATATATATATTTTGGTCGGCGAGACCATCTTCAGAGGTTTATATGTAGTTATCAATGTAAAGAATGTAAACTACTGAAGATGGGGTCGTCGCCCGATATATAGTATATATATTGAGTCTTGCCCATAAGAAATATTTATTTTATTTGTGAAACCTACCTAGTAATCCATTTTTTATTTGATTTTTGAATATTCTGTTTTGCCAAGTTTACCCTTTTGCTAATATACCGACAAACTGGAAACTTAAAAAACCCTCAGTCTATAAATAGAATTTCTCCATAGCAAATAAAAACGACTCCAGAAATATGTGTCGATATGTCGTGCATTCGTTTTCATTAAAAATGTGCGATCTAAATGGTTTCAGCTGAAACATTTCGAAGGAGACAATAAAAGAGTGTGTCTTCTGCTGGAATTATAAATTTTAGAAACATTTCATTCGATAAACAACTCAACCACCAAAGCATCAAATCTATATCTTTTAAATACTGTTTTCAAATAGTATTACTATTTAAATACAGATTATAGTAAATGTCTCTAAACTCATATAAAACAATCTCATTTAAAACTATAAAATTTAATAATTAGTAGAGATTGTGGTGTTGGTGCAAGGTGCAATGTGAAATAAGTGACCTAGTATCCTTAACTCATAGTAAATCAACATTAAATATAATATTTATTTACTCATATCTTTATAAAATTTAAATTACTTTCACGTTTAAATCTTCTATTTATTAATGTAACGTGTACTTAAAGTTTCTAAATATGATAAATAATTAATTTATTGTATGCATTAAACACCTGTTGAGTGATAAGTGATTTAGCCTATTACTATTATTGATTCAAGGAAGTTCACATGAAATTTCCGCTAAAGATAAAACAAAATGTTAAACTGAAAAAAAAAATTTGTTCCCGATAATATTCATAAAATTATCAAAGTAAACAGGGAATGTCATTATGTTAACAAACTTCAGGCTGCAATATTCATTTATTTAACAGTGCCATTTTATTAAGCGATGGGATTTTTGAAAATCTTGATCTTAATGGGATATAACTTTTAATGAGATAGGTTCTAGCTGAAACATTTTTCAGTATTCTAACTCCTGATAATGGGCTGACAACCCGAAATATATAGAAATCTAAATTCACTTTTATTTTATTTTATTTTATGTGAAACCCACCTTGAAATTTTACCTAATTTTTATTATTAATGGGATATTCTTAAATAGATATTCTACTTAGTGATTTGCTTATCGCTTATTTGCACTCCTTTGTAAAATTGATTTGTCCCATAGAGTTTTTTATCTCTCTATTTTTATCAGGGTTATTTATCAATATTATACTGGTGTAATTTGTATTTAACCTTGAAATATATGGGTATATACCTATATTTATTATTCACTACGAAAATATAGAGAATTACATAGGTCTGTATATTCCCAGGTGAAAAAAATTAAATTGGAATAGAGTAATTATAACGACGTCGGTTTTATCACGTTTTTAATTATTATTAATTTTCCCTTCATAATTTAGTATGCAATAAAAAAGTTCCAAGAAACGGTATAATATTAATTGGTTTTAATGAGGATATCACTGAAATCGTTTAAATTTTAGATTTTTTCAAAAATAAGTACGAATATATTTTTGAATTAAAATTTTCCTGATTTACTTTTTACAATCAAAGTAATTCATGGATTTGTCTTCAACTATACTTAGGCGATAGTTTTTCAGATCGAATTGTTTTCATTTGAGGATATTGAGCTCAATTATTAATCAAATCGTCTCATTTTTGGTAATATTATCAAGATAAATCGATGTAATATAAATGTTTATAAGAATTAAATTAAAGATTGTATTTTCTAATTAATCTAATTAATTTTCATTTACTTGAGATTAGAGTTTCAAAGAACTTGCAGAGATTCAAAATGATATAAATATTTCAAATTATATTCCATTTTTTTAAATTATTATATAGTACGTTATATAAATTCTTATTAAGAATTGCAAGAAAAAGTGAAAATTTTATTAAAAGTCGATAGGTTATCTGCAAATTTAGCAGATAATCGGGGAAGAATTGAACTATGGTTAAAGCTGCCCTACACTAACTTTAAATTTAATAAACTATTCAAAATTAATTTTGTAATTTAATTAATTATTTATCTATTTCTCCGGTCTCCAGCTCTATATAATTTATTAATTTGGGACTATAAATATCCATAGAGAATATTTAGTTTATAGTTTAGATCAGGCCTGGCGCCGCGCCGGCCGCATTGACAACTTAAAAATTTCCGAGGACCTCTCATAAATAAGAATAATTACAATTTTTTCAATATTTTTACTTTATTTTTTTTTTTTTTTTGAAATCTGGCTTTACAAGGAATTTCGTACTTATCAATTTCTATTCTAAGTGATTAATTTGAATGCTGTATGAGTGTTGAATTAGTGTAAATGTGAAAAAAACAATACTACGCCTTGATATGAAATGAAAACTTGCATTGATCAAACAACAAAATATATTTGTGTAGGAATAAACATAAAATATAAAAATTGTTAGTTAAGTTACATAAACCAAAGAATATTTCAAATTGTATTTTAAAATAACAAACAAATTTGAATTTCTATTTTTCTGTCTGATATTTGAGTTTTTTTTCACTTACTTATTTTTTCTAAATCTACACATCTCATTAGTTGAAATTTACTATTAGGTATTATTTAATATGTTATTCTGTATGAAGTTATAGGGAAACTTATTTCTTTTAATTACTTTAATGCGATTTAAAATATATTTTGAAATACCTGATAAAAAAGAATTCGTTATACTATAAAATGACCTCGGGGCCCCAAGTAAGTCCCAGTGATTACCCAAATGGGAGGAGAGAATCATCGTAGTAGGATCCGAGAAGACACCAGATCGAGTTTGACTTACATACCATATACCCACCCATCACACCACACCATCCATTTTACTCAGCATTCACATCCATCCATCCCTCCTCTCGTCCTGTGAATAAGATAGACATGTCGTCTATATACATAAGTTGCATAGGCATGATGCGATTGTCTATCGAGGTATTAATGGTCAGTGAAAATCCTATTTCTCTGATTTAACTAATTTTATTTCTTATTGCCGTTAGGCCAAATCACAAAATAAAAATACTAAAGTTCAAAAATTCTGAATAGAAAAAACTAAAAAATAAAGATTGAATAACTTAATAGATATAAAAATAGAAGGTGATGTTTCATCATTCATTCATTCCTCTATCAACGCACAGCCTAAACCGCTAGACCTAGAAAAATGAAATTTGGAGGATATATTCTTTCAACGATTTATGGGTGTGCTAAGAAGGGATTTTTTGAAATTCGAACCCTAAAGGGGGGAAAGGCCCCCAAAATATGTTTTCAGAGTTTTTCAAGATCTCTTAAGCCAGAAAAGATATCGATATGGGTTTAGTTTAGAAAGATGAAGCATTGAAATACAAAAAAACATATTTGAGTATTTTGCTCTATTTGTCCCCGAAAGGGAGATATAGTCATTTTGGAGTAAATTTTTGAAATTTATAAAGTGCTCTATCCTCCTTGAAATTTGAACCATGAACTGAAAAATGGGAGATTTTTGATTTTGTAGTCTAAAACACAGAAGGCTTCGTATCTTTCTTGCCCTTGGACCAAACTAAACCAAATTTTGGAAACAAAATCTGTGGGTCACTAGAAGGCTAGAAATGCAAAAACTAACCACCCAAAATGGTCGGGTGGGGGTAGAATGGCTAGCGGAGATGCCCGCCGAAGGTTCCTAATAATGATATAATCATTCGTGAGTGTGCGCTCCTGGAGGAAAGCCGAAAAAAATAATTAAAAGCCTACATAAAAATAATTTGAAGCTTAATAACTCGGCCGTTATATACAAATAACATCTATGGCCAAGGAAGTTTCACTTCCCTCGTGAGTTTATGTAGATGAGGCTCACACATATTTATTTTTTATCATTTTTTTGAACCGTCTTTCTTTTATTTTAGATTCTACATAAGTTCAAGTATATTTTAAAATTAATAGTAGTAAGTATATACTTCAAAATATTAGTTTTCTAAGTGTACACAATTTCTATTCAAAAATTCAGACTTCCTGGTTTTCCTGATGATGTTAATTTGAAATTGGAATTCTTTTAAAGAGATTCCTTCCTCTTTCATAAGTACTTATAGTCTTCTGTAGTTTTTTTTTTATGGACTCTCAGATCTCAAAATTTTGTCTTTTTAAAAAAAATTCATTATAGAGCCTTGCGTTTGATTTTCAGAATGCCGAGAATTCAGTCATTTTTTTTTTTACTTATTCTCTAAAAATTGCATATTTATAATAATTCTATTATCTACTATTTGAAAAAAAAAATAGAGAAAATTTTTGATTTTGAATTAATAAGCTACTCTCCTATTTCAAAGATTCACCGAAAATTTACTAAATCATCAAAATTTACAGAGCAATAAGTACTTAGTCTTATAAGAATGTTAACTTTTTCCTCTTTTATATTTAAAAAATGAAATCGTAATTTTTTTTTCTATTATTTTTAATTTGTATAATTTTCCCTAGCGGATATATTTATTTAATACTTTTAATATTATAGTAAAATAAATCCACATTAAGCCGTATTATTGTGATCTTGATAAAAAAAGGTAGATGGTAAATGAACACCATTCGAGCTGAATTGGAAAAATTGCAAGCCTTTACCGTTTTCTCGATTGAAATATAATATACCATATATGTCGCTTTTTTTATTTTTTACCATAGTCCATCTCATATTGACTTCTGTTGGGGATTTCACTTTGATAAGCCGTAAAAACATTTTCACCCTTTTAAATTAAAAAAAGACATTAAATCTTAAAAATAATCTGTCTCCAGGCTAATCGCAGCTTTAATTAACTTATCATTTAGATTTAAATCTAATTAATACGATTCGTAACCTGAGTAGAGAAGCCATTTAGTGAGATCATTCGGGGGAAATTTACAAGACATTCAAAGGCGAATAAAAATAATTAGTGTATATTGCATATTTAAATGATATAATGAGATTGAAGACAGTGGGACAATAATCGAGGATTAACACATGTCATTTTCAAATCTGTCTTTCTCTGTACTCTTTTTTAAGTAATATTCAATTAATATATATATTTACGCATTACAAAAAAATCATAGTTTAAAATGATTTTTATTCACGTTTACAGACATTTTTATACACAATTTTACCCGTATATGTAAATTTATAACTAAAAAGACAACTATAAGTCATATATATTGTTATGTTTATTAATTAATATAGCGTTGCATAAAATTAAGTAAATACGAGGCATAATGGGTTATGTTAAAGTCACGCCAGATTTATTTATTTATTATCAGAATATTTGTTCTATAAAATTTCAAATGAATTCAACTTACCGGCCCTCCTGTGAAACAGTCTTTACGAATATAATAAGCAAAATAAGAAAAAAAAGTCAAGTCGAGTCCGACTCGCATACCGACTATTACTACTACTATACAATACTAGGTGATGAATTCAATACTTCGACCAGAAAGCAAGCCAGCAACATCTTGAGTTAGCAAATTCGTTCTTATTTTATTATTCATGAGAAGAGAATTAACTAATTTTAAAGATTCCTTAAAATATTAATTCAAGAGGGTAAGTGTTTGAAATTCAGTTAATAGGAAGCTGATAAAATGTCCACTTCGGGGCCATCCCACAACTTCATATTAATGAAAATTAAATTTAAAACAATTTACCCTTCTTTATCAACCATCATCTTTACATGGACATCTCTGTCATGGTAAAAATATTTTTTATTTTTGACCCTAGAAAAAATTCAATCCTTCCCAAAATATTGGTTCGATCAAAATTTTGATACAATTATTGATTTTGAGGAAAATGAATACACATCACTTGAAAATTTTAAGTTTGTATTATTTAGTTTACGAACTATAATGTTTGATAGGCGAACTGACTGACAAACAGACATGCAGATATGGTAGCGAAACTAATAGTCTTTTACTTTTAAATAGATCCCTTAAAAATTAAAATTTTTGAGATTTTGATCGCAACAAAGATTTATATATTTTTTTCTAAATAAATAAATAAATAAATAAATCTTTATTTCTCGACCTGCTTAGAGGCACAAGTCCTCGGTGGCTAGGTCCTCCAAACATCAATACTTTAAGGAGGTTCTTTCCCCGACAATCCACACAACAAATTTTAGCCTCGTAACCACTCTATAAATATGAACGGAACTAAAATTTTAGGTTATGTTTTTTTAAAGTGACTGTCCACTCACACTACGAAATCTCACAGATACTTGCAGATTGTTTCCAAGCCATTGTGCTTATATCCCCTCCACTAAAAATAATCCCCCAAATATGTTTTTTTTTGTTTTTTATCAAAACTACGTGGTAAATAATTTCAATTTTTTTTAAGTTACTCCGAATATATTATTCTAACAAATATTAGTTTTTCATCAAGATGGTGAAAGTCCTTCAATGAAAAAAAAATAAAATAATGATCATATCCCCACCCTTTCCCTATCTACCCTGTGTTAAAAATGTCATTTTTAATTTCAATTATTTCATGTTTGGTGTGGTAAATCGTCTTCAAATTTTAACAGTATGTGTATTATGCTTTTAATGACTTATATTCCAAGTTTCAAAGACTTCTTGAATTTTTGCATTTGTGAAAGATCTACCTTAAATGACTTGAAGATATTTGAAAATAAACAAAGAGAGGGAAGTGATTGTATTATTTTCTATCGAAGTATATTCTTATTTACTAAATATTTATTTAGTGTTAAACGATATTTTATGTTCCACATGCCGATCGAAATGACTTGTTCTGTTTCGAGAAATATCGATCTAATGGGCAATAATTTCCTCCCTCTTCTCCCCAATAGACTTTTATGTGAATGACTCGGGGATTCTCGTTTCAAATATTTTACCATCGCGTTTCAATGGCGAAGTAGCCAGACTAGTTGGCGTAATCATGAAGAGTAATAGAGACGAATGGATAGAAAAAAAATAAAAATAAAAGTATACTAAGGTGAACGGGAATGGAGTGACGAAGAGCGCAGGGGAGAGCCGAAACGTCTGGTCCCGTAATCCGAAGGAGAAGCCGAAGACGACGTCGGCGAGCAGCGGGACTTGGGGAAAGGCCTTTGCCCGTTCACGCTGATCCCGATGCCTGCCTCGGTGTTGGACACACAAATACAGACACACACGGACGGCCAAGAAGAATGTCTAAAAAGTCTCGGTACAAAATTTGCTACGAACAACCACACCTAAACCGGACTAGTGCAATCACCTTGAAGTGGTTTTTGAACACTGCCAACCCAAAGGTATCATAGAGGCCCCCAAGGAAAACATTTTACCTGAGAACTCTCATTTAAAATTTCATTATTTCAATTTCTTTGTAATTAAATAGGCTAGAAAATATTATTTTTAACCGACTTCAAAAAAAGGAGGAGGTTATCATTTCGACTGAATTTTTTTGTGTCTATTTTACCTGAATTCTTCGCCAATTATGAACCGACTTCGATGATTTTTTTGCATTGGGTTCAGTCTAGTACCCGATTGGCCCCGTTTTTTTTTTATTGGTGTTGTACCTTTTTTGATAAGTATGTTCAGGCATAACTTCTTTGTTTATGGACCGATTTCAATGATTCTTCTTTTATTGGAAAGGCGGTACCTTAGAGGTAGTCCCATATTAATTTGGTCAAGTTTTGATGATATAATCAATGACGAAATAACGGAAATTTCCAATTCTTATGAGGAAATCGAAATTATAAAATATTTTATAAAAAAAAAAACAATTTTAAAACGTTCATTTAAAACTCGATAACGTTTCGAGATAATCTCTATATTTATGAATTGAATTTTATTATCATTTTCTGATTCATTCGTCCAACGCTTTCTCTTACGAGATGCATGCAAGGTATTATCTTAAGTCACTAATAATAACATCACTTAAAAGAGAAAAATAAAAATAATTTTTATAAAAAAAAAATAAAACCGACTTCAAAAAAATTAAATGCAACAAATAAAATATTAAGAACTCAAAAATAAAATAAAATGCACTAAAAGATATAAAATAATTATCTAATTTAGTTACAACTAAACTTTACATGAAATCACTTTTTGAAGTCGGTGCTAAACAAATTATATAAGCGAGCTTACCCGCCAAACGTACTAAGAAAGATCCGTCGAGTTCGATTCTTAAAATGTATATTTTTGGCACCGACTTCAAAAAGTGATTTCATGTTAATATTTCGTCGTTTAGTTGTAACTAAATTAGATAATTATTTTATACCTTTTAGTGCATTGTATTTGATTTTTGAGTTCTTATTATTTTATTTGTTGCATTTAATTTTTTTGAAGTCGGTTTTTTTATAAAAATTATTTTTTTCTGCCAAAATTTAATAATTTCCAAAGGCTTTTAAAAAGTCTTCAAAAGAGTTAAAAATATTTCAAAATAGATTCTAATCAATGGCAAATGCTGTAAATTATTGAAATATCCGAGGGGTGAACCGCGATTGTAATTAGGTGTACACTTCTTTGGAATTATTTTGGAATTCATTAGATAATGCCCCTTCATCTATTGTCTTCTATTTGGTATGAAAGTGGAAGTGGAAGAAGGTGTACACGATATTAGGTCGCGGTTCACCCCTCGGAAATATTTATGTTACTAAGTTAAGGATGAGTTATGTATGCAAAGTGACAAATTCCAAATTTTGAACGAAGATGGTCATTCAGAGGTGACTGAAACTGTCGGGTAAATTAATCAAATAAATAATAATAATCGATAAAAATTATTGTATTTATTTATTATATATGACAAAAAAAATTTTAAATTATAAAATTTAAAATTCTATAAGAATTGGGAAATAAGTGTGTAAGCCGGATTTAATAACTTTTCAGAAGACCGATTTTAACTTTCAAACTGCTTTGTAAAATCCAGATTTTGACTAAAAAAATTCGTATTTTATGGTCTCCCAGTTGACTCTGATCGAGTCTCACCTTAGTCAGAACAATTTTCATTTTTCTCAAAAATGGAATGCGCCTCAATAAATCCATTTGAATGCAATGGAAACCACCCTGTGAAAATTTTTCCCAGGAAATTACAATGGAAAGGATACTCTGCATAGTACTCTCGGAGTCGAGTATAAGGGTTGAAGAAGAAGTTGATCCTTATGAGTTAGTAGTCACTTATTCACCAAGCTCCTCCAAGAGAGCAACATCTCATTATAATTTGTCAATTTTGCTCGAAATTCGATTTAGACAGTTATTCAAAATTCTTTCAGAATTAATTAAAATTCATTTTAGGGTGCCATTAAAAATGTCAGTACAATGTCAGCTGCCTGTCAGAACATTATAAGGGGGCGTCCCTAAATTACGTGAGGCGTTTAGGTGGTGGTGGGAGGGTCGAACCGAATCTCATCCAATCATGTGGGCTAGAGGGGGGGGGGGGGGGGCTCGGAAAATATCAAGTATTTTTTTCAAACAGTGTAAAATTCCGAGAAAACTGGGTTAAATTAAGTAATAATAACACTTTGACAGGGACCCGTGAAATGGAAGCCATAGTAATGGAAACATTGTGCTGTTTGAGGTAGTCCAACTGCCACAGATGTTAAATAAATATTATATGCACACCATTTAATTTGTTAAGGATTCTTAAATACTGCTTCCATTACATTAAAATCGGTTATAATTCTAGCCTTGAAAGATGAGCTTCTATATTTGCAATATATATGACCTCTGAGGAAAGGCACCAAACAAAAATGGTCAATTTAATATCCAAGAGCCATGGACATGTTTTGAGTCACGGATTTGACCAACCGTGTTAATGCAGGCACCATATAGTTGTATAAAGGAATGACCAGTCTGGCTGACTTGGCAGGTGGAGAAAATTGCGCATGGTGTGAGGCAGGGGGACACATATGTGTTAAAATATTTTTAACCCACAATGAAATTATAAAAATGCTATAATTTATAGTCAAATTATAAACATAATATATTCACCTCAGCCCATTTGAGGGACGTGGAACCAGACCACCCAAAGCGTATTTTTATAACATGCAAAAAAAAAGAAGTATCAGCTCGCACCTACTATGCAAAAGTACTCGGTCCACCTGCTTAGACTGCAGAACAGATCACTATTCATACAACTGTTTCAGACGGTACTATTACGCGATTATTTCTAGTTAAACAACCGTACTAAAAATGTGTCAACAGCTCTTGACTAGTAAGAGGATTCTTGGTGTACCTAAAAGAGGAATAAGCATAAATATTAAGGATTTCCGATAAAAATTTATTTACCTATAAAAAAACGTACAAAACTGAACTATGGCGCTTGTTTTTACCCATCTTTTATTTTTTTAATTTTAATGGAAAGCCAAGTGACCAAGAAATCCTTTAACTCATAAATGAATATTGCATAGATGATTTTTATCTTTATCTTTATTGTGATATTTCACCTTGCACCAACACTACACCTACTAAATTAGTTGAAAAATATGTTTTTTTTAAATAAATCAAAGCAATTCCAAGCATAGACATGATAAATATGTATCACAAAAATACGCAGTTTGAAAATCTCACCTTATATCAAAGGCAGGGGGTGTCGCATCCCTAAAATTTCAAATGATTAGAGCATTATAAATCTTATAAGGTCGACTAAAATTTCAGACTTTTAAATTTTCAAATTATATCCACTATTTCAAAATATTTTACTATGTAAAAATATTTTTATACCACGTTGCCAAAATAAGTCCAGGATCACAGTTTTTAGATGAAGAAAAATTGTTCTCATGGAAAGTACTATTAATTAAATTAATTTATTAATATAAAAATAATAAAAATAAAAATGATTCGAGAATATCTGGATTAACCATTTATACAACTCTCAAAATATAAGATTCATATTAATCTGAAGAGTGCTATAAATGTAAAGTCATATTGCTTATAATAAATAGGATCAGAGATTTAAGATTTTATAGGATAGCTGATTCATTGTTCCTTCAAGATGGTCGATTTTACATCTCTGTGTGAATCAGAAGTTTAAGTCCAAAATTTATTCTTCACTTGTCAAAGCAGAAACTGTTTGTGTTAAAAGTTTCTAAAATATATTTGTTTTAAATCTAATGTTAGAATTGAAAAATACAAAATATGCCAGGCCTGATGAAATTTGAAAAAAACGAAGATGAAAATGAAATTTCAAAAATGAAGAAGTTACTTTTTTGGACCAGTTGAAAAGTCACCAACCGCTACTTGATATATATATATATCATATATTGTATATTTATGATATATGTATATTATTTGCATCAAATACCAGAGAACAGCCTAATGATTTCTTCATGAATAACAACTGTGATAATATTCTAAAACAAAATCTACTTCAAAACCCAATGATAAGAAATTGTGGTTTATTAGTTATGGTTTTGTTTAACTTAAATCTTCTTGTTTTTTACTTTATCCTATGCGAATTTAGTCTTTTTCGATTTCAAGACAGATTCTTCCAATTTTTTCACTAGAGGTTGCCATTTAGTAAACATCAAAAATGGAATGTAAAAGTTATTCCTCTAGTGTTAGACAAGAAATCGATTATTATTCCTGCATTTTAAGTCGATCTTTCCATGTCTTCAGTAATGGTTACCATAATAACTGAACAATGCAGAAATCCAATGCGAAGATGGTTACTATTCTTCTGTATGATGAGAATCGATCACTACTTTGAATTTAAGTCAATTACGGCTGCAAATAGCAAGTACACATCTGATTATTAATAAAGGAATAAATATATTAATATTTGTAAACAATTTTGATAAAGTTAGCAAGGATCCGTTGCAGTTTATTATTAATATTAATATTATTTTTGTTAGAATAATTCAAAATCGAACTTGGATTCTTCTCCGAGCCCTCTTTTCTAATAATTAAAATACAAATATAAGCATTTTTAATTCAATAAGGCTCATATTATATCTATTTTATGATATAAAAAGATAACTCTATATTACCTATCGAGAATGAAGTTGACGTTAGAATTACGTGTTAAATCAAGTCACATTTTTAAATTCCTTGTTTGTTTTTTTCAAAACTAATCGTTTAATTTTCGAATTCATGGTGAAAAGTCATTTTGCATGAATCAAACCACCCACATCCAATTTATATTCTCTGAAACAGGTTAATCACAGCAACCCGATAACTGTCTCTATACACTGCCTCTATGCCTCTATTATTCATTAGCCAATTTTATCCGGAATTTGTATCGTCAAATTAGTACGTAATGAATTCACAATAATAGAAATATTGATAGGATCATCCTTCTGTATGCAATAAGATTATCATTTCTAAATTATATTTTCTTTACTTAATATCCAAATAAAATTTGTATTCTTTATTTTGGAAACCAATTGAAAAAAAACATTGATACATATTTCCAGTCCATTCGATATAAAGTCATTTAATGCAGTGTTTTTTAAGGTTACTGAAATTATTATTAAAAATAAACAAAGAATTTTTAATTTATCTCGTAATATAGTGACTCTACGTCGATTTGCACTTTAGTGTGAGTTTCAGCATAGCTATTCATCTGTCGACTTGTTCATCTGCATTTTGTGTCTCATTTACTTAAATTTTAATAAATATTTAATAAAAGCGATTTCAAATAAATAGGAAGGAATTCTACACTAGTGATTTTGTTACATTTTTTTAGCTAAAGTAACTTTTTTATTTTTTACATTTGAATAACTATTTAAATCCAGATCATTTTCAACATAGATGAAAATGCATTATTCGATTCATAAAAGTTGGAATACGATCTCTAACATTTGTTGAAAATGTATATTTTGGTAGTTATAGATAACCTTTTTTTAAAAACTCGTCATATTTATCACATTAAAAAGGACAATTTTCTCGTCAATTTATTTCTCGGAATTGAACAGACGATTGAACCCTCAAATTTCAAATAAATATTTGTTACATCATCGATCTGATGCAAAAAATTTGAGAATTTTCTGATAAAAATGATAACAGTCCCGAACCCCTTAAGCTGTCTCGGTTCCAGAACTAGCTCTTAAATACTTGTTCGTTAATTATTTAAATCTTTGTTTAATCTTTCAATTTAATTCAATAAAATTATTTGTTAAACAGTTTAGCTCTATTTGATATAGTTTCAATTTTTCTTGTAGTGCCATTTCATTATGATGGTTCTAGCAATACCAAGACTGTATTCTATTCTGACTCTGGCTCCTGTATCGGAATGTCTTTTCTTATCTCAGTCTTGTGGTCTGTTCTTGTTCATGCTATTTTCAGTTCAATCTGTTTATTAGAAGTAAACAGCTACCATCAACAAACGTTAGATTCAGTGACTGAAGCCATTATTACTAATTTAATTTTATCTTAATCAGTTTAAAACATGAGAAATAACAGAGAATACTTAATTAAAAGACTATTAGATAAAGTTCAAATCTTAAAAACTATAGTCTCTTTCAAAAAATTAGTATATTTAGGTGTATTTGTATCAAGAACATAACAACTTCAATGATTTTCAGAAGTATTTCTATGAAACTTTGATATCTCAAGTCTAATCTAATTCTTCAACTTAGTATAGTTAAAAATTAGTAGCAAAAATTCTTCAATGATGATAGTATGGAATATTTATTTCAATACTCAAACCAAAATTCACATCAAATCTTTCTATTTATCAATAAATGTCATAGCTATCTTCCCTCCCTAAACAAACACTCATGCACAAACCGAGTCAATTCAATTAGTTTCATTTAGTGAAATCTATTTCTGTCTTTTGCAACAATTGAAAGTTCTTTTTTTTAATTATTCCATCTGTCAATTTTCGTTTCAGAAATTACACCAGAGCTGTCATCAACCAGTTTTGAAGTTCTATTGTAAAACCAGTTAGTATCTCAGCTCATCGTTAGAAATTGTAATAAATTAAAATGAATAATTTCAAAAGTGATATATAAGTTTTAGACTAGATTATTAATTTAAGCAGAAGAGTGGCTTTTGAATTGATTCAAAAATTTTAATATTTTTGGAATTTTATAGAATGGCAGAATATTGAAAATATCAATATTTCCAATTAAAAACACTTAATTTGAATGTTCTCAAACTTTTAAAAATGATGTTTCTTGAAGACCCTCTCCTTCTTTTTTCAGTTTACAAGTGCCAAGAATATAACTGCCACCTTTCTTTTTTTTTTTTTTTTTTTTTTTTTTTGGTGTGATATTGATGTGAGAAGGAGATACACCAGAAGGTGGATCCCAGCGGCTTGTGCGGCTGGCCCTCCATCGTGAAAAGAACATAGGCATGCAAAAATAGTCGACCGTTTGTCAACTTGTGAAAACTTAGATACAATTCAATATCCAATTTATTAAGGTTTCAGGCCGACAGTGTAATCTTCCGCGCGATAAATTCGGCGAATATTCTACTTATAAACTTGTTGACTTAATTATTTATTCATTTTATAAGATGTAACAAAACACAAAAAACACTGATAAAGGGGATACAATAAAGATAGTAGATAATATGCTTTTCTTTTTTTAATCTTTTTCATTCTTGAAAAAAAGAAGATCTTCCAACCAATTTTGTTTTTTTTTTTGTTCAGGGAGAATGCCAGATTCTGAGGTGTGAAAATGACATTTTTTTTCATTTAAATTTTTAATTTTATTTTAAATATTTATCTAGAAAAATTGTAAATTTTCTTTTCTCTTACGTCCCGGTCACTTCATCGTAAATTGCATTTTATTTATCAACCCATTCCAAAAAAAATATTTATAATCGATTTTCGAAATATTTGACATGAAGAAAATATTATTATTTCAAAACTTCAATATTTTTTCTTATCTTTGGGAATGACTTCCTTCTCGATCCTTTATACCATACACTCCCATACAATAACTTGAAAAACTTACGTTCGAGACCATATAAATATTTTTTCTACAATACAAGAAACTGATACAGACGAGAGTTTGAAAAATTTACGAAAAAATCGTGTTAAATTGAATCCCGCGACTATAGAAAGTCTGATGATACGAGCTGAAATTCGGCACTAGAGTTTCTATCAACAATTACCTGTGTGCCTTAATTTACTCCTCAAACTGAACTCCCGGCATAAAAAATTTCAAAATCGAAAAACTACGCAGAAAGGGAAAAAAATGAATCTTAGAATGTATCACTTCTCCTCAATGTTTATTTTATATTTATGTGTTTTTGAACATTTAAAAAATGAGAAGAAAAAAATAAAATGATTAAAAAATAATAATAATAAAAATAACACTAAAATAAAATAAATAATTATCATTCGTTTAATAGTTTAAAATATTAATAAAATTATTTTTTGTGTCGGTGCCAAACAAACTATACCTAAGCGAGCGTGCCAACCAAACGTACTATAAAGATCTCGTCGAGTGTGATTCATAAAAGGTAGGTCATAATCTTGACCATTTAAAAAGTAATTTCTAGTGTTAATATTTCAGTTATATAACTAAATAAGATAATAATTATTTTATACCTTCTTTTAGTGTATTTTATTTGTTGCATTTAATTTTTTTGTCGGTTTTTATTTTTATCTTAAAAATTATTTTTATTTTTCTCTTTTTAGTGATGTTATTAATAGTGATCATATCATCAGAACTTGACCAAATTAATATGGCACCATCCCTAAGATACCCCCTTTCCAATAAAAAAAGAATCATCGAAATCGGTTCATAAACAAAGAAGTTAGTCCTGAACAAACCAACCAAAAAAAGTCTAATAACTATAAAAAAAAATGGGACCAATCGGAAGGTAGACTGGACACAATGCAAATTTTTTTTTCAAAATCGGTTCACAATTGGCTGAGATATGAGGTAACATAGGCACAAAAAAAAAATCAGTCGAATAGAGAAACTCCTCCTTTTTTGAAGTCGGTTAAAAACCTATCATTACATATCTATCTGAAGAAAAAAGAAATCTTTGGTAAATCATCCCGAAATTAAATTGAAATATTCCCTTTTAGAATGCAATATGAGCCGTTAATGAGAAAAATAAACGGTTACCCCGGGGTATCTTGTTTCTTATTATATACCAATACACTTTGGCATTTAAAAAATATGTTTATCTATGTATATAAATATATTCATATAATAATGCATATAAGCATTCAAGGCCGCAGAGAAGGTGACTGTAATATATGAATTCTATTGAGTTTAATATCCTTTTGCCAACGGCCTTGGCGCACCCGAACACATTAAATCTCCTAAGTTAAGGAACTAGTTATTGAATGGGTGACCATTATATCCTTTTTGCATTATTACAGTTATGTATAAATTATTTTCCTTTAAATTATGATAGTCTGATCATCTCTTTTGTTAATTTAAAAATTTAAATTATATGATACTTATTAGCACATTTGCAATGAAATGTTTCCATTTAATTGTATAATTGTATTCTTTTAAAAATTATATTCCGAGGATTATATTTCATTTGGAAAATAGAGTGGAAATTTTGGAAAAATTTGTGAGTTACTTATACCTTTAGGTATACAGTATACATAATTCAGACT
Organism: Forficula auricularia; assembly: GCA_024734495.1. Lineage (NCBI taxonomy): Eukaryota > Metazoa > Arthropoda > Insecta > Dermaptera > Forficulidae > Forficula > Forficula auricularia. The sequence continues at coordinate 68,661,703 of JALMQS010000099.1, forward strand.
GTTATGGATAATTTTTATTATTGATTAATTTATTTAAATTCGTTATAATAGGACTAGTTAACCCCTTTAGTGGATAATTATTAGTCAATTACAGTACAATTATATAAGAAAAACAAATTTTTTTGATAATAATAATAATAAATTAGAGGAAAAGTGAAAACTTTCTAAAGACTCGGCAGATACGCTCTTTGCAAATTTTGATGAATTTGGCAATTTTAGAAACTCTTTAATGTGTATATTATTAAATTTATAATTATATCTTTAAAGACAGTTTGGTCAGGGTTGAAAAAACACCTTTGAAAAATTTTTTTTTGGTTAAGATTAAAAACATAATTGATTTGAAATTCTGAAACTAGAAATCTTAAAATCTTTCGGAAACCACACAGACAGGCTGTCAATTTCTACAAATTGCAGACATTTATTTCTATACACAAATATCCAAAAATAAAAAATAAAATTAGTGTCAACATTCAGTACACTCAGTGAGTGCAACTTGAATTAATTATGAAATAGAGTCAACTAGACTAAAGCTGACTGGAATATTCTTTGCAAGTGGAGGTGGAGTTTCTCCTCAAGATATGCAGTGATATTGAATTTTGATGAGATTGATGAAGTGTTGAAATGACGGACTGAATGAACTTGGGAACGTAGTGAATAGCGAGAGCCCATTGAATGAAGAGAGAGCACAATGATTATTTTCCTCCTTCCTTCCTTCGATTACCTTCCGCACATTGCATTGTCAGACGCCAGACACCTTTGTACCGGAACATTTCATTTGGGAGTGAATGTTTGGGGTCATAAATATTTGACAAAACAACAAATCACATAAGGGGAAGATTGTTTTAAAATCTCCAAGAAGATAGAATTAAAATTATTCTAAATTCAAACTGAAACCTTCTTGTTTATTTTCTCGTACTTTCATTTACTTCAATCCTGATTTTTTTATTTTAAATCAACATTTTTGACTATGCAAATGAAATTACAGAAAAAAGTGAAGGCATTTTCAAGACTCATTAGCCATTTCGCAAATTTTAGTGATTTTTTTGTCATTTTAAGCTAGGAAGTTATAAATTAATACAAACGTCATGTTTCAGCTCACTAGCTATATCCCCATAGCTTACCAGGCTAGGGGGGTGCAAGCACTATCTAGAGCGGTAGTAAATTGGGTAGAAAGAGAAAATTAAAAACGTAAAAAAAAGTAAAATTTTTTGGAAAAAAAACTGTAAAAAAGTAGATAATATATGTTTGATTTGATATAAATATCCTCTTCTTCTTTAAGTGCCATATCAAGTTTCCTGGACGTTTTGGCTCCTCTGCACATAGTATACCTGTGCTGAGTGTGTTTAGCTGTTTTTACACAGATATACGGGACCTACTTTTTAACGCCGGTTCCGAACTGCTAGTTTGGAGAGGTTACTAGGCAATTATACTCTTGATAGGTTGCCATTGCTTTCCAAGAGAAGGCGACTGCAAATATCTACCGAGACTCAGTCTCAAACCAGCGTACTTCAAGCCAGCGGCCCGACACTAACCCACAGTCGACTCTATCAATATCAACAATATTAAATAACAAGGGCGGCAAAATTTATTTTTGTCCAGAGCGGTGGATGAGCTGTCATTGGAAATTTAATTGTTTTCTGATTTTCTGCATTTTTCTGCAAAAATCTAAATCCATTCAATTATTCATTTTTAAAGGAAAAACTTTTTGACACCAGAACAAACTTTCTTAGATTCCGTTTTAGAGTTATCGAGAGTATTGGAAATAAGACAGAAATTCAGGACAATTTAATATTTGATAATTTTTTTTTTAGAGATAATTTGAATATTTTAACTGACTTACCCGATGCCATCAAATAAAAAAAATAAAAAAAAATATTTGATAAGCATACCAATTAAAATCAACCACTCGACTTTTACATTAATGTCCCCTTATTTGAAATCATCATATCAATTTTCTTCATTCAAATTACTTCAATTTGGGTTTCACTCAAGACGAAGTGAGAAAACCCGAAAAAGGACGAAGTAGCAAAATACCAAAAATCCTCAAATAAACATGTAGGTACTTCCTGTCTTTTAATTTTCACCAAAAACTTGGGATACTTCTTCTAGCCTCTAGTGTGAAAACTTCCAAGTAATACTTGCACTTATATAAATATAATATTTATTTCCTATATGGTATTATAAGCAAACATTAAAAATATGATGTTTTGATTTTTTTCTAATTGTATATCATGAATTATTTATGTTTTAGAGACTTGATGAAATGTAAATAAAAAAACGAAAAGCTGTTATTTTAGAAATCCCAGTCTTGTTATTGTTTGAATTACCAAGAACAGTACCTATGGGTAATATATAAAATTATAACTATTTCTAAGTTTGACCCAAATGAGAAAAAAATACCATTGTAATTATTTTGACATATGAGTATCAATATTTCATATTTTTATTGGTTCAATTACCTTAAAGTTTATACTAAAATACTCATAAGTACCTATCATGAATAGATAAATATTAAAGTATTTTATTTGCATTAAGCTGGCATTTTATTTTATTTTATGTGCTTTTATCTATAATAATATTTTAGTAAGTAATACATTCGAATAGAAATGTCTAATTTAGTGAAAACTTATTTGAAAGTCAAAGTGTCTTTTCTTTAATTAACTTGCTAAATTACTCCGGTTGCCGGGTTGATTGCTGAAATAAGTATCAAATAAATCAAACGAATCACGTAATTAATGTTTTGCAATTAGTAGGAAAATTTGTTTTTAAATTCCACCCCCTACAATTTGCATAAAATCAGCTGATCTGTGTCCCAAACGAAATTTTCTTATATGTACTCTTCTTACTACTACTACTCTTCTATTAAACTTCAAGATTTTTTTATAAAATCAAATGAAAATAAATTACACAGAAGTTTTATTTGGCTTTTCGGTCTTTCTAGCCATCAGCTAATTTACGATAGTATTATTTTAAATTTTACCTTCTATCTAGGGATCAGATTTTAGCCGGTCGGATTCGAACCTGGGTCCACTTAGCAAGCTTGTACGCTATCCTCTCGGCCAACCCGACCCCACACAGAAGTTGAAAAAACAACAACTTATATTCACTTACATAATAAGTGATAATAGCTTCCATTGTTAGATGCAAAGTTTTCCCCCAAAATGTGTTATTGTGGTTTAGAGAGCCCAAGAATCCCCAAAATCATTTCTAGATATTAAATTATCTTCTCATTTATTAAAATATTACATCCATCTTCAATACTTCTAATTAATTATATAATAATAATACATTTATTGAATCAATTGTATTACATGAAATAAAGTTTACATTGAATTTGAGTCTTCGACTTCGGAGATTACTTCCCCACTATCGACTGTCCTTGATCTTCTTGAGCTTGCGATAATCTTTTTAGTCCTTGTTTTTAATAAGAGGAAAAAATTAATGAAATAATAAAACCTCTTTGCCATCCTGATTCTCTCAGGATCTCCATATCCGCTCATCCCTTTTCTTATTAATTTTTCTAATTTTAATATAAAATAATATTTGTGAACTATTAGTGCGTTTAAAAAAAAAAATTAAAAGGAAATAGAAAAAAGTCATTATAATTTTTTATTGACGGAGTCTCACTGTGAACACCCAATCGCACGACGACATCGGCCGAACTCTGACGAAAATTATCGGACGACTAGGGAATGCAAAATAGCTCGAGATCAATCCCGAAGCATACATTGGACGAGATCTCCGATATTGACGAGATTGAGCTGCAGCAGTCAGCGACCCATTCTGCGTGTACTAGAAGAGGATCTAAGGGCTTGTAAACGTCCTTTTTTGCGTGTTTCTACGTCTACAGATAGTCTAGAGTCACTCATAAAAAAAAGAGATGGATCTCTATGAGTGTGGGGGAACAAAGGGTCAATTTTTACAGTTAGCTTATAATAGCTTGTTCACGCTAGTGCCAAACAGTGTTGAGTCTGAGAGGGCATTTTCAGCTGCTGGGTACATAGCAACTGAAATAAGATGCCGTTTGTCGGACAGCACCATCAGAAGGTACTCTTTATTTTTTAAGGACCTATTTCCAAAATCACCCCTAGAGCTAGACTTTTAAATGGGTGATTTTGACAATAGGCTTCTGAGGTATTATTTTATTTTTGTTCATTTCCGAAAAAAAAGCGAGTAATTGTTGTGTTCATTAGTAATAAAGAATAAACATTTTTTTAATTAATGTTGTGCCTTACTTAATCACATAACACGCTAAGCAGTTTTCATCGCGTTTTAGTTTTCCGAATAAAAACAATAGAGTTTTTTCAAAAAAGTACCCTAGATCGAAATTTCTAATCCCGCGAGATCTCGAACTTGCGATCTCAGCTCGAGATTGCATTTTCTACGGACGACCGTTGTCGGTGCCACTGTGACAGTAGTTTACTGAAACCTCAAACGCCTGGTTATAGAACAAGCTTTATTCTGTACTGTCTACTCACCATCGAAAAATTTAAATACGCATACAGTACAATGCTTCAAATATCTTTCCAATTTCTAGCCATGTTGAGAAGCAACAAACAATTATTTTAAGTGTTAATAAAGACATCTAACGCTTTTCTTAAGGAAAAATATAAATAATAATAAATTATCCCTTAGAAGTCTTATTGTTATTTTCAAAATGAAACTAAATATGAACCTTTTCATTGACGTTCGAGATTTTCCTAAAATTTAATACTAAATCAATATTAGACTTTGAACAGTAAATATGTATCTAATGTTAGATAATATTGTATCTGAGTCAGATTCCATGTTAATCTGCTAATACAGAGACAAATTTTAAATAACACTAATGTTGAAATTTAAAAGGCAAAGCCATGCGAACCCCCTCATCCGGGGTTGCTGCTTTTAATCAAGGCGGTGTTTTTTTGGTTAATTTAAATAGAGATAGAATGATTATATATATTAAGTATATATAGTATCTTTTTTAATAATTTATATAAGTGAGAGTTTGTTGCTCTGTGAGTAGGTCATGTCATTTAAACATTTTAATTATATTTTATCATGTGCCTACAGATTCGTGAATATTTACTTAAAAGTATTGTAAAATTTATTAATTCCAAATTTATAGATTTGTATTTTTGGTAATTGATATCACATAATATTTATAAATAGTTTTTTAATATTATATAATTTTTATTTTGCGAATTTGATTATCAGTGATGATTGATAAGCGTCCGGAGATCCCATGAAATGGAGGTCACTTAAGTACTATCCGAACATCAACAAAATGTTTAGATATTTAAACGAAGCTCTTTGGTTAGAATAGGGCCCTCATTCTGTGTAATCTCCATTGGCTTTTTTATTATTATGGCTATTATTAATTAAGATATCAAAACGATTTTTCAATTTTTAAATAAAATAAATATATTTTCAAGAAACTTCAGCAAATTTAATTAATACTTTTTTATCATATCTTGTTCATATATAAGTAATCGTGGAAATTCAAGAATTTCCGGAATCCAGAATGATTTCAGTTCTTTATATATACTACTTGTAAATGGTAAACAAATAAGTACTCACGATTAAATGGTGAATAGGAGACATCAAATTTTAAGCATCAAATAAATATAAATATTTTTTTTTTTAATTTAAAGAATTTTCATACTGTAATCACGGATACGAATCACAAGTCTCTAATCAAAATATTTTCATATTTGAGCTAATTAATAGAAAATTCAATTAATATAAGGTAATTGGTTTATATATATATATATTTTGGTAAAAACTAAATCAGTATTTCAGCCTCTCTTAATTGTCAAACGAAATAACCTTTATTTCCTAGTATTATATATAAACTTTTTATCGAGAGGGATGAAGTGTGTCTTGTTAAAATCGTTTCTTCTAAGAATGTCTTAGATCTAACATTATTACTTCTACGTAAAATTCACATGATATATTACGATGAAAATTAATGACATCAACCGAATTCATTATTAATTATCATTAGAGCAATTTTAACTTATAAAGGAATCTTATACTAATATTGGAATCATTATTATTTAATAATACATATACTAGTATGTTAATATAAAGAAAAATAAAGGTAGACAAAATCATTTTCGAAAAGAAAAAATTAATTAAACTAATTAAAATCAACTGGTGTGTGCTCCTTAAGACTAACTTTCCACCCTTCCCCCTTTTTGATATTATATTGCCAATCTACTCCTTTCAAGTTAATCTGGTCTTAGGGTTTCAAACAAGATAAAAAAAATACACATCACAGAACATGGGGTAATTAATTTTTTAAAAAATCATAAGAATCATTTTTGAGAAAAAAAATATAAACCACCCAAGTAAAGTGCCACAAGGGGTGTTTCGATTTCGACGAAAGGCTTACTATATTCATTGCTATGAGTCTGAGAGCTACTGATCCTGAGATATAGCATATAACAGCAGACGACACACACACCGACCATTGATTTTTTATCATTTACCCTTACCTGCTAAACTTCCCCCTAATTTTTTTAAATTTTATTTTTAACTCAATTTTCCATAAATTTTTTATTTTATTAAAATTTAAACCCATATTTATACATTTAAGCTTATTCTGCCTTTGCTACTTTTTTATTTTGATTATGCTTGAATCTAAATGTAAAAATTGTAAGATTTGGAGAATTTCTCAGTGAATTTTATCTAGTAGGCAGGAAGTTTTTTTTTTAAAGTAGCTCAATTTAGGTAACTCAAAACGTTGAAAAATATAAATTTTGAAGAAATTATAAATGATAAAATATGAAGAAATTCTAATCTTCATTATTTGAATAAACACTAATTTCTATATAATTTATAGGTATATTGAAAAAATTTTAAATTATAAAATTTGGAAAAATTCTCATTACTTAAGTTCAAAAGACAATCACAAAAATCATATGCAAATGACAAATTCAAAATAAATTAAAAAAAAAATTAAAATTAATTCTACTTAAAGTGATCTCTGCAGAGATACCTCACAATATATTATAGTAAAACATTATAAATTTGAATGTTTTATTCTATTTAGTTTGCGAGCTACAATGCTCTGACATACAGATATAGTAGCGAGACTAATCTGTTTTACTTTTTTAAACGGAATTCTAAAAATGAAGGTATTGTCTGGGATGAGCTGATCGATGAAATAAAAAATTCTTTTGAATATCGTTGAGATACAAATGTGAAAGAAAAAAATATTTCTTATATTAAAGCATCACGATATTCTTTACTCTCTACTGGCAGAGTACAATGCCATTTGAATTTTTATAGAAACACATCGATGAAGAAAATAAAAAGCGAATGACAAAAATTCAATTTAGAAGCGCATCTTTTTCTTCTTCTTAAAATACATTAGAATCCCGCTTCACTTTTTGACACTAAGCTTATTGATTTTTCATGTGAATTTTACAACAATTTTCAATATCATCAATCATCATGTATATTATAATCTTATCAGTTAGCTATATCAATAGTTTGATATATATCATGAGAATTGAGAAAAATAAATCCTCCGAAGCATCTCATCTGCTACTTTTCTTTCCCGAACAATAAAATTAAAAAATTTTACGGGAAAGTACTACATATCAATAATCAATGACTTTTATTTCATTTCAAAATAAAATTTAAATTGAATGCTATCATCAAGCGATACAACAACAAAATGTTACAAGGTTAAGCATTACAATAAGTCTACAATTAGGAACCAAAATTCTCTAATTATTTCATGTCTTGACCATTTAAGAAAGCAAATTTTTGTTGCCATTCAAAGAGTTAAGAGATATCATAATTATTCTGTTTTTTTAAAAATCGAAATTTTTTGGCTTATCGAGATTTTCTCGGACCCCCTTCTAGGAAATTGGCTAAAAATTTTGACTTAGGTTATGTTTTACTTCCTTTGCGTCAAAATTGAATAAAGTAAAAATGGGTAAATGGATTTAGGCTTTTTTACTTTCACATATATATTCTCTATTTCATGTGTGGCAATGATATAGAATTTAACTAATGTAAAGCATTGCGATCGCCTACCTGGTTGCTGCGTAGCTGATCTGCCAAATCAGTTGTATAACTAGCAGGGGCTCCCATTATAAGAGACATAGCTATTAAATGAACATACTGATGATGCCACTGGTAAACAGCGAGCGTACTGCGACAGGTTTGAACATGAATGTCTTGTGATACTTTCGCCACCCTCTGATCGCCTCTTTTAAATTCACTCTTATTAGGTTACTACATAATATATGAGGTATGATGAAATGTTGTAATCGAGCATTATTATTCATTTTTTTTTTTTTTTTTTACTTTCTATTTTCGAACTATCTCAAAAACAACTGAAACTATTTATTATTCGCCCTATTAGTTCTTTTTGTAAAAAAGCTTTGAAACGTGAAAAAATGTTGTGGCCACAATAATTTGGACTAAGTGCATATAAAGGCGCCAATCAGTATTTCGCAAGACGGCGCAAAAGGGACTTGGCGCTTCCCTGGATTAGTAAGATTATTTAAATCTAAAATTACTTATTTTTATTAAATATTGTCTTCTATCATTTTATTTTGATGACCACATTAATTTCTTAAGGTAAAACCAATCTTAATCCAATTAATCTCTAAACGAACTCCTGACTTGTAAGGGAAGTTTTTGGACAATCGTTGCGCATTTATTTTTCTTTTAATTAGGTAGAATATATTTGAATAATTTTAAGATTAATTCAAGAATTATCGAATTCATCGGGATAATGGCCGATCTTAATGTATATGATAGAACCTGTTGGTGTGAAACAACAAATAAATCATTGAATTAATATGAAATAAAGTAAAAATATTAATACATTTAAATGGTTTTCAGATTATTTTCACCACCGCGTCGGGTTTCTTTGTCGGAGCAGAGAGTAGAGTGGTCAGCTGGCTCTTTTTTCAGACGTGGTAAGTAAAAATTCAATTAATTAAGATTAGATTAATTCGGATTAAATATTCAATCATTTAAATTCAAAGCAACAAACTTACAAACAACTTTGTATCTGAACATATTCAGAAAATAGGGCTCGAAATGGAAAATTTCACGAACTGGAAGCCCAAATCATAGAGTATTTCTTAACAATAAGAAATAAGACGAGTCGGGCCGCATACCGAGTGTACCATATATTATATTTGGTACACTTGGTATGCGGCGCCAAGGTTGGGCGTGCGCTCAAACCAAATTCTTCTCGCCCAACCTAATAAATTGAGCATTTGAGTAAAAAATATTGAAAAACTCACTTGATAAAATTAAAAAAAAAAAATAAACCATCGTTTTCAATATTATGACCTTATTTAATAATAATAATTATACATTATACCTAAACTATTAAAAAAGAATATCTAAATTATACAAAAATCTGTATTACCCGAAATAATGCACATTTTTGCTGCCCGCCGTACAAATTTTTTTGCCGGGTGTCAGCAAACCAAAAAGAAAAAGTTAGCATACATACGGTTACACCGTACCTTATTTCTTCAAAAATATTTGTGATATCAAATTATTTCTTATTTGCCGTTATTAAGGAGAGAGTAAGGGAATTTGTTGTATTGTTTTATAATTTTAAGTTACCTAAGCCATTTAAGAACCCCGGGAGGTTCAAAATCACCTAGAATTATTATATATTTATTGTGAGATCGAATATGTCGACAACCTCAGTTTTACTTTTATTATTTTTATTTTTCATTATTTGCATTTTCTTATTACAATTTACTTCAAATAGACAGTGATAGATTTTTTTAATAATGAATGAATAATAACCATATTAATATATTTCAAACGACTATAGGTAAAGTCTAGCAACCATCCGTTGCAGATTATTTTATTTTTTAATTACAACGATTGTAATTATTGCCTAAATAAAACATCTTGCAAAACAAGAATGGTAGTATAAAATTCATTATTAATTTGAAAAGATCTATATCTTCTTCATAATAATATCGAAATTTCATCTTGATATTCCTATTATTAATTTGTAATGTTTTTCTTCTATTCGTGCTTAAGCTAATTAAGAGGGATGAGTTGGCTATATTTCGAATACCATTTCTAAGAGTCAAATGTCAGCATTACAATAAATAATGTCTGCTGCTTGTTCATTTATTCCAATTCAAAAGTTTAGTGTAGCAAATTTTAATCATATATTCATTCTAATTAAAGCAATTATTCTCTTCCATAAAATCGATTTAATTTTTACTTCTTTTTTTTTGTTTTATAAACTAATTACGCTTTAAAAAGTATTTAATGATAAATGACAAATTAATAATTGCATTTGATATAATGAAAAAAGGATTGATTTTCTGATTATTAGGAAAAAAATCTTTAACACACACTGAGACTAGTCTGTACACTTAGACTAGGCACTCACAATCGGTTTTCAGTCGAGCGATAGTTTAGTTGATGGACATAAATATATTAAGTTTAATGTAGGTGCATACACAACACAACTGCAGATCAACTCGATTATTTAATCAAAAGCTATCGATAAGCACTTATGATAAAAAAATAGAGCTTAGTAAATTAGAGTTGGTTATAAATTGATAATGCAGCACGATTTCAAACAAATCCAACAAAATTGTTGGGTCGACTGAAAATCGACTCTGCCTAGCTTTATTCTATATATTTATATTTTTTTTATTTTGACACTATAGAGTACTATAAATATTTATTTGTATTAATAGAAGCCCAGCCTGCCCTATCTTCATTTCCTCTAGTTTTCTGGGTTTACCCCCCCCCCCCCACTCTTCCTTTCTTTCCCTCCTTTGATGGATTCTAATATTTAGAGCCCTCAATAATTATACTAAGGCGACTGTGGTTAGAGTGTCAGGCCGCTGGCCTGAAATACGCTGGTTCGAGACCGAGTCTCGGCAGATATTTGCAGTCGCCTCCTCTTTGAAAGCAATGGCAACCTACCAAGAGTATAATTGCCTAGTAACCTCTCCAAACCAGCCGTTTGGAACGGGCGTTAAAAAGTAGGTCACGTATATCTGTGTAAAAACAGCTAAAGACACTCAGCACAGGTATATGTGTAGAGGAGCCAAAACGTCAGGGAGACCTGATATGGCACTTAAAGAAGAAGAAGAATTATCATGTGGGCATCGTCGACTAAAAAAAATACAATTGGAAACAAGTTTTTAATTTGCTCATTTTAACCTTTGAAGTACAAGTTGATGAATTGAAGAATGTTTTCGGTTTGGACTACACTACTACACATAGTCAAATTAGAAAATATATCTAAAAAAAAAAACTTAAATTCTAATTCGCCGTTTTCAAGTCACTACAGCTTGAAATTTTTTCTTGCATGATTACAATACTTCGCCATACTACATAGGATACAATAAAAAAATAATATTTAAACGAAATTTAACATAAGTAATCAAATTAGAAAAAACAAATACACACAAAGATATGTAATTAAAAATACTTAAAAGATTCTTATGAAAACGAAATAGAACAGTAAATGAAGGAACCGAGACGGTAAAGAGTAGGAAGTAACGTCAAAGAATGTAATATTTTTCTTAATTTTTTTTTATTCCTAAGTAATTAAAAACAATTCAATTATAATCTTAATTCAGCTAGATTTTTTTTCTTATATATATTTTTGGTAAACAAAAATTAATTTAAGCAATCAAATATTTACGTTCAAGTTGAAGATATTCTTCAGAAGAGTTTTTCTGTTTTAAGAAAAAAAAAAAGAAAAGAAAACACCTTCGCAGACTTTCAATCCAGGCATATAACAAAAAATACAAAAATAAACGGTAAGGTTTATGTATCCAGTTAGCCATGTTAAAATTAGAAATTTTCCTTAAATTGAATAGGGTGTATAGGTAGGTAAAGATATAATTAAATTATAGAATTTTTTCTCATTTATTTTTTTTCCTAAGCTTTAAAAATAATAATTTTATCTTTAACTTTGGCTGCTCGTTTAGAAGGAAGAACATTTATGTAAAAATATTTTCCAAGTAAAAAAAATTCTATATTAATATTAGTATAATCTGGGGTGAGGGGCGTGTGGCTAGGTGGTGGCGTGTCAGCCTGTTAGCCAAGTGGAACCGGGTTCGAATCCGACTCGAGTCATCCGGCTAAAACCTGACCCCCCCCCCCCCCCGGGGGGGGGGGATAGAGACAAATTTAAAAAAAATTATTAGTATCGTAAATTGGCTTATGGCTAAAAAGGCCGAAAAGCCAAAAAAAAAAATGGTATAATTTAGAGAAGAAATAAATACAACAATAAATGCAGTTGGTGGAAGAAAGATCGGTTAGTTCAATTGTAGAGCATCGCGCTAACAATACTAAAGGCTTGAATTCGAACCTTAAATTGTACTCGGCTTCTATTTAACTTTTTTTAGCTTTAAAACAACTATTTATATCAGGGCTGTTTAACCCGTGGCCCGCGGGCCACATGCGGCCCAGCACTGCAATGAGTATAGCCCAACATAAAATCATAAGCTTCCTTAAAAGATTGAGATTTATATGTAGAGATATAATTATTCCCTTTTTCAAAATATGAATGTACATTTGTACAATAGCTTAGCTTTTTTCAAGAATAAAATTCACTAAAAGTAAAATTATAAGCTCAACTATATAAGATAAAAAAAAAGTTTCGAATATTTAAACATTCATCTTCTTCTCATATTTTCATTTTCTAAAATATTTATTATTTCAGTAATTTATATGCTATGACACTAAGCAAGTCTATAGTAATATCATTCTATGTAGTACAAGGAGACGAGGAATTGTGCTTTTCTAGAACAATCACAATTAATTACAATTTCTCTCTTGCACTAAAACTTGTCAAAACTTGTCTTTTAGATCTTTTCACGTTTTTACTAGTCAATAGATAATAGATAGTCAGGGATTATTAAATCCGTGACCCTTTTAAAAAATAAACAAGAACGGAAAGTAAAATTAGAGGCTTACTATGGGCTAAAAAAATAATAAACTTCTTATTTCTACATTATTAACTATCTTTTTTGAATAACAAATATCAATAGAATAATAATATTTTATCCGCGGCCCGAGAGAATTTTTTTTCTTCAAATGTGTCCCATGTAAGCCAAAAGGTTGGACACCCCTATTTATATTATTAAAATTAATAAACTGCAACGGATCGTTGCTAAACTTTATCCAAATTCATTTGAAATATTACTATGTTTATTCCTTTATTATTAATCAGATATCAGTTGCAATTTGCTGTTCATGTTGACTCTAATTCAAAAATAATGATGATTCTCATTTAATAGTCGAGGAATAACCATTCTACATTGGATTTTTGAAATTTCGGTTATTATTGGTAACCATTGCTGAAGACATGGATGAATCGACTTAAAATCAAAAATAGCCATCGATTCTCATCTAATACTTGAGGAATAACAATTCTATTATACATTGAATTTTTGACGCTTCGATTATTATTGGTAATCATTGTTGAATATGGAGAATCGGCTTAAAATCAAAAATAACGATCGATTCTTATCTAATACTAGAGGAATAACCTTATTGCATTCCATTTTTGACGTCATTTTGACTATTAATGGCAACCTCTACTGAATACTTGGAAGAATCGAATTAAAATCAAGGAACTAAATTCTTTTATGGCAAACAACTCAAGCTTGAGTTGTTTACCAAAAAATTTAGTCTTTTTGATTTTAATTCGATTCTTCCAAGTATTCAGTAAATTTACCGATGGAAACATCAATGCAACATTCCTCTAGTATTAGATAAATCGATCGTTATTTTTGTTTAAGCCGATTCCTCCATGTCTCAGCAATGGTTACCAATAAAAACAAAATTCAAAAATCCGTATAGAATGTTATTCTCAAATTTTAGGTGGAGAATCAATAACTATTTTTATTTTAACTCGATTCCTCTATGTCTTAAGCAAATGTAACGAATAAAGAAAACAACGCAGTTGCTATGATTTACTTATAAAATTTCCTCCCAAATTTTGACAATTTCCCAAGGAAAGCCTATCCATTGTTACTTAAGCAAGGTTAAATGAGCTATATTAAAACGATCAAATGAATAAATTTTAAAGAAATATCTTACTCTAGAGTAAAGTACTTTAAAATATAATTTTACTAAAAACTTTATTTAACCTTTTTTTTGTGGTCCCCAAGGTACTTAATTAGGATATTAAATTTCATCAAAATTGGACATGATCATTTTCAAGATATTTAGAAAAAACTAAAAAAGTACTGAAATAAAGTACTAATGTTTGTGAGCTATATGTACCAAAAAGTAATCAGCGCCTCTCGACGAGACCCCATATAGTGGCAAAACTTTCTCGTGCTAAGAACAACCTAATTGAATACTACAATTTGTGACTTTAATTGAGACCATGGGTTCCGCGTAGTCTTTACCTGAGGACCCTTTGAAGCCACGCTTGTCTCGAGACCGAATTACAATACTTTCCCCATGCTTCGCATTGGATAAAGTAAAAAATGCTATGAATGGAAATATTTATATTATATTTACCATATATACTTTTTATTTAATTATAATTAAACATCTCTCACTCAGTTAATCACTGTTCCTTTGGTTGATTAAAATTTTTATATTTTCTAATTTATTTAATATTTATAATTTAAACGTTATGTTTTGAATGCAACAAAGCATCCTCCTGTAAAAATCTAGTTTACATTAAGACTAATAATTTCTAAAACTTGAAAAATTATTTTATGATCAAGACATGTTATGATGGTGATTGGGGAAAATTTTTTGTTAGGGAATGGTCAGGACCCCCCTCCGGTCCTGGGGGAGGGGTAATTACTCCCCAGGTCGAAAAAAAAAAAAAAATTATACTAAAATCTATTACTCTATTACTTATTATAAATAAATAAAATTTTGGCTAATGACCTAATGTTCTATCTGTAACAAGGTTATATTTTAATAAAAAAAAAAAAATAAATAAAAATATAAAATAACAAAATTAGGTAACAAAGCATATTAAGTTAAGGATTTACTTAGTTGTTAAATAATAAAATATTTTATAAATTGAAAAATGAAGTACTTTTATTTGTCCCAGCATTGAAGAGCCCGCTGCTTTGATTTTGCCCCAGGAGCCCGTAATAGCTCTCCACGAGCCTGCGAACGGTCTAACTGAAACTTGTCGAAATGGTTCAGATTATTAATATAAACATTTATGTCAAATTTCTGCGAACGTTGAAGAACTTGTGAAGATTCGATTATTTGTATGTCTGAAAATGAAATGCGTAAAAATTTTTAAATAATAATATTATAGAACCGAAAAAAACTGACTGAAGAATATGAAGGAAAATCTTCCGAGTGTCTAATTCAGGTGAAAAAAGATAGAACCATAAAAAAATAATGGAGTATGAAAAATGATTGTTTAGATCCGAGTAGACAAATCCAATCTCGGATTATAGTAAAGTTGCGGAAGAAAAAAGTGAAATTTTTAAAATTAAATTTTAACATCTTTTGAAAATGATGAGTCACCAAAAATATATTTAAATTAGTTATTCAGAAACTTTTAAAAATAATAAAGAAAAACGAATTATTTTATAAAAATAAATGATGTCAATTAAAAAGACGATTGGAGAGATTTTACAAAACGAGAAATCGGCGCTTAATACATTAAAATTTAATTTAATTTAATCTATTTTTTGGAAATTTTTTTAAAACTAACATGTTATTCCCATCATAATAAAT
>JALMQS010000099.1:68677486-68688928 GCA_024734495.1 Forficula auricularia
TGGCAACCTCTACTACCAAAAACTTGGAAGAATCGAATTAAAATCAAAAAGACTAAATTCTTTTATGGCAAACAACTCAAGCTTGAGTTGTTTACAAAAAAAGAATTTAGTCTTTTTGATTTTAATTCGATTCTTCCAAGTTTCCAGTAGAGGTTGCCATTAATAGTCAAAACATCAAAAAATGGAGATACATGAGTTATTCCTCTAGTATTAGACTAAAATCGATCGTTATTTTGATTTTGTGAATTCCTCCATGTCTTCAGCAATGGTTACAATAAAAACAAGTAACTAATCCAATATAGAATGTTATATCAAGTACTAGATGAAAATCAATAGCTGTGCCACGGTACGCTCGATTCATATGTCTTAAGCAAATGTAACAGATAAGAAAACAACACCGTTTACTGGTTACTATAAAATTTCCTCTGAAATTTTGACAATTTCCCAAGAGAGAAACTATCCATTGTTACTTAAGCAAGGTTAAATGAGCTATATTAAAACGATCAAGTGAATAAATTTTGAAAATATCTTACTCTAGAGTAAAAGTACTTTAAATATCATTTACTAAACTTCTTTAACCTTTTTGTGGTCCCCAAGGTACTTAATTAGGATATTAAATTTCATCAAAAATTGGTTAAAATTTTTTCAAGATATTTAGAAAAAACTAAAAAAATTACTGAAATAAAGTACTAATGTTTGTGAGCCTATATGTACCCAAAAAAGTAATCAGCGCCTCTCGACGAGACCCCATGTAATTTTTGGTAAAACCGTCACCTTTGCTAAAATTCAACTAATTGAACACTACTACAATTTGTGACTTTAATTGAGACCATGGGTTCCGTAGTCTTTACCTGAGGAGACCCTTTGAAGCCACGCTTGACTCCGAGACCGATTGCCATACTTTCCCCATGCTTCGCATTGGATAAAGTAAAAAATGCTATGAATGGAAATATTTATATTATATTTACCATATATACTTTTTATTTAATTATAATTAAACATCTCTCACTCAGTTAATCACTGTTCCTTTGGTTGATTAAAATTTTTATATTTTCTAATTTTTATTTAATATTTATAATTTAAACGTTATGTTTTGAATGCAACAAGCTTATCCTCACCTGTAAAAATCTAGTTTACATTAAGACTAATAATTTCCTAAAACTTGAAAAATTATTTTATGATCAAGACATGTTATGATGGTGA
Source organism: Forficula auricularia (assembly GCA_024734495.1). Classification (NCBI taxonomy): domain Eukaryota; kingdom Metazoa; phylum Arthropoda; class Insecta; order Dermaptera; family Forficulidae; genus Forficula; species Forficula auricularia. The sequence continues at coordinate 68,678,690 of JALMQS010000099.1, forward strand.
TTGGGAAAATTTTTTGTTAGGGAATGGTCAGGACCCCCCCCCCCCCCCCTCCGGTCCTGGGGGGAGGGGGTAGTTATACCCGGGTCGAAAAAAAAAAAAAAAAATTATACTAAAATCTATTACTCTATTACTTATTATAAATAAATAAAATTTTGGCCTAATGACCTAATGTTCTCTGTAACAAGGTTATATTTTAATAAAAAAAAAAATAAAAAAAAAAAATAAATAAAAATATAAAATAACAAAATTAGGTAACAAAGCATATTAAGTTAAGGATTTACTTAGTTGTTAAATAATAAAATATTTTATAAATTGAAAAATGAAGTACTTTTATTTGTCCCAGCATTGAAGAGCCCGCTGCTTTGATTTTGCCCCAGGGCCCGTAATAGCTCTCCACGAGCCTGCGAACGGTCTAAGCTGAAACTTGTCGAAATGGTTCAGATTATTAATATAAACATTTATGTCAAATTTCTGCGAACGTTGAAGAACTTGCTTGAAGATTCGATTGGCTGTATGTCTGAAAATGAAATGCGTAAGAATTTTTTTAAATAATAATATTATAGAGACAAGAAAAACTGACAGAAGAATATGAAGGAAAATCTTCCGAGTGTCTAATTCAGGTGAAAAAAGATAGAACCATAAAGAAAAATAATGGAGTATGAAAAATGATTGTTTAGATCCGAGAGTAGACAAATCCAATCTCGGATTATAGTAAAGTTGCGGAAGAAAAAAAGTGAAATTTTAAAATTAAATTTTAACATCTTTTTGAAAATGATGAGTCACCAAAAATATATTTAAATTAGTTATTCGAAAACTTTTTTTAAAAATAATAAAGAAAAACGAATTATTTTATAAAAATAAATGATGTCAATTAAAAAGACGATTGGAGAGATTTTACAAAACGAGAAATCATTTGTATTCATTTAATTTAATTTAATCTATTTTTTGGAAATTTTTTTAAAACTAACATGTTATTCCCATCATAATAAATTTTACTGCTATCAACCGGAAATTATTTTTATAAAGCACATTGAATTATCAATTTTAAATTTTGAATAATGACCAAATTTTATTTGCATAAAAGCTTCAAGTTTTCAGCAATGAGATGCCTGTTGTTTATTACTCTTAGATTGAATTTTATATAAATGTGACTGAAGAGATATGAATATCAAGAATTTTATCTAATTTTTCACCCGTTTGGTGAACTCACTAATAAACAGAAAATTCTGAGGCTGAAAATATTATAGAAGATATTATTAATCCGTTAAGATAAAAACATTTAAAAAGGGGATTTAAAAAATAAATAAATAAATAGAGAAGCAGGGACGCTCTAAGTCCCTTTTGCACCCCCTGCGTTCGAAATACTCATTAGGGCCTTTATATGCACTTAATCCAAATTACTGTGGAATTTAACAGAGTTTGAAAATGTGAATGGGAGCCCCTGTTATTTAGACAACTAATTTTGCAGATCAGTTAAGGGTAGGTATAACTACCTTGCAAAAAAAAGGCGCAAGCCATTTCCCCATTTTTACAGCACTTGACGGTTTTGCCAAAAATTACATGGGGTCTCATCCAGAGGTCAAAAAGTGCGATTTTTTTCGTTTAGTGCGTACCCTTTTTTTTCGTCGACGATTTTTTCCACACCGTTCAATCAATTGAAATGAAATTGAAAACCTACCATTACATTAAGAAAAAGAAGGGTTTATTAGTTTTTGGTACACATCGGCCAACAAATATTAGTACTTTATTCCAGTACTTTTAAAATTTTTTCTAAATATCTTGAAAATGACTTAACCAATTTTGATGAAATTTAATATTCTAATTAAGAACCTTAACGACCACAAAAAAGGTTATATAAAGTTTTTACTAAAATTATATTTTCACCCTAGAGTAAGATAGTACTTTATTAAAATTCTTTAAAATTTATTCATTTGATAGGTATAATATAGCTCAAGATCAATGGCCACCTGTCGGCGCCTTTAAGGTATTTGCTCCGTCGTGCACCGTACGACTTTGCACATAAGGACTGCGTTCCTACAGAGAAGGTAGTTTTAGTAATATTTTTGAAAAAAATGTGTCAAAAATTGCAATGAATCCATTAAGCAAACACATCGCTTAGGGACATGGTAATTTTAGCTTTTTAATTTAAAAAAAGAGAAGATACCAAACAACAAGCAAAAAAATCTAACAGCCTAGACCCTAGGCATTTTGAAATCACCTACATAATTCTGAAGTTAAAGAACATTTGGCGCGGTTAGTTCTTGGCTGGATTACCATCTAAAAATTATTTGTCTTATTGGCATATTACGATAATTCTAGTCCAGGTATTTACAACAATTGGAATTCATCAATCTGCCAAGAAGGAACTTGGAACTCAAAACGAGGAAACGGAAAGCCACTTTTGTGATAAGATAAAGGACTAAATCTTACAAAATACTTGAGATATGAAATTCGTTCGAATTTGTCGTTGATAAGGAGAGAATGAGGTAATTTATGAATTTTTTTCATAATTTTACGTTAAGTTATTTCTAAATGCCGGCAGGTACATTTATAATCACCTAAAAATGCTCACTTTGAGATTATCCAACACCGTCATTTTAAATTGAAATAAATTTTTTAAAAAATGTAAGCCTATTTCTACTTAAAGATATCTTTACAGGAAAATTTCACACCCGTTGATATAAAAATATTTTTTTATTTTTGAACCTCGACACTCCCCAAAATAATCGTTCGATTAAAATTTTACGAAAATTTTAGCTTTTAGGGAAAATGAATAAATATAACTTCTAAATTTTAAGTTTGTATCTAATTTAGTTTACGGGCTATTAGTTACAATGCTCTGACAAATGGATAATAATTTTTTTTTAATGCAAGCATATTTCTACTTAAGGGAGTTCGGGACAGCTTATCTATCTGGTTGATCTTCGAATTTTTTTTTTCATTTCTCCAGAGTGACAACTTCTGCCTACTAAATTTGTTAATAAAATAATTTGTTAATAATGAGGTTAATTTTTTTGTTTTGATAATATTTATAAAAAAAATATTGAGATAAATTTTTTCTCATTATAAAAACATTTATTTAACACAAAAACGATTTAAAGAAATAGAGTTGTAATTCTACACTAGTGCTTTTGTTATATTCTGTTGGCTGCAAATAACTTTTTATTTTTTTACATTTATGAATAACTAATTAACTAGACTGTCAAATCTATTGAAAAATGTATCATTGGATCCATAAAAGTTGAATTATTGATCTCTATAAATTTATTGAAAATGGCATAATTTGTATAGAAGTTGTAGTCCTTTTAAAAACTCGGTCCATTTACTTCCATGTTAAAAAGACAATTTTCAATCATTTATTTCTCGGTAATGAGACAGACGATCAACTTCAAATTTCGGGAATAAATATTTAATACATCAATTATTCGATGGTTAAAAATTTCAGAATTTTCTTATAAAAATGATAAACAGTCCCGATTCCCCTTAAAGAGATCTTTACAGGAATGTATCATACCTCTTGATATACTATAAAAATACTTTTTATTTTTGAGCCTCGAATCTCCCCCAAAAAATCATTCCATTAAAATTTTACTACAGTTTTTTTTTATTTTAGGGACAATGAATAAATATAACTACTAAATTTCAAGATTGTATCCCTTTTATTTTACGAGCTAGCATGCTCTGATAGAAATACATTGTAGCGACATTAATGGGGTTCCATTTAATTTTGACTAAACATTAATAAAGAAAAACGCGGAAACGCTTCTATGATGGGTCAAGGAAATTAGTTAGGACCGAATCTTTTATTAATTTAATCGCACGTTTCTGAATAATAAAGAGCTTTCTTCAATAGTTATGTGAAAGGTGGAGTCTGTCAATCGTTGATTGCCTTGATAATATTACCAATTATAATATATCCATTATAATACTCAATAGATTAATGAACAATATTTCGAAAGTGTTTGGAAAGTAAATTGGAATGTTCCATTAAAATGATACAATCGTATTTTTATGTTGGCTCTTTTCAAGACCTTAATTTGTTGCAAAGTGATGCATGCAGGACACCAGCCTGGCAGGAGGAACTAGTTTTGAAGAAAAAGTATTTACCTCTGCTGTCAAGGTATTGGTAAATGTCAGGGCAAGGTAAAGAGATAAGGAGGACACAGACAATTCCCTTTTCAAAAGATAATGGCCACTGTCTCGGGTGCTTTTTAAAATATTCGTTCGACTGTTCGACTCCTTTGAAATAGAAGACAAGAGCAGTCTTTCCACTTTCACTCGGCATTATCATGGAAAATTAAATCCTCCAATAAAATACAAGGCAAAAAAAGATACTCTGGAATATCCTCATTTTTGTTATTGGAAATTAATAGTTTTAATAAATTAATTAGAAGAAAAAGTGAAAACAATTTTCAAGACACGATACGGTCTGCGCAAATTTTTCAAATTGTGTTGAAGACAGCTACGTGGTAGAATAACCCTAGTAATAGATTTAAATACCATAATATACAATTCAAAATTTATTTCTTGAAGCACCTGTTTGTTGTGCCTCCGCAACGCGCGGAAATCTCAACAAAAACATTAAAAAAAAAAAGCTATTTTCTGCATTTTGAACCAAATGTAGGTATGTTCTTAAACTAGAAAGTCCATCTAATCAGCTCTTCGTTTTGGAAATACAAGCATTTCGGCACAAAATGAACTTTTTACCACCAAACGATCAGGGTTCAGGTTCACAGATAGACTGCAGGTTTCAGATATTTTTAAACACAACAAACAACAAAAATTTCGAGTAAATTCAATATACTGGCCCACCTGGGAGGGAAGCCTCCGTCCGGAGCCGTACCGAATTGTAAATAAAAGGATTCGAAATTTTTGTCCGCCATCACATTGTTGTTAATAGATTTTTCCACTATAACAGATGAAAATCTACAAAAAAATCACAATAATATATTATATTGCATTTTCGACACAGAAGTTTTGTAGTTAGAAAGCCTAGAATTTATTAAGTACCAGAATACAGTTTCGATGACTGTCCTTTCTTGAGTTATAGAGGGTTTTGGAATCAAGTCGCTCAAATAGAAATAAATCAAGGTCGGAAAAGATTTTTCTCCTCGTTTTGGACATTTTTAAACACAATAAATAAAATATATATTGAGTGAATTCAATATTTTGGCCCGCCTGTTAGACAGCTTCATTTGCCATACGAATAATTAATATAAAATGCTTATATTTAAAAAATGTGAATAGCCTTTGATTAAAAGAAAACAAAATTTAAATATATAATGATTTTGAAGATTTTTTTTTCAAATTTTACATTTTTAAATTTAAATAAAAAAGAAAATTGAAAGTCAGCAATGTCAAGTTAGCGTGTTTCAAATAAATGATAAATTGTTGTTATATTTATTATTATTTGGTTGATGGTTTTTCGGGGTTGACCACCCAGATTTTCTGATTTAAAAAAATGGATTTTCTATCTTGAATAACTCAGCCAGGATTTGCAGAATAATGAAGAGCTTTCAGAAAAACAAAATTGTACGTATAATTATTATTTTAAGAATTTGGTTGACTGTTATAATAGAAATGTCATCAAACTCTTTGAGGCTTTGCAGTGGGGCATCAATAGAAAAAGGTAGGAAAACCTCAATTTGGAGTTAACTCAACAATTTCAATTTTTTTTTTATGATATTGATGCAAAAAGATTTTGTATCAAAAAGGTGCAATCTGGGGTTGAGCGTAAAGTACCGTAAAGAGAAGGAAATATATTTCAGAGAATGCATCGGAGCTGAAGATACCTATGGATGTGGATCTTGGAAGAATCTCAGGATTATATGTCGCCTGAAAGACTTCTAGTCTCTAGAAGTTAAATGGATAAACGAGCTGGCAAATGTGTTTGTTCGGTTAGAATCTAATTTTACTTGCAAAGGAATCTTGAATCCTTGAATATCGTGTGTTTCGCTCAAATGAGGATATATGGGATTATTGATTTTACTTTCTCAGAACAAATGCCATAGAAATTCTATGATGGTTCAAGGAATCAAGGGTTCTAGTTAAGATTGGATCTAATTTTAATTAATTAAGTTGCTACAAGAATTAGAAACATCATTAAAAACTATGAAAATTTTAAATCAGTTTTCTAGATTAACCATGGGTTTTTCAAAGGGAAAACATCTAACAAAATCAACTTGATCAGCAAAGCATAAAATAATTAAATATATTGGTGTGAACACCGGATATCTTTAAATAACAAAAAATCAGTTAACCGTCAGATATTTGAGCAGTGCCCAACGACCTAGTTTTTGAACTAAAATCGCGCAGAATCTCGCATGTATTTTGACTCGAAGGCTCCAAGGATCTAAGGTTAAGATGACCTCTAGGCAAGTTTCAAAAGGGGGATGGACAAACGGATAGTTCAAATTAAAAAAATAACAGTTGATAGAATAGTTTTATTTTTAATTTGACGCCTCAAAATACATACAGATTTGGAAATATTATTTTTATCAACATTTTCCATAAAAATATATATTTAGATCTTAGAAAATAGTATATTATAAAATTGTATATTTATCATTAATAATATTAGCCGGAAATAGAATTATATAATTTACTATTATTATACTCCTATTTGATTTTGAATCCAATATTAGTCATTATTGCTGTTTTTCCTGTTTACCTAACATTGATGATCGGGGAAAAAATATTATTCTTATTATTTTTTTTAAATAATCCTCACCAACCTCTCTCCCCTCTGGTTTCTCATTTATAAATTAGTAATTTAAAAAAAATGGTTTATTATGTCAATTATATCAATTATACATTTAATTCATATTATAATTCTTATTAGAAAGATAATGTGATAATATTTCTTGTTCATTAATAATGATTAGAAAAAGTAGGAAAGAAGAGGAAGAGTATGCGATACCTGGATTGGCCTTGAATCGATAGATTAAAATGAAATGTAGCTATGGATGTTATCTTAATTTATTATTATATTATATTATAGAAATAATTTAATATTTATTATAATGAGTATGTATTTATATTAATGGATTCTGATTAGAAAATATAATAACAAAAACAGATGTAAACATTACAGATCTTTAATTTTTTTTTCTTTAAGGCATAACATTTAATTAATTGAATATATGTTAGAAAGTGGGAAAAAAGTTGAAGAGTTCCTTAAAGAAAAGTCTAGATAAAAAACAATAAAGTCCTTAAATAAACAAATTCAGCACGAAAGAAATTTTGATGCAAAAAAACATAGAAAAATTGGAGAAAAAACTATCAGCAAATTTTAATGATTTGACAATTTATGTGACTGCGAATGATTTGGGTTTGAAAGCTGAAACTTGTTAGAAAGACACAACGACAAGCAAAGAAAAATGAGATATCCCTATCTATATATTCTCGAAATCTATATAGACGCTATATAGTTACTATATAGTTTGAAACATTGTGCTACTAGGGATGCATATAAAAAGTAAAAAGATTTAAAATATAAGAAATATATTGAAGGAAAAAGTTTTCGCTTTTTCAAGTATAGGGCCGCTTTCTTTTTGACAATTTTTGTGCAAGAAAATGACTAGAACTGAAAAGTTGAAACTTGGTATAGAGCTGTAGTTTAATAATACGAACTAGGATGGCAAATTTAACAATGATTGAAAAGATTTTGTTTTGCTGAGAGTAGCAGATTTGGTGATTCATAAAAATAAATCACTGAGTTTGTCCTCTACTTAAATAAAAATAAAAATAAAAAAAACACAATTTTGGCTCCAGAACGGACTTTCAATGATCTTTGGTTCTTGAGCTATTGTGGGTATCGGAACATGCAAACATACATACAGACAAACTTATGTTTGAATTTGATTTTCTAGACATTTTTAAAACACTAATAAGTAAAAAAAAATTTCAAGTGAATTCAATAGTGCTGAGCGTGCCGAGTAATAAATAATTATTAAAAAACGGTATGAGTTAGAATATTGTTAGTGAACAGCCTGGAAAGCATATGTGTGCATAAATGAGTAAATAAAACACAACATCTTAGGGTTTCTTCTTTTTAAAGTAAAAACTTTCTAGTTCAATTTTCCAATCATTTTAATATAAATGATGTTTGGATCTAATAATCTTCACCCAGATGTATTTAAAGTTTATGAATTCGCCTAACAAATTAAGAATTAAATCTATTATGAAAAAGAAAGGAAGAATAAATCCTGACCTTTAGAAGTGACGGGCGTATTCTCTTGTCTCACGTCTCCCCAGATGAAACTCCTGAAACATTAAAATTGTCATTAAAAAACAATATAAACAGGTAAACAGTATATATCCTGAATTTTCATATCACTATAGTTAAAATTGTTGTATGTATTGTAAATTTTTATAGAATTATCTAGGAATATTTTATATGAGAATTATATATCCCTATAAATTAATTTCCATTTTAATCTTTTTTAATAAAGACTTAGTTAAATCACTCGCATTTGTTCAAAACATGAAAAATGTGTATGGGTGTAGACAGGTGTGTTGATAATTAAAATTATGTGTTTAAAAAAACAAATGCTTTATATGGGTTTATTTTCAAATAGAAGGAAGGGGATTATTTGAATGTTCCATAAAGGAGGGTGCAAGTTCATTTATTAAAAAAATCAAATTTATTATTATAATATGCAAAGATGCAAATTGATTTTTGGACACAAGACACCAGAAGACTTCAAATTTAATTGAACGGCAGCTCACGAAATCTTCAAGAAGGCAACGGAAAAATACACAAAACAAAAATTTCGCAGTATATTTATATTCTATGATGTGAGTAATCAGTGTTCAGAATCGAGAAGAATTAAAAAAGAAAGAGATAGAGTGTGAAACTTTTGAAATATTCTTTGGACCAAGTCGAAGAATCTCTGAAACCGATGTTCACAGATTCTACAGTTTTCTGTTTTATTAATTATATCAACTTGAAGGATAGATATATGGATTTATTTAGAAAAATTCTCAATTAATTTTTTTGCAACGAAATTTTCTCTGGAGAGAGACGGACTAGTAGAACTTTTAATTGAATGTAATGGAAGGCAGCCCAGGGGTAGTGAGGAAAGAAAAAAAATAACACATCGGTGTCTGTTCAGTCGAGCTGAAATCAATTATCCCCCTAATGCCCTCTTTACGAGAAACACGCGGTTTTCGAACGCTCAGCACCCCTTCGCTGTCAAACTGGATAAAAATCGAACAGGCGCTTTCGCTCTTTTATCCCTATGACCTCCAGAGACTAGAACTCGCTCCCTGCCACCATCTTTCCCGCGACTTATAACCTTCAGCTATTAAAGACCCGTATCCACAGATACCTTCTACCCCCGCCCCGCCCATAAAATTATTTCTTCTTCTTTTCACGATGGAGGGGCCAACCCAGGCCTTTAGGGGTTGCACCTTTTTGGTGTAACACCTTCTCTCATCATTTTCATTAAAAAACATATCAATTAAGGTGCAATTTATTGGAATCCTTCCTCATTAAACCGACGTTTCGGGAGGATTCTTCCTCCTTCTTCAGGCTTGAAGGGGTCAATGAATGAAACAAATAAAATAAAAGGTTTTGAACACTGCTTTGGAGAGAAGAAGAAAACAATTTATTTGTTTCATTCATTGACCCCTGAAACCCTGAAGAAGGAGGAATAATCCTCCGAAACGTTGATTTGAAAGGAAAGGAGGAAGGATTCCAATAAATTGCACCTTAATTGATATGTGCTAATTTTTTCTTCCTCACTACCTCTGGGCTGCCTTCCATTACATTCAATTAAATATTCTCAATTAATGTTTTTACATTCTGGTCAAGAAACTAAATTTTGGAACATAATATATTTTCTAAATTATAGCTCAAATCAAATAGCATAACATCACTCGTTGAGATTACATGTACGGTCACCCACATGCCATATTAGTTTTCAATTCCATGAGAACTGCTAATAATTTTGGAAATAAACTCTATACCCGCTTATTATTATAATTTTTGGAGACTTCCTATTTTATTTAAAACAAATTTCGCTTGTTATAGTAAAAGTCTCTTTAAAGTAGCTTCTTTCAAAACTTTTATTCTTGTCGGGCTAAGTCAATCGATGGTTTTAGAAAACAGAGTGTAAGCTTAAAGAAGCAATGTTGCTTTATAAAATAAGCCCTAGGCCGAATTGTCAATGTCCGGTAACACAAGTGGTGAAAAAGGATTTTTCTTGATCGATTTCGAAATTTTAAAATAGCAAG
>JALMQS010000099.1:68689028-68705199 GCA_024734495.1 Forficula auricularia
GTGTACTTCGTTCGGTGCATGTGCTAATTGTCATTAAAAAACAATATAAACAGGTAAACAGTATATATCCTGAATTTTCATATCACTATAGTTAAAATTGTTGTATGTATTGTAAATTTTTATAGAATTATCTAGGAATATTTTATATGAGAATTATATATCCTAAAATTAATTTTCCATTTTTAATCTTTTTTAATAAAGACTTAGTTAAATCACTCGCATTTGTTCAAAACATGAAAAATGTGTATGGGTGTAATTAAGGTGTGTTGATAATTAAAATTATGTGTTTAAAAAAACAAATGCTTTATATGGGTTTATTTTCAAATGAAGGAAGGGATTATTTGAATGTTCCATAAAGGAGGGTGCAAGTTCATTTATTAAAAAAAATCAAATTTATTATTATAATATGCAAAGATGCAAATTGATTTTTGGACACAAGACACCAGAAGACTTCAAATTTAATTGAACGGCAGCTCACGGAAACTTCAAGAAGGCAACGAGAAAAAATACGAAACAAAAATTTCGCAGTATATTTATATTCTATGATGTGAGTAATCGAGTGTTCAGAATCGAAGAATTAAAAAAGAAAGAGATAGAGTGTGAAACTTTTGAAATATTCTTTGGACCAAGTCGAAGAATCTCTGAAACCGATGTTCACAGATTCTACAGTTTTCATTTTGTTAGGTATATCAACTTGAAGGATATATGGATTTATTTAGAAAAATTCTCAATTAATTTTTTTGCAACGAAATTTTCTCTGGAGAGAGACGGACTAGTAGAACTTTTAATTGAATGTAATGGAAGGCAGCCCAGGGGTAGTGAGGAAGAAAAAAAATAACATCGGTGTCTGTTCAGTCGAGCTGATAGTGCTCCCCTAATGCCTCTTTACGAAAACACGCGGTTTTTCGAACGCTCAGCACCCCTTCGCTGTCAAACTGGATAAAAATCGAACAGGCGCTTTCGCTCTTTTATCCCTATGACCTCCAGAGACTAGAACTCGCTCCCTGCCACCATCTTTCCCGCGACTTATAACCTTCAGCGTAAAGACCCCTATCCACAGATACCTTCTACCCCCGCCCGCCCATAAAATTATTTCTTCTTCTTTTCACGATGGAGGGGCCAACCCAGGCCTTTAGGGGTTGCACCTTTTTGGTGTAACACCTTCTCTCATCATTTTCATTAAAAAACATATCAATTAAGGTGCAATTTATTGGAATCCTTCCTCATTTCAAACCGACGTTTCGGAGGATTCTTCCTCCTTCTTCAGGGTTTCAAGGGGTCAATGAATGAAACAAATAAAATAAAAGGTTTTGAACACTGCTTTGGAGAGAAGAAAGAAAACAATTTATTTGTTTCATTCATTGACCCTTGAAACGAAGGAGAATAATCCTCCGAAACGTTGATTGAAAGGAAAGGAGGAAGGATTCAATAAATTGCACCTTAATTGATATGTGCTAATTTTTTCTTTCCTCACTACCTCTGGGCTGCCTTCCATTACATTCAATTAAATATTCTCAATTAATGTTTTTACATTCTGGTCAAGAAACTAAATTTTGGAACATAATATATTTTTCTAAATTATAGCTCAAATCAAATAGCATAACATCACCGTTGAGGTCCATGTACGGTCACCACATGCCATATTAGTTTTCAATTCCATGAGAACTGCTAATAATTTTGGAAATAAACTCTATACCCGCTTATTATTATAATTTTTTGGAGACTCTCCTATTTTATTTAAAACAAATTTCGCTTGTTATAGTAAAGTCTCTTTAAGTAGTTTTTCTCAGAAACTTTATTCTTGTCGGGCTAAGTCAATCGATGGTTTTAGAAAACAGAGTGTAAGCTTAAAGAAAGCAATGTTGCTTTATAAAATAAGCCCTATAGGCCGAATTGTCAATGTCCGGTAACACAAGTGGCGAAAAAGGATTTTCTTGATCGATTTCGAAATTTTAAAATAGCAGAAAAAGTAATAATAAATAAATAAATAAATAAATAAAAATAAAAAATAACTAAGAGACTCAGTAAAATTTCATACTTTCCAATGGTTTTTTTTTTTTTTTTTTCTGCACTTAAAATTTCTGAAGCTAGAAAGCTCAAAATATAAGGAGTTTTTCATTTTTCAAATACAAATATTTTTTGATAGAAGAATGAACTTTCTACAAAATTCTTAAGATTTACTTTACCGAGTAACATTCTAGAAAAAGACCCCATAACGCAAAACATGAACTTAATAGCCATTTATTATTTCTATTTCTCTCGTTAGTGGTCTTAGGGCCGGTTGTATGTCGCAATGTAAATGCTTTTAACAATTTACAAAGGGTAGATGGTAAATGGAGAGACTGGGATGGCCAATCAGATGACAGGCACTTTCAGATGGCCAATCAGATGACGAGCACTTTCAGTGGCCATCCCAGTTACATTTACCATCTACCCTTTGTTGTTGGAGGGACTGGGATGGCCAATCAGATGACAGGCACTTTCAGTGACCATCCCAGTCCCTCCACTTACCATCTACTCTTTGTTAGTTGTAAAAAGCATTTACTTTGCTACATACAACCGGCCCTAAGCTAGGTAAACCAACCATTTCTGAATATTGAAGGAGACAACAAAAGAGTGTGTCTTTTGCTGGAATTATAAATTTTATTTATAACGAGACTATAGTTTCGAGGGCTTCGCCCTCTTCATCAGTCTATTACAATTGATTCACAAGAATCGTTATAAATAAAATTTATAATTCCAGCAGAAGACACACTCTTTTATTGTCTCCTTCAAAATATAAAAATTCTGCTACCCTCGGCACAAAAACTTTCAATTCATTTCGGAATAATTTTACAAGATAAATTTTGAGATATGAAATACATATACCTATTTCAAATTTAAATTACTATATAGGCCTTGACATCATTTAATCTAATATAACATTTCTTCATTATCAGCATAAATTTCTAATTGGAAATAACGATTGAAGTGGATCATTTATTAAACAATTTCGCTGACATTTTCAAACTGCATTGCTGGTTATTTACGAAATTGCCGAGATTGACAAATAATCATTCCCTTTAAAATAGATATATCAACTTAATATTTTCTCTAAGACCTAAGCTATTTATGTTTCTTACTGATGAGATATATTACCTTAAAAAATATTTGATCTAAGTAAGTAAATATTGGAAATTTTAGAAAGCCCTAACTAAAAGACATATTGACAAAATAATTAATATCTTTTAAAATACAAATTTTTCAATTTTCATTATTTTTTATTGTAGATCCAGGCGCCATGAATTCGCTTAATTTTTATTTATCATAATAGTTTCAGCCGTTTTTGAGATATTTAAAAAATATGAAGCAAATCAACAATTTTCATACACGATTATAATAACATACTTCACCATACCCCCTATGAAAAAACTCCCCTAATAAAAATTCATAGATTTTGAGCAAAACTCTTTAGTCATTAACTAGCACAACAAATTCATAAAACATAAATTTATCCAACAATATTTCCAGATCTCTTAAAATGTGTTTTTTTTATGAGATGAGGGAGTCAAACCGCACGCTCAACCCTTTTTAGTCGCCTTTTACGAGAGGCAGAGGATACTGCGGATCAATTCTAACCCCGGTCCACAGGGAATCAAAGGCCTGGTCAAATTTAAAGCAAAAATGGTGTAGCTAATTTTGAGTTTTGTTTTCCAAAAAGTTCGAAATTACTATTTTTATAAATCTCTTCTTTATTAGTAGTAAAAACTAAACAATTATATATATGTTGCATGTCAGAGAGAGATTTGTCTTAAAGGTTTGGCTAACCGGGCCGACAAGCTAGTTATCACTTGGGTTCGATTCCTAAGGGGACAAATCTCTCTGATATGCAATGTAAAAATATTTTCTCTAAAATCTATGATTGGTCTTTAGGTAAATTCATTTATTTAAAGTATAAGTTTGGGTTGATTTTTTTCAAAAAAATGCTTAAATCTTTGCATTCTATATTTATTTAAACAATTAATGTTCAATCTCTGCCCAAAAATTGCTTGATATTAGCGTTACACAATAGGCATAAGGACAAGGATTAATGTATATTCATCTAATCATTGAAAAGACAGGTCTTTGTGAGCCTTGTCCTTGCCAAGAATTTCATCTCAAACAATTCGTTCCTGTGCACTTGCAGTTAATTGCTCGAGAATCTTTCCATATCATCTATTTGAGGCTTGGTCTTTTGCTGCATATTCTTTCTATTGGAATCAACTCAAAGATGCTTTTGGGCACTGTAAGACATTTTTATGAGATATTCAAAAACGTTTGCTCTATAGCAGGAGTCGGCCGGTTAAGATGTGACTTCTTAAATATTAAAAACAAGCTTAACGAATTTGAAGAACTATGATGAACAAGGGTTGAATGATCCTTCCTTCTCAGTTGATATGTTATCATATTTAAATGAATTGAATTTATCACTACAAGAAAAGGGACCATTTATTTATGATATGTATACAAATGTCATCTCATTTACGACAAAATTAAAATTATTTTTGAAATAATGAATTTTTGTTAAACCATTCATTCTGTGCTGGCCCGCGTGGTGATATGAAATTTAAAATTGGTCCTTTGATTAAAGAAGTTGCCCGCCCCTGCTTTAGAGCATAGATGAAATTTTTCAATTAATATTGATGAATTTTGTTTTGTGAAAATAAAAATGATTTCTTTCAAATATATTTTCGGTTTCGAGTAAATGGTCGTTTCCTTTAATATCCCAAAGATTTTTAGCCAAATCCGTGACATCAACCGAATTCCACTTTTTTTCCCCCTGACAGTCTCCATGGGGAGAGACATTTGTCGCAGAGTCTCTCGATAAAACAGATCAAAAGTATTATAAATAAAAAAGAAATCGATCTTATTTTATCTATTTCATCTATCTTAAGGCTCAACGTATCATAATATAAGAAAATAACATTTTAATTAAGAATTTTGTATTTTAAATAAAATTTTATGAAAAGATTCAAGTCTCGTCATAGGCAGCAAGCCGACTAGAAATGTACAAAAGTTTTATTTTTTTTCTCATTAGATATTTATTCAAATCTTTTGAAATTTCATATCTTTGTGTTATTTCCATTTATCTTTTATATCAAAAAATTATTATTAGATAATTTGCATTTTAATGGGTAGTTTATTTGAAGTCCAATTTGAAAAAACGCTAATAACATCGTTGTATTTTTTTTTAAATATTAAATTAATAGATATTACAAAACAATAAATTATTAATAATTTAATTCAATTTTGAACGAAATTGTCAAAAACCCTGAAAACTGTCTATGAAAGACCGTTTTATGAAAGCACAAGATGTCTTTGAAAAAAAGTTTAAAAAGTCATATGAAACGAAACATTGACTTGTGACATGGAGGTGAATTTTCAAGTGCTCTCTAAAACGGCCTTTCATAGACGGTTTCCGGGATTTTTGACGTTTTTCTCAAAAAGTTCTGAATCGATTTCTTTCAAAATTGAATTAAATTATTAATAATTTATTGTTTTATAATATCTATTAATTTTATTTTTAAAAAAAAATTTCAACGGAGTTATTAGCGTTTTTTTCAAATTGGACTTCAAATAAACTACCCTTTAAATTGCAAATTTTCTAATAATATTATTTTGATATAAAAGATAAATGAAAATAACAAACAGATATGAAATTTCAAAAGATTTGAATAAATATCTAATGAGAAAAAAAATAAAACTTTTGTACATTTCTAGTCGAATTGCTGCCTGAGACGAGAAACTGAATCTTTTCATAAAATTTCATTTAAAATACAAAATATGAAATTTAAAATTGGGCCTTTGATAAAAGAAGTTGCTCACCCCTGCTCTATAGGGTGATAGTACATTATTTGAGCCAATGCTCAAGTCAGTTTTTCGTAAGTAAAATCGATGTCGTAATATCCTTGCAACTACATTTCTTTTCTTAAAATATGTTGTTTTTTTACGAGTTGAGTTGAGGGAGTATACCTCACGCTCAACGACTTTTAGTCACCTCTTACGACAAGCCGGAGATTCTGAGGACCAATTCTAACCCCGGTCTACATGAAGGCCAAGGCGGTGTAGTTGATTTTGAATTTGTTTTTGTCAAGTTTTAGGAATAATCCATATAGGTCAGACCCACATAGTGTATCTGTAAATTACTTGTATGAATGTATAGTGGTGAACTAAACTTCAAAATACCCATAATGTTATTGTTTATAGCTTTTTTCTCGTCATCACATATTTTTTTCCCTAGTATCAAAGATTTGTCCAATCAGGAAAATTTCAAATGAATTATTAGTAAGCAATGAATTATTTAAACATTCGGAATAAAAAAATATTTAATTCTTGTAAAAAAAAAAAAATAATAATAATAATAATTATAAAAAATAAAGTAAGAAAATTCATAAATTGAAATTGGATTAAATAATTTCTAGTAAACGGATAAGGGGACGTAAATAACAATGAATGTTAATTTAATCCCATATTAGTAAACCTGTTGTTAGTGAAATTTGTATGGACAGGAGCATACGATATTCATTAACGGGTTTATTAATATGAGATTAACTTAATCCTCAGTGATACACACGACCTTAATGACTACTTTGTCAATATGACCAACAGAGTATGAACATGTATCAATCTATCTATTACTCAAATATAATTTATTCTTATACTTAATTCGAACAACTTTGCTACTCTCAACAAAAAATCCTTTTAATATTTTTAAAATTTTTATGAATAAATCAAGTTTAATGTAATATGAAGGATCTAGGTCAATATATAATATAATATACATGGTTGCTAAAAATAAAATCAATTATTTATTAAATGCAATAAGTATATTTTTTATTATAAATTGAGGCTTTTTGGAAAGATTCACTCTTCATTGCTTGTCATATAAACTTAAAGTGAAGTTGCATAAGTATATAAGGTGTTATATGTATAATTTAATTGAAAAGTTTTTATTTTACCGAGAGTCTATTTATTTGCATCAAGCAGAGGACAAACACTTTGATTCTCTTTATGTTATAGGTATGTTTAGAATATTATTACTATATTTTTTTTTTGTCAAGCTGTTTTCATTTAATTTATGTAACTGATGAAGTTGGCATCATTAAGGTAGTGGTATTCACTAAAGAAGAGGAGCTGCAAGCAGTCGAAATATTTGGAATATAACTATTAGAATAAAATAACATATTGGAAATAAACAAACTTACTTCATTTTAATTTAAAACATCCAGTACACATCGAGCCAAACAAAATTATCTATAAGCTAAAGAACTGGGCAGTATATAGTTACAGTACATCAATTTCTTGAGTCCGATGATACTATTCGTAACTTGTAGTTAAATAGTTCTTCAAAATGAAATGAACTTTTGATTGCGTACGTTCCCTTTTCAGTGAGGAAATAAATCTATAAAGTCTTTACTCATAAAATTAACGAGATTTTATCTGAAATATTTAGCCAAAAATGTGGGTTTAAAGGTAAATCAATATTATCCACGGTAAGAGAGACAATAGTTCTAATTTTGCAAAAGCTTTCAAGGAATTCATATGCTTTATAAACCTTTAAATAAGCTTTTTCGATTTTTCCTTTCAATTGTACCCCAAACTCTACCAGTATGCCAAATTTCAGCATTCTAGGATCAGCGGAAGTACTCTAGAATTTTGATGAGTCAGTGAGAGAGTGAGTGACGAAAAAACCTATTTTTGGCTTCTTATAATTTAGACGGTATAAGCCAGAAATGTCCAACCTTTCAGCTTACACGGACCACATTTGAAGGAAAAAATTGTCTCGGCCCCCAGATAAAATAATATACTAATTCCTCTGATTTTGTTGATCAAAAAAGATAGTTGATAATATCAAATCAAAAAAAAAATCAAAAATATTCATTGTTAAAATAAATACAAAAATTTTATAAAACAATCTTTAAACGTTGAATCAAACGTTTTCATGTAAAAAGCTAAAATTCTGTGCATTGTAAGATATTTACGTACCAATTTTAAGCTCATTAACTAAAACCTTTCAAGATTGGCATTTAATACTCTCAGGAAACGTTTTCAGTTAAAACCAAATGAAAATAATATGTATCTTATAAATCGATATTTATTTTTTACGTAATTGATATTTTTTCATCAGAGAAAATAAATAATTGGAAATATTCGAGAAAATTTTTTTTATAAACTAATCCGCCAACACGTCTCAACTTGTCCATGCGTGTCTCGACTCGTTTGAAATCATCTCGATTTTTCAACTTTAAAAAATCTATTAAATATTTGTAATTGGAAATAGGCAAAACGGACAAAATTCCAGAGCAATTGAGTACTAATACTCTCTAATCGTCTATGACTATAAGCGATAGAAATATCAAATTAGGTAATTTAGTTAATCTTATGGATCAGTGGTGAAGAAAAAAAGTCAGCCTTGCAGAGGTTTCTAGGGCGAATTTACAGAAGCGTCAAAACGGCTCGAATTGCTTTCTGTTAAGGGTGGCAGTGCACGCCCGCTCGAATCGAACTTGGCTGGGTTACTATCTATATTCTATATAATAAAAATGAATTTCTGTTTCTTCCTAAGCGCAGATCTCTCAAATGCCTGGACAGATTTGGCTAATTTTTTTTAAATGTTCGTAATAGTCCAATTCAGGTTAATAAGTAAAAAAAAAAATGCCCGGAAAATTGGAAAATTCATGAAAAACTAAAAAAAAAATCAGGTTAGCCAACATAGCTTGCCAGACAATAAAAGAACTAAACGAGCAAAAAAAACAAGTGTTGGCGGCCCTGTTTTTAAGATTTTTGAGTGTCATTCATCAATAGTTCTAGCCACATTATCGTTGAAGAAGAATTTAATAATGCAACAAAGATTTAAAAAACTATCTATTTTTTTAAAGTACATTTAAAAACAAAAATTAAAAAAATAAACTGCAACGGATCGTTGCTAAACTTTATCCAAATTCATTTGAAATATTAATATGTTTATTTCTTTATTATTAATCAGATATCATCACCTGCTATTTGCAGTCCATGTTGAGTTAAATTCAAAAATAATGATCGATTCTCATTAAACAGTCGAGGAATAACCATTCTACATTGGATTTTTGACGTTTCGGTTTTTATTGGTAGCCATTGGTGAAGACATGGAGTTCGACTTAAAATCAAAAATATCAATCGATTCTCATCTAATACTTGATGAATAACAATTCTACATTAGATTTTTGACCCTTGGATTATTATTAGTAACCATTGCTGAAGACTTGGAGGAATCGACTTAAAATCAAAAATAACGATCGATTCTTATCTAATACTAGAGAAATAACCTTATTGCATTCCATTTTTGATGTTTTGACTATTAATGGCAACCTCTACTGAAAACGTGGAAGAATCGACTTAAAATCAAAAAGAGTAAATTCTTTTATGATAAACAACTCAAGCTTGAGAATAAGAGAATTTTTTATAGATTGTATATACTTTTGTGTCTGGCAAAATGAATAATAATTGTAATTTTCAAGTCTTCTTATCTATAATAATACCTACATATAATATAACTTTTTTTTATTTTCCCCTTAATGATAACAATTGGATTTTTAATACATTTTAAATATTTGTTTCATCTTATTTGTTATGAGTGTATATTGCAGTTAAATAGAATCTTAAATTATATCTATTTAAGACTTGATAATAAAACAATTATATTTATTCTCTGTAACTAATAAAACATCAATAAAGCAGCCACGTGGGGGTCCAGGGGGCAAAGCCCCCTGGCTAGCAAAAGGCCCGCCTTCGGCTAGTATATAATATTAATAATATACCTAAATACAATGTTATAAATAGTTATAAATTGACAATTTTGGATGAATCCATAAATTGTCTAAGCAAAATAATCAAACAAAAAAAACTATATAAATAGTTTATAAATTGACAATTTTGGATGAACTAATTACTCGAGCGCGATTTGCCAAGCGATAATCTGAATGAGGGTCTCATTGCTCATGAATCGAAATTATTCTTTAAAAGTAGGTCGTTAATCGTCAACTTAACTAATTTGTCTATTCTATTAACTTTAAAATACACAAAGGAGATATTTTAAATGAATGAATGATCAGGTGAAAAACAAGCAATGGTGATTTAATGAAAGCTTACAAGAAAAAATGGATCCGTTTCCCACGGCTTAATCGCCAGAAGAAAGTGATAATGACGGCCTTGGGATTCGCCAAACTTTCTTTATCAGATCAAACGAGAGAGAAAAAAAAACACCGTCAATCTGTGTCATTCCGCGTCTGTAATTTGAAAAGTCTATTTCTATTATCTGTCAGATATTGATTTTTTGAAATCTTAGAGCTTTTTTAACGCATTGGTTAAATGGCTCATTTCGATCCTTACGATTCTTTTCACCGCTTGGTTATAAATTCGAAATCTTCGATTTGATTAGCTATTCGAGATCAAATATCAATAAAGGACCAAGCTTAGACCTTTCATGTCGCATAATATTAAATTTTTATTTTATCATATAAAAATCATGGCAATATTTAAAATTAAAAACTTATTTATTCTATCCAAGTCACAAGTGGTCCATTTCAGGAAAATTTTACTGACAATCGAGAAGGGACACTTGCTTTAGATAAGACCCTAAAACGAGTCTAAAATGAGAGAACCGTTCAAGCAGTAAATCGAAAGGCTGAAAATAAAATCTATAAAAAATATACATATCACAGGACTTTCGCCAAGCGCCTTTTTATTAAATAAGAATTTTATCATGGAGCACAAATAGAAGCAGTTCGATATTTGAAAATATTTTAAATTTTAAGTACTTTTTTTTAAGACACCTCAAACTCTGCTTATGGTAAATAAATATACACAACTCACTATAAAGGGTTGCAACTCACAGTCTCCCTTTTAGGCCTCCCCGTTTATTTATTTTTTACTTAGATTAGATAAAATTAAGCTGGCCAGGTTTTAGTCGGTACCTAAGGTTCTATATTTTATTACTTCTAAAATACTCCTATTTGAGATACCAAATTCGTTCTTATTTATTGTGTTTAAAAAGAGAATAAATGAATTTGTGGTATTTTTCATAATTTTAAAACAATTCATTTTTAAAAGCCGACATGTACAAAAATCACTTAAAAATGACTCTCATACCATCATTTTAAAACAAAATGAATTAAATAAAATTCTAATTAATGAAATCTTTGCATCCCTAACTTACGTTTCCTAAAAAAATATTTTTTATTTCTGACCACATATAAAATTCGGCCCACCAAAAATAATCATTTGATTAATATTTAGATGGAACTAATAACCCCTGATAAGCCCAAAAATAAAACAATTCAATTTCAGAGAAATGTAAGAGACATGACTAGGATTGGGTAGTTCGAAATACGTAAAGAGCAGAGTGGAATCTTTCCAACAACCAATGTATGTTACTTAACATTTTAGATCTATTGGAATCGGATGCTCTAAACATGACAAGACTATTTAGGTTTTTGTTTTTATTCATGATAATACCATATATTAATACAAGTTCATTTAAAAAATTCATTTTTTTTTTTTTTATAAATTTTATTAAACCAATTATTTTACATGAATTAATGTATACATTGTATTTGAGCTTCGACTCCGGAGATTACTTCTCCACCATCGACTGTCCTTAATCATCTTTTTAGTCCTTGTTTTTAATAAGAGGAAAAAACTAATTAAATAAAAAAACCTCTTTTCCGATAATTATTCCAATTCCATATCGTCTCGTCGAGACTTCATAATTCGTCCTTTAAAAATTCATTTAAACTTTTAATTAAAATATAATTGGATTACCTAATTCATATGTGATAATTTATTGTCAATTTTCAGAGCTATTAACAATTATTGGTAATTATAAAGCTCAATCTATCAATTTCTAAATGCAAATCAGATCAGGATAAAATTTTCTTTTACATTAAAATATGTTTGAAGTATTTTGTTTCGGAAAATCGAGTATTTTTTCTAATTACTTTATATAAAGAACCAGGATGAGAACTTCATTTTTTACAACGGCTTTCTCTTGGTCTTGGTCAAATTTATTAAATGGTAACAATCTCAGATAAAAAATGGATCAACGTTCGAAGATAAAGTTCATTTTATTATTAATGTTCTTCTTTTAATATGAATTTGCAAATATATCACTGGTAAGCGAACACAGATTTCGATGCTGTTCAAGATAATTCATTTGCCGGAAAATTATGTTTTGATCTTAGAACGTGTTTTGGTTTTTCATTAGCGTTGTTTTATTAAAAGAATCTTTAATTTATGGGTGTTTGAGCTGCTGCAGGGCAGACAGAGATCTGTTGATTTTGAAGTTGCCTCCACCTCCACCAGGAACCAGTATCCTGTTCTGGAATGTAGCATTTAAACTCTATTTGAATGTCACATCGCAGAGTTAATCGGCTGCGAGATTTGGGTGGGGCCCAGTTTTGGCACCTGGATGCCTCTGGGGCCTGTTTTGGTGTCGGTCCAGTTCTACGTTCAGATCATACGATAAAACGCGAGAAAGCTGACCGCTCAGCTTGGATCTGCAGTTAGCTAAACATTCACCAGGATAATCTCACTGCGCTGCAGAGAATTTTGCCAGTAGCGATTAGAAGGTAACTGCGTCGAGAGGATAGGAATCCCAAAAAAAAACGATTATCTTCCGAGTCTTCTTTATCTCGTCACTTTTATTAAGTCTTTGGTGGAATATTTGGTTATTAATTTTCATTAAAACACAAGTTATCAATCTTTCTAATATTTATTAAAATCCTAAATAACATACATAAATAATTTGTTATTTGGAAGTGGTGGCTTCGACTATGACCTCTTAGAAATATATTTGGAATGTAAGAGACATTGCACTTTGTTGGTATAATATCTTTATCTATATCATAAAAAACAAAACTCGGGGCTAAAAATTACCCACATCATTAGGATGTGTGGGGTTGACCCCCCTCCCTCAATGAAATATTTTAAACTATACTTAATCTTTAATGAATCTTAATTATATAGATTTATAATATTTGAAACGCAAGGCAATTTTTGATTTCCCACTCATTAATAGAAAATTAACTATTTTCTTTAACTTAAGCCTGTAAACATTTATTATAATAATGTGTCATACATTTAAATTAAATTTAAGAAAGCGTTCTGGCCTCAATTTTCTGACCGGGTATACAAATGCTGTGTTTGAATAATTTTTAATACTCTATTTCTTAAAATTAAGATTATTAATAAATAATAAAAAACTTTTTCTTAATAATGATTTTTTTTTTTAATTTTTGATTTCAAATTTGCCAAAAACATTGAAATTGTTTTGAAATTTTTCAGGGAAGACAAGGATTGTAGTCTCAATTTGAACTATAAAATAGACATATATTTAGAATTAAAGTTTTTAGAGAGTCCAGTCCTACACCCGTAATTTTCACGCTGTGTTCATCCTTTTCTTTCTTCAAAATCTTCTGACTACAGTCTTGTACATCTGTTAAACTTCGGAGATTTGTAGTTTCACCGGAACTAGACGAACTAGTTTGCATTTTTGCAGATAAATAAATGTAAAAAGCTTGTTAATTGTAATATTCTCCATTAATAATAGGAAAGACAATAAATATTTCATTGAAAGTCTTGATATGATGGTTGCCTATTTCTATATATTTCAAATTGGAAAGTGGATACTATAGCTTTTACCTTCTTTTGAACAAAATCATTTTTTTTCTATATTGTTTTTTTTTTCATATTTTTATCTCTTACTCTCCAATCTCTTGTTAAAAATTGCAATTTCCTTTTCAATATTAAAGATATTTTATTTCGATTGATTCAAAAGTCAATTTGAATCTCTTTCATAACTTTTTAAGTTAAAATATTGAAAAAAAAATATAAGAATAAAAATTCATTAAAATAACATTGATTTTTATTTCTATTTAATTAATATATCTATTGTTCTTAATAGTAAATGAAAGTCGAGAAGTATCAGCTCCAAAATGAAAATTTAACTAAACTTAAATTTTGGGATTTATTGAATTCCATAATTCGATTTTTTACCTATGTATTCCTATATGTACCACAAAAAATATCACTTCCAGTGGATGTAAGTATTTTAAAACTTGGGGACAATTATGATATAAGAGAGACTTTGGTTCAAATCCCCAACTACCCTTATATTATAGATAATAGAAAACAGTTCGCAATCAGCGGTGAGACCAAAATAAAGCTATAATGTATGTTATATTCTTTATGAAGTTTTGTTTGTATGTTGTTTAACGTATATTAATTATTTCTGGATTTTTTTATAGACTTGGAAGACTGTCGTGAAATATTTGTTTTTAAAGAATCGCGAGAGATTGTCTTGTACTAAAACTGAGCTGTCATATCAATGTTTTATTTTTATTTTGTTTTGTTTTTTAAATATACGTTATTTTACGCCCAGACAACAGATACTTTAAAAAAAGTTCATAATTATTTTTCCTTGAATACGACTTGCGCTTATGAAACGGGGCATCCAAAAAAAAATAGATTAACTTTTCAACATTCAAAATTAATCATGGTGAATGTAGGAAAATTGGTAAAATTTTCAAGTCTTGATACCCTTTCTGCAAATATTAGTGATGTGGTGGTTTTTTTTTGTCAATCTCCAGTGGAATTAGAAAGCTGAAAAGGTGCAGATTATTAATACAAACATTTTTGTCATATTTAAGCTCGTTAGCGTCAACCGTTCAAGAGCTGTGGACAGACACGCTTGTAAACAGGCAAAAAAATCATTAAAAAATTCAAGAGTAATAGAATTTGATTCATAAGAAAATTCACTGAGGGTGTTCTCTGCATGATCCGAGATGTTATGGATAAAATCCCATCTCGGAAATCGAACCCATAAAAGCAATTCCGGCCAATAGAGAAAAAAAACATTGAGGGTGTCCTCCGCTTAATCTTAGTACTTATTGATAATTTTGTTTGCCAGACAAAAAGGCTTTCATTACCCCTCGGAAATCGAACCCAAGTGTTATAAGTATAAATCTGTTTTAGCCAATGATCCTTTTAAGTTCTATAATCAGTATTAGATAATAATTTGAAGGCAAAGAAATTAACATAAGCATTTAGGTATATCATTTTCCTGATAAGTGATTCACATATAATTTAAATATTATAGATATCTTGAGTGTCAAATTTGGAAAAAAATACACTTCATTTCATCTTGGATCACTGTCAATGACCTCGGTTATTTGGGTTCAATTTCCGTGGGCAGCTCTTTTAAATTATAAGTGAAAATGATCTAAAACACCTCGGATCAAGCGGAGGGCACCCTCAGAGACATTGGCATAGTTAGGGATTTTTCCTAGGGGGGGGGGGGGGGGCAGCCGCCCGGCTGATTAGCCAGCACAAGGTTTCAATTTCGGTAATCAGATTAGAGATCAACTATTTTTACTTTATCCAATGCAAAGCATGGGTAAAGTATTGCAATCGCTCTCGGGGCAAGCGTGGCTTCAAAGGGTCCTCAGGTAAAGACTACGGAACCCATGGACTAAATTAAAGTCACAAATTGTAGTATTCAATTAGGTTGAATTTTAGCACGTGACGGTTTTGCCAAAAATTACATGGGGTCTCGTCGAGAGGCCAAAAAGTGCCATTTTTTCATTTAGTGCGTGCGGATGTATGTATGTATGTATGGATGGATGTATGTTATCGTTTTTTTGGCCCACGATTTTTTCCACACCGTTGCACCGATTGAAATGAAATTGAAAACCTAGCATTCTTTGAACAAAATGAAGCGCTGATTAGATTTTGGTACATATCGACCCACAAACATTAGTACTTTATTTCAGTACTTTTTTAGTTTTTTCTAAATATCTTGAAAATGACTTAACCAATTTTGATGAAATTTAATATCCTAATTAAGTACCTTGGGGACCACAAAAAAGGATAAATAAAGTTTTTAGTAAAATTATATTTTAAAGTACTTTACTCTAGAGTAAGAGAGTACTTTTTTAATTTTTTTAATTCTTTAAAATTTATTCATTTGAACCTTTTAATATAGCTCATTTAGCCTTGCTTAAATAAGAATGGATAGGCTTCTCTCTGTGAAATGCTAAAAATTTGGGAGGAAATTTTATAAGTAACCATAGCAACTGCGTTGTTTTCTTATCCCTTACCTTTGCAGAAGACATAGAGG